>VWYH01001194.1:493577-524580 GCA_013399365.1 Pampusana beccarii | reverse complement strand
TTTGAGCAGGGTCTGTTGTGATAGGACAAGGGGTGATGGTTTTAAACTAAAAGGAGGGAGATTCAGGGTGGACATGAGGAAGGAATTGTTGGCCCTGAGGGTGGTGAGAGCCTGGGCCAGGTTGCCCAGAGAGGTGGTGGCTGAACCATCCCTGGAGACATCCCAGGCCAGGCTGGACGGGGCTCTGAGCAACCTGAGCTGGTGAAGATGTCCCTGCTCATGGCAGGGGGGGCACTGGATGAGCTTTGGAGGTCCCTTCCAACCCAAACCATTCTGTGATTCTATGATAAAATCAATCCCACCTGGCTAAGACTGTTCTCAATTATTATAAACCAAGCGGGCTCCAATGGGGAGTCCTCACACCAGGGATTTCCTGCACAGCACAACATGCTGAGGCGGGGGGGTTTCCAGGAGACGCCTGAGCTGCTGGCAACAAACTGAAATACAAAAGTGCAGGTTTTTCAAAGTCAAAGCCATAGTCCATCACTCATTTAAGACCCCACCGCATTGTGTATAATGCCACGACCTTTTGAACTATTGAATATGCTCATTGCTACAAAAAGGACTGATTTTCTTTCCCGGCAGTGACAGATGGACAGATATGATCCAGAGGCAAAAGCTGCTTATTTACCTGGGCCAAAGAGACTCTCAAAGTCTTTTTCCTTTCTTTGCAACACGTACCCAAGAGTGTTTAAAGCAGCAGTTGGTCCCATGATTAATGAACCAACACCCCTAATTGCTCGGTACATTGACGGGTTTGAGTTCTATACAGCTGACTAACGTATTTTAGTTGCAACCATTGATTTATTAAGTATTTCAATTTTTAAATTTGTCTTAAAAGGCAATGTGATTAAAACAAGACTGAACACTGAATTTGAACTAGACACAGTCAAAACAGGGGCTACAACCAGTTGTATTCCTGCCTTTAAAACTCTTATGTGATGAAACTCTTTGGTCACAACTTCTTTTGCTGTTTCTAGGCCTTCCTGGACAAAACCTGCACTGAGCTGAACAAAATATTTCATTTTCAGGATGTTTTCCTTTTTACTTTTATTGTGATTGTAGCTGATAGAGAAGTAAAGTATCACTTCAAATGAAAAGTGAAGTATTTCAAGTGTAAAAATAAACAAACAGAACAAACAAAAATAAAAATAATAATTAAAAACACCCAACACTCTGGATTCTTTTCTGTTTGCGACAGAAACAACTGAATGGGTTCTGTTCGTGTTTGAAAAAAATCTCTTTTTTTTTTTCCTGAGTCAAATATCCAGTAAAATATTGTGCTTGGTCCTGATACATTCTAAAATATTTATCAGAGGGAAGAGTCAGAAAGAATTAAGGACTCAACACAGCAGGCATTACGATCAACAGATATTCCTGTCTACAGCCCCTTCTCCAATGAGCAACATCCTCTGCCCTCAGATCGGCTCGGTCCTGTGTCAGTGATGAGAAATGAGTCACTGACCTTTCAAATAACCAGAGGTGATCAAGTCAAGCCCTCATTTCTGTACTAATCTGACTCACTCAACTCCTGGGTAATGAGAAGACGTGAAGATCTACATGGTTGTTCGTCAAGCACCAACCAGCGCGGTAGTAAGCGAACAAGACTCAGCACAAGCTGGGAAGCAGCAGAGTTTAAAGGATAACCTGAAATCACATCGTCACACCCTGGCAGTAGTTTTGCAATGAAACAGCAGCTGCTGATGGCGGCATCGAGCTGTGCAAGTGTTCAGTGGGCAGAGAGAGGCGGCAGCTACGTCGATACATCCATGATGCAAGACTGGAGAAGTGCCAATGAAAGGCAGGGAGGTGAGCACCATCATCTTAGAATCATCACACCATTTCGGTTGGAAAAGACCCTCAAGATCATTGACCCCAACCATTAACCCAGCCCTGGCAGTAAACCATGTTCCTAAGAATCTCATCTCCATGTCTGTTCAACCCCTCCAGGGATGGTGACTCCACCACTGCCCTGGGCAGCCTGTTCCAATGCCTGGCAACTCTTTCCATGAAGAAATTGTTCCAAATATCCAACGTGAACCTTCACTGGCACAACCTGAGGCCATTTCCTCTCATCCCATCACTTGTTCCTTGGTAGAAGAGCCCAACTCCCTCCATGCTCCAAGCTCCTTTCATGCAATTGCAGAGATCAGAAGGTCTCCCCTCAGCTCCTGTTCTCCAGGCTGAACCCCCCAGGTCCCTCGGATGCTCCTCTTGTTCAAATGCTGTCTCCCAATAAAACCAAGACATCAAGAAGACAAAGGTTCTTTCTTTCCTGTCATAATTAATGCCTAAAAGTGGCTGGAATTCTTCCAGACAGTAGAAGCTCCCAAGAGTTGGGCTGAAGATACAGCTGATAACATCCCGGGGATGTCGATGCTTCCAGTCACGCATTGTACCCTTCCACACCTATATAGTCATGTAAGTGTCTGGTACAATGCACGTGCTCATGTCTTTTTTGCAGCCTGATATGCCTCAAACATCAGAGAAAAATAATTACCTTAGGGCACAGGAACAACGTTTTTTTTCCCACATGTAACCCACTACAAACTCGAATCCCACTTGGGGAAGGCACTGATGTTGGCCAGGTTATTGTAGCTCTCCCAGAGATATATTCTAAACAAGTAAACTGGGAGTTCATTAAGTCAGATTCCTGATAACTGGGGAAAATAATGTGAGGACAATACCCAGAAAAAAATTGTCTTTTTTTTTTTTTAATTCAAAATAGTTGAGGTAACTTTAAATAACCATCTATGTGTAATTATGCTGCTTCATTACCCACAGGCCCTAGGGTCACCTTTCTAAACAGGAAACAAGATCACAAAAGCAAAACCAATCCCCTCAGATCGTGTCGTTAAGCCATAAATCCGATGTGCTGCAAGTCAGCACCGTTCCAACACAAGGTTAATTCGCTCCCTGCTGCCCTGACGCTGGCCGTTCTGCACGAGTAAGGTCGTTCGTTTCCCAGCCACAGCACACACAGGCGATGCGCACGTTAAATGATAACAGCATCCTCACATTACTCTGTGAAGCCTTCCCGCTCTTGCTAAATTACGTGAATGCTCGATTCAGAGTGACAGAGCCCTCAGGGAGGTCTATTTGATTTAGGGTTGGTGGTGGGGATTTTTTTAATGTTATGCTAATCTAAAACCCCAATGTGAGGTAGCTAAGCAGCACCCAGAACCCTAAACTAGAGTATGTCCTAGGGTCGTGAAATCATAGAAATGCTGGTTGGACAGATCATCCAGCCCAACTTTCTGCTTGAGGCAGGGCTGGATTTAGCAGTAGTTCACATCAATTATGGCTTTGCCAGCCAAGATGTGGCAGCCTCTGGGGATACAGAAACCCCAACCTCTGTGACCCGTTCCAGAGCTGCACTTCCCTCCTAGTGGGATTTCTGTCTCATGTCCAACCTGAACGTTCCAAGCTGCAATGACTTGTTCCATGTGTCCTTTCTGCTACCAAGAAGAGCTTAGATCCACATCAGTAATCGCTGCAATTCTCCCAAAGGCAGTTGTATGCTGCCATCAGATTGTCCCTTAAGCTCTTCTCAAGACTAAACAAATTAATAGAATCACAGAACAGTTTGGCTTGGAAGGGACCTTCAAAGCTCATCCAGTGCCACCCCTGCCATGAGCATTGGTTTCTCCAAGAAGGAGCACGCAGTGTCACATCTCCCTCCATCTGCTGGGCACTGGGGAGGAAAAACCGCGAATCCTGGGGGCAGTTTTGGGCCCCTCAGGACAAGAAAGGCCTTGAGGTGCTGGAGCGAGTGGAGAGAAGGGAACGGAGCTGGGGAAGGGGCTGGAGCACAAGTGTGATGGGAGCGGCTGAGGGAGCTGGGGGGTTCAGCTGGAGAACAGGAGCTGAGGGGAGACAGGGACACAAGAAATGGCCTCAAGTTGCACCAGGGGAGGCTGAGGTTGGATCTGGGAACAATTTCTTCCCCAAAGGGCTGTGGGGCATTGGAACAGGCTGCCCAGGGCAGTGCTGGAGTCACCATCCCTGGAGGGGTTGGACAGACGGAGATGAGGTTCTCAGGACATGGGGCAGTGCCAGGGATGGGGTAACGGTTGCACTCGATGATCTTGAGGGTCTTTTCCAACCAACGTGATTCTTTCTATGCTTTTATGATTCTACGTGTCCTGGGAAGCTCAGGTATCTTGGAGATCAGGACGAGCAGATGTAACCAGGGTGCAGCGTGGCCATCCCAAGCGTCCCGGTTCCTGCTCTTCTCTGCCTCCTTGTCCTCTGTTCATCCTTTACATCCCCACGCTGCCCTCTCCACTGTGCTGGTGTAGGCTTGCGGTGAGCCAGGGCCAGTTTCTTCTTCGCACCCATCCAATTTCCCCTTACACCGCAGAACACAGAAACCAGCCCTTCTGCCGGCAAAAGGGCAGGAGGAAGATGTGGTCGTAAACACAAGTTTATCACAGGGAAGGAACAAGGACTAATGGGATCCTGCGAGGTCCCTTTTAGAGCCAGCAGAGCACCTCACAAACCCAGTTTGGTCATTGGAAGCAGCTCCAGCTCAGGCTTTTCTGCCCATCAATGATGGGACCCAGCACAGACAGCAAGGTTTGAGGTCCACCCTGTCCTGCGTGTCCTCTGTCCCAACAGCGTCAGGTGCCCCATGTCCCCCCTCTTGCAGCACAGGGCAGCATCACCCTTCGGCCCGTTTATTAGCAGTTTCAAAACGAAGCTTTTTGCCTCAAACCCCTCATCTGACTTCTTTCCAGGCAGTTACGGGAGATGAATTAAGTACCAGAAATATATGAACGGATGCCTTCAGACTTCTTGCTAATTAAGCCACTTGTTTCTTCTCTCAGAAAGCTCCAGTCCCTTCCTGAATCCCTCGGGCTGAGAATAAAGCCCCGATGCTCAGACTAGGAGCACCAATATTTAGCACAAAGAATGATGCTTTGTTCCTTAAAGACTAGCAAGGTAAAAAAAAAAAAATAAAAAACAAAGCTGCAGTGACTTTTGACAAATTGGGTCCAGCCTAGGTAGGTAAGTGGATTTGCATCCCTGAAGTGATCCTGCTGCTGTCTCCAGGGTGTTTTATCTCCGTTTCATTAATCCCACAGCAAAATCTGCTGGGAGAACCACGGCATTTGTAGAAGGAGGTAAAGAAAAAATCAGCAGGCTCCCTGCGTCAGCTGCTTGGTTTCCCTCTCATCCTGTACAGCCTTAGCTTGTGCACTGGTGCCTCCCAGTGACTGCAACAGAGAGAAGCAGAACCTTGTGAAGCAACATTGAAAATTGCTATTTTTTTTTTTTTTATTTTAAATATAAGAACTCTCTGCTGTGTCCCACTCACACATGGTGGGGGGATAGGGAATTATAGAATAGTTTGGGTTGGGAGGGACCTTCAAAGCTCATCCAGTGCCCCCCCTGCCATGACAGGGACATCTTCACCAGCTCAGGTTGCTCAGAGCCCCGTCCAGCCTGGCCTGGGGTGTCTCCAGGGATGGTTCATCCACCACCTCTCTGGCCAACCTGGGCCAGGGTTTTACAACCTTCACATCCAGTGTGAGTGAGGGGAACAGCCAAGGACACGCGAGTCCTGGGAAGGGAGGCAGCGAGGCTTCTCCCTGCTCATTTTAGCCTCTAAACCGCGAGACCACAAGGCGCTGCTGCTTCTCCACCTGCTCCTTCTCCAAGCCAACCTCTAGTGAGAAGCTTCAAAGAAAGCGGAGAAAAAAATAACGCTATGACTTCATTACACACGGGCTGGGTGCAAAGCGGCAGTTTCAGCACCGATGTGGAACACATCTGGGGAATTTTGGCTTGTGAGTCCAGCTTGACTCTGCTGCCAGCTCTTGAGGTGCCTTAAGCATCGGAGTTTCGTGCTCTGTATCATCTGAACGTTTCTCAAGAATCTTAAATCAGACCTGTGTGCAGGTCCCATCTCTGGAAGGACACCCGGTTCCTGGCTACGTTCAAGGTAGATAAACCCAACATCTGCCTCGGCGTTCGCAGGGAAACCGGATGCTGTACACACGTTCAGGTCACACCTAAGACGTGTAGGCAATAAAACCTTGGGTGAAGCAGAGCTGCTGTGATCAGACACCGAGATCCACGCCTGGCTCTGCAGCCATAGTTGTCCTGCCACTTCTTCTGAGCACAGCCTTCATCTTTCTGTACTTGAAAAGGAGACGATGAGAAAGATGGGGACAGACTTTTGAGCAGGGCCTGTTGCGATAGGACAAGGGGTGATGGTTTTAAACTAAAGGAGGGGGTTAAGGCCAGACAAGAAGGAGAAATTGTTGGCCCTGAGGGTGGTGAGAGCCTGGCCCAGGTTGGGCAGAGAGGTGGTGGATGAACCATCCCTGGAGACATCCCAGGCCAGGCTGGACGGGGCTCTGAGCAACCTGAGCTGGTGAAGATGTCCCTGTCATGGCAGGGGGGGCACTGGGGGAGCTTTGAAGGTCCCTTCCAACCCAAAGTCTTCTATGATTCTACCACAAGATCAATCACACTTGGCCAAGACTGTTCTCAATGTGAATAAGCCGAGTAAAGTCCAACAGGAAGGGAGCCCTCGCACCAGGGGTTTCCTGGACAGCACAACACGCTGAGGCGGGGGGGTTTCCAAGAGATGGTTTTGGACTGATCATACCAGAAAGTTTGTGCCCTTAGCGCTTACCCAAGGCCGGGTAGGAGAAGGTGGCACCTTCCAGAAGCCCCCTTGTTTGTTCTGTGTGGTGCGTACGGACGGGCACTCATGTATTTCACACCTCAACTTTCCGCACTATTTTTAGTGTTTCCCTACAAGAGCCCATGAAATAAGCGATTTTGTACGTTAACGTCTTTCCTCGCATAATGAAAGAATAAATCTCAGCCCTCCACAGCCACACGTCACACTGTACCGACCGGTGCTTTACATTCTAATGGCCATTAATTCAAGCCTTTCTCGCCATCCTTATGTCGAACGACATTTATTCCACCAAAGGGAATTTTATACGCTTGTGCGTTTTGCTTATCATCTACTTTTAAGCGGGAACAGAAAGCAAAGACTTTTAAGGGCTCTTCGAGTCGTGTTACCGTTTAATTACCTTTTAAATGGTTCTTCTGAGCAGCCCGGATCAGCCTTCCTATGGCTAAAAAAAAATCACTCAAGGGAAAGACCTGCGGCTTCAGGGATGGGGAGACACCTCCTGATAGATTGGCTTAAACTAAGCCTTAAAGACACCCGTGAGCTTGAGTGCACGCTCTTATTCACCACCATAATTTGGCAAAACAAAGAGGCGCTACCACACCTGGTGGGTGCAGGCCCATGGGAAGGGATTATCACCTTTGATCTGTCTGCCCATCCACAGAGGGTAAAGCTTCTCTCCTCGCACAGCCCTTCCCAAAGTGCCCGACGAACCCAGTCCTGCGATATCACACATTTACAGCACGGCAAATGCCGCTGATACCGATCGCCCCCGCTCCAAGGTCCTCGGTTTTGCTAGAACAACAACGTAGAGGGAAAACGCTGCAGAATAAGCGGTCGAATTTAAACATAACACTTTGTTATGTCTTTTAGGAAAGACTGAGGGGATGAGAATTAATTCCCAGCCCCGTTCACCCCCTGGGGAGCTCTAACACACCTTCATTTCCTGCTGACGCGACATCGCTTCGTTCAAAACGTTCTCCAAAACGTCGCACGTTTAGTAGAGATCTATTCTCAGGCAACCAGGAGGTACCTGTAGAAGCCAACAGGAGTGGAATAAAACTTCTGACCCCGCATCTGCAGCAGAAGATGACGTTAAGATGTGTGAGTCGATGGGTTTTAGAAGCAAAAACCACTCGAGAGACTGTTCGACTGTCCCTGGGTGGCCTCGCTCCAAGGGTGGCCTTGGACACAAGGGCCGAGCCAGCAGCACCACGAGGAGGTAACGCATTCAAAGACAGAGCTGCTCTGTTTCTTGTGGCCACTGTTTCCTTTCCTGCTGCAAAAAGAGTTTTTGCATGCAACTGGGTCACATTTGAAAGTTGAGTTGCTTTGTTTAAAACGAAAAACATGTATTTCTATCACCTGAGGAGTTGTTCCTCTTCTGGCACAGGGACCCTCTGATCCTCCCACCTCCTTTTATCGGCATCTTCAAAAGAAGAAGGGAGTTATCATTGCTTTCTCCCCTCGTCTCAGGAAAAAAAAAAAATAATAAAAAGGTTGCTGTTGTTCTCTATCAGCATAGAATCATCTTGGTTGGAAAATCCCCTCGAGATCATTGAGTCCAATTGTAACCCACCGCTGGCACTGCCCCATGTCCTGAGAACCTCATCTCTCTCTGTTCAGCCCCTCCAGGGATGGTGACTCCCCCACTGCCCTGGGCAGCCTGTTCCAATGCCCCACAGCCCTTTGGGGAAGAAATTGTTCCCAGATCCAACCTCAACCTCCCCTGGTGCAACTTGAGGCCGTTTCTTTGTGTCCCTGTCTCCCCTCAGCTCCTGTTCTCCAGCTGAACCCCCAGCTCCCTCAGCCGCTCCCATCACACTTGTGCTCCAGCCCCTTCCCCAGCTCCGTTCCCTTCTCTCCACTCGCTCCAGCACCTCAAGGCCTTTCTTGGTGTGAAGGGCCCAAAACTGCCCCCAGGATCCGCGGTTTTTCCTCCCCAGGTCCCAGCACAGGTTCGGTCACTGCCCTGGGCCTGCTGGCCACACCAGTGCTGGTCCCAGCCAGGATGCTGTGGCCTCTTGGCCACCTGGGCACACGCTGGCTCGTGTTCAGCGCTGTCACCAACACCCCCAGGGCCTTTTCTGCCGAGTCACTTTCCAGCCACTCGTTCCTGTTGAGAAACGTGGAGCAGAAAAACCAGAAGAAACCAGCAGTCCCAGAAGCCCAATTCAAAGCATCCCTCTCCCAAAGCACATCTGCCAAAACCCAAACCGTCATATTCAGACAGTGGGAAAGCTGAATTTTCTGTCACATCAAGCCATCCATTTCCATAAAGCCTGATAAATCAGTGTCTTCAGAGCCTTTATCAAAGGTGGTTGAAATGAGCCCAAAAAAGTCCACAAGCTCTCAGTAAGGACCGCAAGTTTGGCAGGAGAAGCCTCTATAACGTGATCTCTGAAAGGAAAAAGCAAGACGGTTAAAGCTACAAAGAGATTCTACCACAGCCTAATGCGATCTGTCGCTTGGGTAACTTTCTACATACATATTTATAGAGTTGGGCTGATGAATCAGTCACTTCTCAGTGTGTCTATGACTGAAGAAACATCCTACCTAATTCCCCCTGGACAAAAAGAGCACCCAGGTGGATCAGCGGAGTCTCAGGGAACGTCAATCCGAGTTCATACAGGTATTGATTTCTGTAAGAGACCACGTACCAGCCATGACAGCATTGAAATCTCGCTGTTTTTGAAGCTCTTTGCTGCAGAACTGAGCTTGTTTTTCAAATATTGTGAACACTGCTACAAGGAACGCTAAAGATTAATACAAAACCGAAATGGCTAATCAACCTTGTTTCTAATATAATCAGCTATTTCAAAACTATGAATGAAGACAACCACTACAAAAAAAGCCATTTATTAGATATATGTACATATATACATACACATGCAAAATGATTTTATACACATTTACACAGGTTCAATTATTAATAGAGTGCAAAAATGTCTAAAAAGGTACCAGCCCACCTTCTACAAACTTAACAGGTCTTTGGGAGAAAGAAAAAACCATAAGAAATGCACATAAAGCGATCAGCTTCATAAAGTGACGAAGCACCGCAAATCTTTAAACTAATGCCGTTTATCCTTTGCCAATTTTCTTTTGCTGAGCTGCTGGGTGAGGAGAAAAGTTGCCAAAAGACTTACCCTGCAAACTGACAGAATTAAGGAGACGCAATTCAAATTACATTAAACAGTTTCAAGTCAAACAAAAAGGGATGGATTCCTGTATGGGGATTTGATTCAATAGAGGCATAATCCCACGTTATGAGTCAGATTTCATGTACTCAAACTGCAAGTCATTCTTTTTTATTAAATCTTAAAGCACTGAAATCAATGTAAACTATTCTATGCCTCTTGCTGTTTCACCAGGAGAAAATGTTTAACTGTATAAATCCCACGCAGATGTAGGAGCCATTTGAAATATTAATATTAAAAGTAAGAAATAAAAATAGGTCAAACCACGTGTGCTCTGCCTCCTCCCGGAATCACAATCCAAACCTACAAAGATAGTAACGCATGTGTATTAATCCACGTAGATTCCCTAATATATGGTTTACACATATAACAGGAATAAAAAAAAAAGAGAAAAGGTTGCAAAGGGATTAACAGCAAATAAGAGCTTTGGTCATTTAGTAGAAAAGATCCTGTCACATCCTCTGTCTCATCCACAAAGCAGAATAAAAATCTGCACAAAGGCAGAACTGAACCGAGTTAGTTTGATTTTTAGTGCGGGATTTTCAGGAAAATCTTAAACAAAAGCTGAATTTAACCTTTATCCGCTCTATGTTAATTCCAGAAGCTCATTAAACCCCTTGCTCTACCACTCTCATTGCAGAGCTGCTGCCAACATCACCTGGCGCGGGGACGTGTGTTTTATGACAGGGCACACGGGCCTTTTTCACAAATTCTGTCTAAATGTGGTATAAAATGCTTCATCCATTCCCCACAAGGTGATTGTTGATACCCAGCTTATCCTTCTGGGAAACACAATCAGTCCTCAGATCCACCACATGAAGCGTGAAGTTTCTAGTATCAGAATTTGGGAGGTGTCCCTTTTTCAGATTGTTGTCATTGTCATTAAGCTCGTAATCCAAACTCGTGGCTTAGCTCCCTGCATTTTCTAAGAGTACTTACCATGTAAAACCAGGAGTGAGCAGCACGAAAACATAAAGCTTGTCAGGACCAAAACCCCATGTGCGGGGTCATCTGGGTGTCTTAAGGAGGATGGTTGAACTTTGGCCTTATTTCTGCACTTAGAACCTGGCAGAAAACTGCGGTAACGACAGAAAAACAACTTAAATCCACTCCCTTATAACAGGAGAGTATTTCCTCATGGCACACAGCTCTAGCTGATTCCTTAACTGGCTGGCTAAAATATTCCTCCGTCATTCCTATTTGACTATTCCTCACAGGATTTCATTATCTTACCGATACCATAAATAGCCTAATATGGGATAGAAAAGAAACACCTACATTTTACTACTGCAAAACGCTCTGCTATCAAGTGGTTTGATGTCCTAGAAACCGTTCCGGTCGTATGGGGCTCTCTCTCGATGCCGTCGCTGTGTCACAGAATCGCTTCCACGGTTTCTGGTCTTCTAGTTCACCGATACTCGTGTTCGCATCACGGGATTTCAGGAAAATTTGCCGATACGCAAGACAATAATTTCGTCAAGCGCTTCTGCAAGCTCAGGAAGACAATTCTGCATCACGTTAATCTCTTTGCAACCACTAGAGACTACACAGGAGGGAAAAACCTTTGGTGAGAGGCGTCTGGTGGAAGAAATGGGGTGACCAGAAAAAAAGAGTTTCCTACAAATAAATGAAAGGAAATCTAGGATCGTATTTCCACAATAACACACCCACAGTTCTCTACATCTTGAGTTTGAGCCTCTAGAACCCTTCAAGGACAGCTGCAACAAAACGCTATGCATTATATCTTTTTAAACCGCCTAAATTATCCATACGTGTTCTAAAATGCCCATACGCACCTCAATTCTTTAAACACGAGAACACCCGGTGCAGCAGAGGTTCAGAATTTCAGCTCTGAAGCACTAGATTCAAAAGTGCGCGCTCAGAAATTCATCTTAGTGTAAGAACACCATTAACTAAAGGTGGTTTTTATAATAAAGAGGACCTGCTCTTGCTTTCCGGTACTGGAAACAGCTTTTCTGCTCACCGGCTGTACAGTTTTTATAAAAGGTGAAGGAATCAGTGCCCTGTCATAAGGAGGCCTGGAAGATTTATTATCTGCACAGATCAAGCAAACACGGAATTACCCTTATATTAAGAGCAACCTTAACCAAGGGAATAAAGGCCACTTGAGCTGAAAGTTCACTTATATTCCCTTGGTTTCTTTTACGCTGCCCCAAGCACGTTTGCGATCAACCAATGAGCACATACTTAACTACGATGCGCTGTTTAGCCAGAAGATATTTATAAATTTTATGGTTTTTCAGAGAGCCACAGTCTTTTTCTTTCTTTCAAAACCTACAAAAATTACCCTGACGCTCACCCTCACCATTTCTCCCACTGATATTGAACTCATTTAAACACGGCAAACAACTCCTTTACTTATGTTTAGCAAGAATCTTAACAAAATTCTATAGATGAAACTGTTACCATTTTATCTTCATTTTACTACACAACTCTAATATTTTTGGAAGCGTCGCCAGGGCAAATATTACGAAGCCAGGAAGATAAATGGCAAAATGCAGTCGAGATGGTATCAGCCAAGGAGTAAAAGGCTGTTTATGGGAACCTCCACCTGTTGATGACATCTGACAACATCTACAATTACCACATGTTAAATACAGCGACATTCCTCACCGTGTGTCTGACACATTTACAGTATCCTACTTTATTTCAAGTTGCTTTGAATTATCCTCCGTCGTCACAAATCTTTAAAAACGCTCCGAGCTCTTTTTGGCCAGTTTAAATACAAAAAAATGTCATAAAAATAGAGTAGCAAACCCCAAGTCTTTTTCATACTCCGCAGTCGGGCTGTTTCTCCATCAGTTGCCTTGTCAGGATCTGATAAGAAGAAAGCGATGCCACTCCTATGTGAAAGGCTATTTGCCAGAGGTTCCGTAACCCGTACAAGTAAATGTTGCATAAACAAACAGAAAATAAGAGTACAAACGTCTTCACCTTCCTCGCCGAGCTGTAGAAGAGGTACAAGTAACACTAGGAAAGGACCAGAGAGAGCGTTAGCATTAAAATATGTATTTATAGACGAGAGTCAACTGGCGTCCCTCCCACCTGGATTAAAAGGAGTCGGAAAGTGGAGCCACTTTTCAAAAACCACCCATGATTATATCAAGACAAAGCCTCAGAAGCAAGAAAACAGCGAAGTCAAATCTGCTCCTGCTGTATTTGTTCTTGAGATAAATAAAGGACTTAATTCTCTAGACCCCAACAGGTTTAGCCGGGGTTCTGGGCTCTTTTTAAACCCAAGAACAGGTGGAACCCACTTGCTGAGACGTGTGAAGAGCAACAGCCCTTACAGGAGGAAACTGAAAACTCACAGAGTGCCGACCGAGTTATTTTTTTAACTCGGGCAGTAACAGATCCTGCTTTCTCACTTAAGGTCACAAGTTTCCCACTGTGCTGCCGACACAAGGAGAGATCATCATGTAAAAAGCACTGAGCGTTTGAGCTTGATCGATGCACAAGCAGTTTGTGAGGATGACTGGTGTAGATCAAAAGGATAAGAGAGAACTCTATTTATTAGAGCTCCTCTGCCTTCAGGTACTAACTGGAAAAAAGCAGGACAGAGCCTTTCCTTGTGAAAAACGACTTGCATCAAGCGTTTAGATCGAAATGAGTATCTCCATCAAACGCTCTGCCGTAAGCAGAGGTGCAAGAAGGCTGAAAGACACTAAACTGTGTTTATTATGATATAATAACTAACCCCTCTGTGAGTTTTAGATACCATAAACAGATAGAAGTCTTCAGACAGTGATCCCCAATAAGGGGATAAGGAGGTCAGGGAAAATAATCTATTAGGAAAAAAAAAAATCTAGGGAAGTCAGGAACCACATTTGTCTCAAGAACTAAAAGTAATTATTAATGTAGATTAGAACATTTTCAATAATTTGCTTAGTCTTTCAAGGTGGTTACGCTACAAAAGCCCAACCCTAAGTCTGCCACTGGCAGAAAGACATTGTGCTTACCCCTTTGGGAAACAAACCAAGGGTCAAATTGTGGTTTTAGTTGTATTCGTGCCAATTTACTGGAATACCTCAGTGGAATCGCATAGGTAGGGTATTAAAAACCAAACTGTCCCTCCGCTTAGCCGAAAATTATCTTGTCTTGTATACTATAACACAAAAATAATCAGAAAGCATTTTATTTACAGTTAACATACCTGAAAAACACAGGCTAGAAAAGGTAGCAAAAAAGCTATCACGTTTCCGATTCCTTCATGGTCCTCCTGTTTGAATTAAAAAAAGGCGACAAACGACGTCAGCTACGGATTTTAGCGAGTACTGCTAGATATTTTAGAACGCTGTATTTCATCAAGTACCTCTCATCCTAGTTTACGTTGATTGACTGTAACAGTGTTAAACAGCAAGATCAATGTCACGGAACAAGACACCAAGAACTGAGGCTTATGTGACAATTCCTGCTAAATAAAACCGCGCCACCATATAATGAGGACGCTTTTCTTTCTTTTTAAAAGTGAACGGTTTCACATTTGTTTAAAAAAAATATACAGAAAAGCATCTAGAATAGGATACAAGAACGGAGGAAAGAAAAACCAGCCAGCCTGGCAAGATTAAAATATTCCTCCAAATTTAAATCTCCCTAATGAAATGCAATGTAGTGCGATATACAACAAAACACAAGGTCTTGCAGGTGAGCGACCAGTTGCACATTTCCCTGAACAAAAAAAAACACTATGAAAAGGCAGAACAGCCACCCTTCATTTGGATACCCAGATAACTCACTCTCCCTTTGACTCATTTACAAGTTCCAGTTCAATTGGGGTTACCTGAAATGAATATTCTGCCAGGTGAACTCCTCGGATGAGATTCAAAGCTCCACACATGATGTTGAGAACAAGGGACAGAATCCCCAGGGGGGTCACTCGCTCCATTCTGTAAGTGGGGACTTGAAAAACAATAAAAAAGACACTAGTGAAAATTAACATTATTCCTTTGAATCTTTTAACTTAAAAAGACTCAAATCAGCTCATCTGGGTTTTAAACATTTTCAAAACCTTTCATGCTTGCTCCAGAGAAGAACGATTATCAGCAAAAACATTTGAAGAAGAACAATTATCAGCAAAACACTTTTGTTGCATTACACTGTTCAGTTCTTCGGACATCTAGAAATCAGCAAGAGCTCCGGAATATTTTTTTTTTTAAACAGATTAAGCAAGAGAATCTGTTCTTCAACTACTTGGCATTAATGTCTTCTTTTATAGTGCACATCGATGTTTTTCAGCTGCTTATTTCAGCGGATTATCACACTTAACACTCTCCACAGGCCAGTAAAAAACAAGGGGTTTTAAGCACCCAAAAGTCCGGCTTAAATTTCTGACGCCCATAAAAGCAAGACAGTGATTCTTCTCTTCCTCGACTGGTAATTATAAGACGTATTTCTTTCCACTGACAGTTTGAGGGTTCAAACCCCTATACGGCAATTTGGCTTCACCTGCATAGTTTCCATCCAGCATTTGGTGCCCTGAACAAGTAACTGGCAGAATACAAGTGCAGGAGCCAAGGACTCGGACGCTCTGCTGCCCGAAAAGTTGTTGTAGGAGTTGCCAGGATGACGCTGCCCAGTCACAGAGGAGAAGAGGCTGTCACAGACCTGCTGCTCTCACCTCTGGGCCTCTCAGACTGACAAAAGACGCTCAAAACCGGGGCCTAGGAGTTAAATTGGATTCTATAGTTTTGCAGCTACATTCTAGAGTCCAATTCCCTTTCTCCCAGCCTGTCCACATTTCACAGGTAGCGATTTACCTCTTTCCTTTCCCACCTCCTAGCACTATTCATTCAAATGCCTACACACCCAAGCACCATTCCTTCAGGATGCTCTAACTGATACATAGAACTACGGAATCATTTCGGTTGGAAAAGACCTTTAAGATCATCAAGTCCAAGCATTAACCCAACCCTGGCACTGACTCATGTCCCTAAGAACCTCATCTAAGTGTCTTTTAAACCCCTCTAGGAACGGTGACTCCACCACTGCCCTGGGCAGCCTGTTCTAATGCCTGACACACCTAATTAAGGGCAAAGCAATTATTAGCAATTTGTAATTAAGGTTTTTTTTTCCCCTACCTATACCAGCTGGCTCAACAACACACACCACACCTAGATACTCATCTTTATTTCATCCCTGCCCTCATTATCAGCTCAAGTAGAACCCTGTCAGCAAATCAACACAGGGAATTTGCATCTCAGATACCAAATCTAGATCTTCTCCTGCATCAACATCCATAAGATACAATGAATGAGCCCTCAAGAAGCCTCCCCAGCTCTCAGGATCTTCTGCCTCCTGTCCAGACGTTGCCAGCTCCCGACTACAGTAGATAAACTCAGCAACATAATCTATTAGGACTCCGGTTTCGCTTCAGTGACAGATGAAACACCAGAACAGCTTAGATACTGCAGTACTGCATGGTTGAAGATAGCAAAAACAACTCGTGTCTTCTCCTTCAAGAGAGATTTTGATAGATGGATGTAAAAAAGTTTCGTGCCAAATTAATATAGGGATATAAAGTACCTTTCGTAAGTGTCTTTGTAATTAATTTGTCTGGCATGCACTTGTACCTCCATAATTTCATCTCCAAAGCAGCTGCGAAAGGAACTGTATGAATTCCGTTTGATACACATCACATTACGTAGTTTACTGACATACACGTTGACGTAAATAAATGGTGCAAATAACCCTATTGTTCAAAGGCAGTTTTGCTTTTTTGCTGTGCAGTGAAATTCAAGGTCCAACTGGTGCGCTGAACAGAGGCTGTACCAGCGTGTTTGTTCATTCATGGACCTGAGTGTTCCATTTCCTATTATTTTTGATAAATTACATAATGTTTCTCTCACGGAAATTTCCTCATTTCTTTACTCCTTGGTTTCTTCTTCCTCAGTTCCCAAGGTTTATTTCAGAGGCACACGTTGCCTCTCAAAACAAAGAAAAATAGCCAAGAACAAGTGTCACCCATTGTACAAAATCTTGCAAACTGTCCATGTCAAGAGCACCCAGTTGCCAGGGAAGATGAATGCAACTCCCAATATACCGTGGAATATTATGTAAAAGTTATTTTTGTGTTGTTCAGTAGGATAAAAAGAATTGCTGTCACAGATGGAAGGGAGATCACAACACTCAGTTGCTCGGGCTTCAAATTCTGTGGAAATTGATCTTTTAAATTGTTTGCTACAGAGCTTTATTTCTGCTACATCATTCTGGGGTTTAATGCACGAACTGAAATTGCACAGAACGAGTGAGACGGGTACTGCGAGGGAGAAAATATTGCACTTCCTTGTAGGAATTCAATCCTATTTTATAAATAGAATTTCATACTAGAATTGTTTTGTACATTAAATAGGGGAAGAAGAGAGTACCAGCACTTTTAGTCCAAGGCAGCGCAACTTCGCACAAGCACAATTAAACGCTAATTGGGATTCAAACTGACTTGACTCTTCAAGTAGAAAAGTTGTGCACTTCAGAGAACAAGAACTACACAGAAGATGTTCTGGGGATTGTGGATTATCCATCACTCAGGAAAAATGCATCTGCAGGCTTCAACTTGTACAGAAGAGCTCTGTGAAAACACCCTCACCCAATGAAAAAATGGAAACTTCTGCCTATAAAAGATTTTCGGAGCAAAGGCCTCTGGCTGTTTAACTGGAGACCGACACGAGTGTCTGTACCACGCTCGATTCTGTCTCTTCGAGGCAGAACACAACGAGGGTTTGACAATGAGTCACGTACTCGAAGCTCCGGATAAAAGACAGCGCCAGGAGTGAGAAATGAAATCAGGCTCAGGCGTTTTAAAATAAAACGCAAGCACACAAAAGACAGAGATGTGAGACAGCTCAAAAGGGACTCTGCGAAGGACACTCTGTGTGCCTACAAAAGACGAAGAACATTCATCAAGGGGAGCACAATGCTGCATAATTTAAGAGTGTGCTTACTAGACGAACAGCACAAGTTGTTCTTCTGCTTCATAAAGCCATTTCTGAGGTGAAAATCGTCCCTCTTCAGAGAAAGCGACTTTCGCTTCGCATTTTTTTGGTGTACAAACCCCGCCGTCCTCCAGAGCTTTATCAGCTGTGCCCGTATCGAGACACAAGGTGAGGTTTTTGCAACAACAGCTGAGATTGTGGAGATGTCGATCAAGGATAAAATGCTGGTATCTCGCTAGCAAGAGTTGTGCTGGGTTTAGTTAACGAAGGAAGGAACAAACAGGAGAAAGAATGAAATAAAAAAAAAGAAATGAAAAAAAAAATAGCTCTAGTTCCCATATATACAAATAAGGACAAAACTGCCCGACTCTTCAGGCTCCTTTCATATTAAAATGAAGAGTCAGGGGACGTGATCACACAGCTCAAAAGAAGAACAGGAGCCAGCTACAAACACATAAGGAGATGGATGTTTGATCAATTGATCCATTGATTGATCTATGTTCGTTATAGAATGTAGACACAAATTCTGCTCTCCTGCAACCGTAAGGCTTCAACGTATGCTCAAGAAGTCTCCTGTATGGCAGAGCCGTAATATAAATAACATTAATATGGGAACAAACACTACCCACACAGCTAAACTTAGCGCAGCAAAGTGGGATTCAGCTGGTTGGTAATGACGAGAGGAGAGAGACGCGAGCCAGGAAAGCCAAGTCCGGCCGAGGGAACCAGATGATCATAAACACGATCCTTAAAATAAAGGCAGAACAATCTGTAAGAGTATTTGGGTTAGACCAGAGAGAACAGCCAGAAATACAAAGCCAGATGGAAAGTAATTAAGAATATGAGGGAGCTGAAAATGTATTTCTGATCTGGGGACACAGACTCGCTCGCAAATGTTCACTGGCACTGAAACTGCTCACACTAGCGCTAAGAATTTTTAAGCCCTGTCACATCATGACAATATTTAACCTTCAGGGACAGTTCCGAGGAACACTCACAAATCTGACTGGCAAATCAAACATTTCCAATTCTATTTTTCTTCCTCCTAGCTACCGCCCTTCTATATTTTAACTTAAAATACCTATGTCAAATTAGATTGCAGCTCATCCATCAGAATCGCTAAAACGGAGCAACTGGAACTTAATTTTATTAGTCTTTCATAAGCCAAGAGCAATAACAAAAAGAAAAGAAATACAGGCTCATGGCACTCCCAGCTGCATTTAAACTGCCACGCTAATAGGATTAAAAGCATTTTATTCCATAGAGGAAGTAGGCAGGACTTGGAGTATGCAACTGAAACATAAATAAGACAACAATTTTACAATAAATAAATAGAGGTTAGTCCCTCTCAAAGCAGGTAAAATGTCACTATTTGTCACAAAAAGGTCCCTTGTCAAGTCTCTATGTTGTTTATACAAATGTACATATCCTCTTTCAGAATTCAGATGCATTAGATTTTAAAGAATAAGGTAAATGGAGAAAGCAAAGAGGGGAGAACAACCCAAGACAGTTTGGGAATAAGAGTTTTACCCTCAGCTCATATTTTCTTTCCTCAAGGATGAAGTAACTCACTCACACTGTAATTACATATCTTCCATTAGAGTTTGCCACAAGCGATGAATTAGCCGAGCTCCTCTTGTCACGGCGATTTTAACAAACTACCTTAAAAGCAGGAGAATTTACCCCAGAAAGAGCCGAGTCCAGTTACAACTAATTGTCCATACGCAGAAGCTGAACTAAGGCTGCAAAAAAGACACTACTACAAGTTCTTAAAGGCTCTGGTGTGTACCTGCTATAATCTGAAGAATGTTGTTTACTATGAGAGAAAGGCAGTATTCTTCTTGGGTTTCATACACATGAGATAGATAGATAGATAGATGGATAGATAGATGGATAGATAGATAGATGATAGACAGATAGATGATACAGATGATAGATAGATGATAGATAGATAGATAGATGATAGATAGATAGATAGATGATAGATAGATAGATAGATGATAGATAGATGATAGATGATAGATAGATAGATAGATGATAGATAGATAGATGATAGATAGATAGATGGATGATAGATAGATAGATGATAGATAGATAGATGATAGATAGATGATAGATAGATAGATAGATGATAGATAGATAGATAGATAGATAGATAGATAGATAGATAGATAGATAGATAAAAAAATATCTTTGTCAGTATAAAACGAAGTGCTGGTGTTCCATGTTTCTCTGGTTTGTAGGGTTAAGTCTGGCGAGTTGTGCAGTAACTTACCAACCTCCACCCGGGGGCCCGCGTGCCCCCCGTTAGTCACCCCATTGGGCAGCGCCGCGTCCTCGAGTCGCAGCTGAACCGGGGGCCAGAACTTCAGCTCCTCCTCAACCTTCGCCCACTTGGCCTTGGCTTGGGAGAGACTCGCCGAGTTAAAACGGCATTTCACTTTCTGAATGATGTTATCTGAAACAATATAACGACACGTTTCGATGAGCTCTGCGAAAGTTAAGTGCATTAGGTAATTATTAATCAAATTGTGGTGTTCTTTTTTCTTTTTTGTTTCTTTCTTCGTTTCTTTTCTCATTCGTGTCAGGTATATAATTCCATCACTGCTTAGGGAACAAAAATACCTCTCCTGGGTATTTTATATCACATCTAATCCTTTCTGGATACTTTAAATCTCAACATCCTGCCTACCAGTGGACTGAAAACAAGCTTTGATATTCCAGGGTAGATGTTAATGCATCTCTTAAACTACCCATGACCCACCATGAGAGGCAATTCCACATTATTTTATCAAAGTCAATGATTAGTTTGTGGGGTTTTTTTGGGGAGAGGTTGTTTGTTTGTTTGGTTTGTTTTTTCCAGCACAGAGATAAATTAATTCAACCTATATTTGAGTCATGAAGCAACTTTTGACTGGAAGAGGCAATTCCACAGCGATTCCACCAATGTTCAACCTGCAGATCTGCGTAGATCTCCCTGCTTTGTCCCTCACACTTTAAATTTAATGCCATTTAATACCATTTGCAAGCAAATCCCTTTCTGCAAATGTGGCTACTGGTTTGAGAGGAGTTGTGCTGAGATTAAGGAGAGAATTTGTCCATCTACAAATTGCTCACACCTCCAGATCTGACGTATCTCCCTGCGGATGCTGCTACCTTCTATTTAATTGTGCAAAGACATTGGCAAAAATCAAACTATTTCAAATGCTTAGGGAAAGAAAACGCAGAAACATTTATTTTGCTAAAATATCCTACAAGTAAAACTAACATTCTTAAGATATTGTTATGCTAGAAGACTTGCATAGGTTGACTACAACGACTAGTTGTTGTGATATGTATGTAATAACCTAAGCATGAGTTTTGAGACCACACAGGAGGATTTTATGTTGTACAAGGCACACAATGCATTCCTTAGGGAAAAATCTGTGTTTTAACTTAAATCACCCTGTTATAATGATCTGTAACTCCCAGGCAAAAGGTTAAGAGCTTAGGCATCAAGGGCATCTTGGATCCAAACACAGGAAAGAAATTAAAAACAAAAAATAAAATCACATACAGCACCAGGCAGACTCAGTAACAACATACAGTTGTGAGTCTAAGTCATGCCAGAAGTAAAGCTGCCCATAATAATCTATTCCATCTCCCTTTTTGCCCTGTACCCGTCTGCCTCCACTTGTCAGATTTTTTACATTAAGTTTGCAAGTGTTGGAGATGCAGATTTCTTTTTCTTCTGTGTGTGTTTATTAATCACCGCAGGATTTTGTTCCATCTATTACAGGTGTGCTCAAGAACTGCAAAACCAACCATCTCATAGTTTAAGGCAGTTACAAGATCTCCCCTTCCTCCTACACACGCACAGGCACAAACACAGACTCATTTTTACGATCAGGCTTTGGCCAGGAGACACTGTTTACCAGCGTAAAAGTAGCAGACACAGAATTCTTACTATTAGAGAACAGAATTACAAACCAAATTCAAGAAAAGCATATGGTCTGGAAGCTAAACCGATGCTTGTTGTATCATAAGAAGCAGCAAATTCCCACTGAAGCTCTTCCAGGAAGCAAAACGCCATGATGGTTGAGTAATTGCTGGAACAGATTGCCATGCAGGCAATATCCCCAGAAGAAAGGAAACTGAAATAGAAAAAGAATATGTAATGTTAACATAAAAAGGTAAAAGGAGTCATGCTGAACATGAGAAGTAAACTGTGCTTTCTGTCATAACTAAATGTACAGGCTGCACTGGAAGAGCAGACTGCAAAAAATAGGGTTTGTGGTGCTGTAATAGTCTTGCAGCCCCAAAAATATTGTTTGCGCTGCTATAATAGCCTTGCAGCCCCTATAGATCTAACACTTAACTCACTCGGTACACCCTAGCACACTAAAGATCACAACATCTATTTTATTCAATTGAGGATATTATTTTCTCAGGCTGGCTCTAAATCATGTTAATAAGAGATGGCCGGAAAACATTACAGGCAAGATTTTGAAAGAAAACACAGTCGATTCCCCACAAACGAAAGTAAAACCAAGGAAAACAAGCTTGTTCACTGGAAGCAAGGATATAATCCTTGTTCTCCTGGAATATAACAATTTATTAACAGCAAGAGATATCGGTTAACTTATGCAAACCAAG
Source organism: Pampusana beccarii (assembly GCA_013399365.1). NCBI lineage: Eukaryota > Metazoa > Chordata > Aves > Columbiformes > Columbidae > Pampusana > Pampusana beccarii. Next base: position 502,144 of record VWYH01001194.1, on the reverse strand, counting down.
ATATTCAAACACTAAATCATCTGTAACGAGTTAAGACGAGCTTGTATGAGGAACAGCACAATAGAAATTCTACTCCGAAAGGGGTCCCTCTAACACTGAACCTGTATTTATACATAAGTTTCCACTTAGAGATGGCCCCAAACCCTCTAGGAAACTTAATATGGGATTAATCTGACCAAACTGTAGGCGTGTGCGTAAGGATGAGAGAAATCACTCTCATTTAGGCTTAATTAATTAAGATGGGAGTCAGGGCACCGAGTTCAGATGTCAGCACTCATAACGTAGAGAGCTAAATTTGCCCAATCCCCACTAGAATTACAGATTCGTGTTATAATTATCTCTGAAAGAAGACGACTGAGGTAATCTTCCCTAACAGGTTAGCTGTTTGTTAGCAAGATTTCTTTTAAAAAAAACAAAGTTTTGAAGCTGACCACTTATTTTCTCTCTTTTCTACCCTTTATACAGTTCGTCCCTCTCATACAGAAATACTTGCGGTTTCTATTTTATCACGTTTTTATGTATTTATTACACTCTGTACTTGGATTTATGGTTTTGATTAGCTCTGTGCCAGCCCAGTTACACCACATAGCTTCCCTAAATTCCCTTTTTTCTGCAGATCACAGCTGAGGATCAACACCACGCCTGCATAAAACCACCTTTTCCCAATTGTCAAGAATTGATAGCCTTTTTGCCAAGCATCTCCTCGCGCTTTCCTCATTTCAGAGCCAGACGCTACTTCTGGAGAGCCTACAGAAGATTAAAAGCAGCAGAACATGTCAGCATTAAAGGGCATGAGTTCACTTCGAGGGAACGGGAATTAAAATGCTAATCTGCCTTTCCAATCGATTCAGTGTGAATTCATGTATCTTTTTTTTCCTCCAATAACTACCCTGAAAAGGGATATTTAGGTTTAGCTCAGGGTCGTTTTAATTTATTTTTTTTTACATTTGCTAACAAGCTAAAACTCATTTTTTGAACTAGCCCAAAATCAATAGCAAATGAAAATTCTCATCTCTGAATGAAACCTCAACTCCTTCAAATTGAGACTAGCAGATCCTTTTCTAATATATAACAGCAAAGATTTATAATTTCCTTGTACGGGTTATTGTCGGTGTGCTTCAAGTCTCCTCAAGATACACTCATCAGCTTCTAGAGACTCAAACGCTGCTGGAAAATGGAGAAGGTAGCACATAGAAGGGAGCCAGGGCAGTTCGGTGCAAGCCAGAAATCGGAACTGCAGTGGCCTCATAAAATGAATCAGCAAGACCTGACACTTAAGAAAAGGGTTTGGGGTTTAGAGTAAACTAAGAAATTCTGAAGCACTAGGATATTGTCTTAGAAGGTGTTTGTAGAAGCCCAAGATATTCCAGTTGCTAATAGTAACAAGTGCTGCCCATCGAGCAGAAAGCATTTGCTACAAAAAAAAAATGATAGCTAAACCAAGAAATTCTTAAAATACGCTTGCTAAACTGAGTAGGAGCTGTGCGGCTGCGGTGCGGAGAAATCAGGTTTCAAAATCCTGCGTGGAGGTTACAATCCAGATGTGCACGGTGGGATTTCAGATTGGAGTTAGGCACTATAGAATATATCTTCAGTTCAGCTAATCCCCAGGGCAAACATTTCAACAATTCAAGTCAAAAAAAAAAACCCAACCAAACAAAACCAAGGACTTACTGTATGCTAAGGTCACGTCCTTTTGCTGTGCCTCGACTCGGATACTGCGCCAGAATCGAGGATAACGCCTTTAATCTTTTCCTGCATTCCAGAAAATCCTGGTTGAAATGAAAATCCGTGGAGGCTGAGAGGGGAAGCCCGTCCCTCACCCGCACCACACAGGCAAAGAAGATCATGGACATTCTCCACTGGAGCACTCATGAGGACAACCTGAAAACAAAATATTAAATTAGGTTAACAGACATGATATTAGTTACTTACAATCCAATACGCCAGCCAGAAATACATCAAGCTATTCACCACTAAACGGTACCTCTCGTAACGGCGCTGCCATTGAAAACCAACCAAACCGTTCTCAAAATTCACAGCTGGGTCAATATTTTGGCTCTCTCAGACAAAAAGGTGAGGCAGGGGGGTTGACAGTGGAGTTATCTACCTGGAAAAGATCACTGTTTTCCGCTTTACCTCACTGTAAAGTTCTTAAAGTTATTTACGGTAACTGGCTAAATCCCACTGACATGCTGCATCTTCACTGGTGTTGCAAACAGCTGTATTAGTGTTGGAGTCGTCTGATTTTCTAGTGTAACACACAAATACAAAAATAACTTTTAGGCTATAGCGCATCAGGGTCTTTTTACAGAATCAACTAGGATTAAATACAGAATAAAAGTTGGCCTCTCTTGACTTGTTACTCTTCAACAGGTCACAAACTTCCACGAAAAGTTATTCTTGGGATTTACCTGGTACATTCAGAACACAGGAGAGATCTGTCCTTCCTCATGAGTATTCAGGGCAAGGTGTTAGAAGACTAACGTAGCAGCTCACATAATCTCTGAAAGATAACCATAAAGAACACTTTAAGAAATGAACTAACGACCAGCATGTATATGGTTATTTACAATATAAAATGTCCCATGCAATTGGTTAACATAATCTGGAAAGTATTTTGCCTAAAGGAAAACAAACGACGCATATTTTTATCCAATAGATCGATTCCTAGAAGCATTCAAAGACACTATGAAACGATACGCAAAATATTTTTGATGCCCCAATCATTGTTTTTAAGTTATCCTACCTCCCTGTAAAACAAGATCAGCTCTAAATCAGCAGACTTTAAGTGATTATCACAAATAAGTCGAAAAAATAAGGCATTTACTCTGCTTCAGGCAAACTACATAAACAAAGCATTAGGGAAAAAGAAAAAAACAAAATCAAACTGTGAACTCAAACTTTTGATATTGGGCTGTTTAAAGCAGTTGTTCCCTCTATCAAACAATTCCTTATGATGCTCCAAGTTCTTTGAAACCTGTGTCTCATCATCAAGTGTTTTTCATGTCTAAGAAGGTAGGAGAGCAAAGTCTCTTCTAGTTCAGGCGTTTCTAAACCCTCTCGCCTGTCGAGCTGCTCTGATGTTTAATAAGGGTGGAGTTCTTACCAAGAGCAGAACTAAGAGCCTTGTTTCTGCTCCACAGGAACCATTTCCACACAATTTGTAGGAACCATCTCTTCGTCAAACATATTTGCCAGTGTGTTAAAACAACTAACAATTGTCAGAGGAACGGACAGAAAGTATAATGGCCACAGAACTTGTTTCCTTAGGAAAGGAAATTAAAACTACAGAAGATTACACATCACTTGAAATGTGCGCTTTTGAACTTTTAAAATTGAGATTAAGGAAGAATTGGAAGTTAAATAGTTTTCCACTCTCCCTCTCACAGTTCTTCTCCAGGAGTCATTTGAGTTGTAAAATCAAACTAAGCTCACTAACTTCATTTCAGTGTGCACCAAAAAAGATTTCAACGATTATCATGATTATTACATGTCAGCTTGAAATATTACATCCATCTCCAATGTGTTGTGCTAGCAGCCATGAAAGAAACAGGGCAGAGATCTGCTTACACTTTAATAGAAAAGTAAAAAGAAAACAAAAAAGAAAATTGCCAATCCAGAAGTACTAATTTTAACACAGTCAGCTTTTAGGTACAGTTGCTCAGAACAGCATGGTTTCACGGCCAATGGTTGGTAATGCTGATGAAGTGTTAATATAAATCCAAAATATCCCACCTGACAAACACCGCAGAGATGACACATTGAACATTCTCATTTACCCTTCAAAACCAGCCAGAAGATGACCAGAAAAATGGAAAGGCACCAAACTAAGAAAGCAAAGACATTTTCTCAAATGTAGCTAGCCTAGGAAATTATTCATCTCACTAGGCTAAGTTTAAGATTTATATATATATATATATACATTCACCACTAGGGATAACACCACCTATAATTAACCAAGTGCACATGTAAAGATATACAACTTGCCAAGACATACAAACCGTTGTGCTTTGGGGCACAAAGTCTTTGCTAAGTATCAGCAGCTCATCAAAGGGATTCTCTGTCCTCCTGATATCAGACACCATCAGGCAAATTTCCAAATTAAATCCCAGATTTCACCGGAGGAATAAGTCAATGCCTCTTTCTTGGAGAATATACCTGCAGTAATGTACTACCAGATTATCACTGCTATAATTCATCCAAAAGGATTAATTGATTGATTGATCGATTGATTTTTAAATCTACCTGCCTGTGAATTTTTAGTTTTGCTGTCCAAAGAAATGAGGCTTGAGCAACCAAGCTGTAAATGCAAGCAGGATACCCTGTTTCCCCCAAAATAAGACCTACCCCAAAAATAAGCCCTAGCATGATTTTTCAGGATGCTCAAAATATAAGCCCTACTCCAAAAACAAGCCCTAGTTAAAGTTCATTTTAAAAGTCAACTTAATAGTGGCCAGGCAGGTACACATGTAAAAAAGTAAAATTAATTGGCAATAGAATACAGCAGGACAAATGTGACAGGATGCGACGACATGACTATGTTGGAATAAATGTGTTTTGTGGGTTTTTTTGTTCAAGAATAAATGTAGATTGTGGTTCATGGAAAAATAAGATATCCCCTGAAAATAAGCGCCAATGGATATTTTGGAGCAAAAATTAATATAAGACCCTGTCTTATTTTTGGGGAAACAGGGTAGATACCTTTTGGTTTTGTAAAAACAGGCAAATGTGTATAAAAGAAAGGTACATCCTCAACACAGGGAAATGTTGATGCAATGACTCTAATCTTAACAGAGAGCAGGTGAGCACAACCTCAGGGCAAAACAACTGGAAATGTGTTCTCTGCTTCTTACAGAGCTCCCATACACACGGTTTAAAGGAATGTTTGCATAGGTAACACCCTACGCCCCAAAAGAGCAAATAGGTGTGAGATTTGAGAACAGTACCTGTAAAGGCTCCTGTGGAATTAAAAATAAAAAAATTTAAAAATAGGAGTTTTTCATGATTCAGGAGTTTATTTCAAATGTAGCACAGCTGGAGAAGAGAAGCTGAGAGGGGATCTCATCCATGTTCAGAAATATCTTCAGGGTGATATGTCAGAGGATGGACCAGACTCTTCTCAGTGGTGCCCAATGACAGGATGAGGGGCAATGGGCACAGACTGAAACACAGGAGGTTCCATCTGAATATGAGGAGAAACTTCTTTCCTTTGAGGTGCCAGAGCCTGGCCCAGGCTGCCCAGAGAGGTTGTGGAGTCTCCTTCTCTGCAGACATTCAAACCCCCCTGGACACCTTCCTGTGTGATCTGCTCTGGTGACCCTGCGTTAGCAGCTGGGTTGGACTGGATGATCCCCAGAGGTTCCTCCAACCCCAACCACTCTGTGATTCTGCATTAGCTAAAAGAGGCGAGAGCCAGTATCACAACGCAGAAGAGGGCAAAGCCTAAAAATAAATCCACCTGTTTTAGACAGAACTCCAATCACCAAGGACCCATCACTCAATCTCATCTATCCCTCCCCTTTCCTTTTCCACACTCCCCCAGCCCACCTCCTCTGCCACTGCACCTCAAAGAGGCCTCGAGATTTATTTTTCCTTTTCCACAAGCCTCATGCCACTTGCACATTGGAAGGTGTTTTGGGCCCATGGCAAGTAACCGTGACTATGTCACCCCCCTCAGAAGTTTAATTACTTGCAAGCCAATCTTGCCACGTCACCTGTAAGCAAACACACGCTATCACAACTCTCTGGACTTACCAAGGTGTGCACATAACCAAGTGAATCCACGATCTCACTATTTCAGATGGACTGACCCTTTTGTCCTCCAGCCTCTTTCTATTTGCATATGATTAGCAGCCCAAAGTATCTGCAACGGACTTTACGTGGCAGGCCTTTGAACTTGGGTCCTGAACTTTGATAACGTATTTGTGCCTTTCGATTAAGCAGATATCAAATCCTGCAGTACTCAGAATTAATAACATCGTGTCAGCCCAGCTATTTTACAGGGCAAAACCTTGAGAAATATTTTAAGCGACTGCTTCAGAAGAAGCAAGTTATCATTTATGACTGAAGTAAACAAAGCTTGTTTTCTTATTATTTGAAGCACCTGAACATCTAACAACACTTCAGAAGAAAACTGCTCAGTGTAAGACTCACATAAACAGAACATATTTACCAGTCTTATAACAAACAAGGCTCTTCAGGGTGTTCCCACAGCAGACATCCAAGAAATCATCGGAAGTGCAGCTCCTCCATCCCTCCCTCCCTATGTAGCAGCCAACTCTCTCCACAGAGACTGCGAAGGGATTACTAAGGCAGCCTTAATAAGACCTCTTACACTTTACTACACTGTTACGCAAGCTCCTTCAAATAAGAAGATTAGACCCAATTCACCAGCGCCACGCTTCTGCAAATGCCAGACAAACTCCCACATTATTGTCTGTACTTAGAAAAGGATCTACTGAAAAGGCTGTGACAGCAAATGCAAACCAGTACAGAGTTCACGGAATTATTGAGGAACAGTATTTTAAAAATAAATTAGTTTATCAAACCAACAAAAGCAGAAGTTTCCTTCTAAGAATGGTGTAAAGCTAACAAGGAATGTGCTGGTACCAGGATCTCTCTCAAGCATTTGCCTTCTCTCCCTGTTCAGCCAGGTTTCCCTCCTTTCTAGAGGTGGCACACAGGACAGTTTCAAACCCAACAACATGCAATTCCTTTGTCAAGTTCCGATCTTCCTACTGAAGGAAGAGCAGAAAGTTTTAGCGACTGTTACCATAGTTCAGAAGGTTCTTGAAGCAGCCTGTGAAATTTTTTGGACACACAATCAGAATTACTGCAGCAAATGCATCTTTCCTCAGGTGGGTGAGCTTCAGAGGGAGTCACAGCTACAGCGGAGACGCCACAATATGAAAGAGATTCAGGTTGACTCAGTCAAACACAAAACATTTAATAGAGCTGAAGTTCATGTGCTGGTTTCAGTCTCAACCAAGAAAAAAAGAAACTGAGATGGTTTATGAGAGAGAGTTAGTACTTCGCAGGATCACAAGGTGGATTTTATCCTCTGCTCATATACATAAAAGGCAAATCTGGAATGCAAATCTGAAATACTGTTAAATTTCTTATCTTCTAAGACTGCAGTAACTGTGTCCATCTGCTTCTTCCCAGCTGCTGTCCCTCAACGTTGACGACAGCGCTGACCAAGCTATTGATATCACAGACCTACAGACAACGAGAGCCACTCTCCAGGTTTAACAGTAAATAAAACCACCTTGAAAGTATGATACCATCTCAACTTTTAAAACTCGATTTGTGCATACCAAGAGCCTATAAACCCTCCAGGCTTTATGCTTATCCCCAAAGGGAAGCATGTAGAAACCCTTTGCCATCACAAACCTTCCATCTACACATACTCCTATGAATTACCAGAAATAACACACATTACACAAAACTCAAACCCCAACATTCAGCTCCCTCTTCAACGGCATGGCCTCAACGGGCAGTCCTCCCAACCCTTCCCCAAATGACACCATAACAACCCAGTAAGGTAGCTCTCCCTTTACATTAATCTATCAGAAATATCAGCCACCTTATCTGCTCCCAAATACACACCCAACCCCACCAACATGTACCCTGAAGCCTCCCAAGAGCCCACCAGTTCATCTCCGTACCTTCACCAGCCCACATTAACTAATGAACCTCCCATACCCAGCCTGTCCCACTCACCATATTACACATGCCCAAACTCTCTTCTCCCTGACATTAAGTGTCCCAAAAGCCCCCCTTCCTCAATAAACCCAGACACCTCGAAAGCCACCTCCCTCACCAGGGCACTCTTTTGTGCTGACACGTCTCCCCATACATGCCTCAAGCACTCCAGACACCCCCAAATCTTAGTTCCACTCCATGGGTCTGAAACCTTCATGTTGGATATTATGGAAAACTTAACCATGGAAAGGGTTGTCAGGCATTGGAACAGGCTGCCCAGGGCAGTGGTGGAGTCACCATCCCCGGAGGGGTTTAAGTGACACGGAGATGAGGTTCTCGGGGACATGGCTCAGAGGCGAACTTGGTACCGTTAGGTTAATGGTTGGAGTTAATGATCTTAAAGGTCTTTTCCAACCAAAACGATTCTATGATTATCCCAGCACACCTCCAGACAATCCCAACCCAACCCAAGTCCTCCCTCCCCTACGTCCCTCAAGCACTCCACGGAACCCCCAAATCCTACATCCTTATGCCAGGATCCCACCCCAACACACACATCACCCCTGCTCACCCCCACATTGCCAGCTCCCCTCAGCACCTCCACACACCCCCCTCAGGCACCCCAAACCTTCCTTCCCTGCCAGAGGGCCCCAAATCACAGAATGACAGAGTGGTTGGGGTTGAAGGGACCTCTGGAGATCATCCAGTCCAACCCAGCTGCTAAAGCAGGGTCACCAGAGCAGATCACACAGGAAGGTGTCCAGGGGGGTTTGAATGTCTGCAGAGAAGGAGACTCCACAACCTCTCTGGGCAACCTGGGCCAGGCTCTGGCACCTCAAAGGAAAGAAGTTTCTCCTCAT
>VWYH01001194.1:450444-484362 GCA_013399365.1 Pampusana beccarii | reverse complement strand
TTGGACTCCATGAGCCTTGTGGGTCCCTTCCAACTCAGGACATTCTATGATTCTAGGACAAAGTCTGAGCAACCAGGTGCTGCAATGACCTGGAGGTCAATGGTCTTATGGGTGGTGGGTCCTCTTTGGGTGCTCCTCCCGCCGAGAGCAGTGGCAGTCGGTGGGGTGGCTCAGGGCTGGGTAGACATCCAGACTTTGTTGGCAAACTCAGACGCAACAAAACTATGGGAAGTCCCAGGTGCACCAGAGTAGCCGTTTGGGTGCTGCGTGCACCCCATGGGGTGATAGGAAGGGTACTGTGAGGTGGGGCTCCAGCCTTAGCCACAGCCACATGGGTTGTGATACCCCCCAAAAATGACCCAAAGCAGTGACCAGTTTCAGAGTCCTTTAGTATGGCATTCGGTATAGCACACAACCCAATCCCAATCCAGGGCCCTCTCTGAGATCTGGGACATTAATTTCATTGAACAAACTAAAATTTACTGAATAGGTGGCCAACATTAGTTGCGTCTGAGCGGTAAATCCCATGGCCTTGCCTAGGCCCCATTAAGTGGTTCAGGGGTTGAGGGACAGGGACCACCATGGCCGCAGAGGTGTTAGAGGAACCCACAAGGCCAAGACCTGCCTCTGTAGCTGGCCAGAGTCTTCTGGGGGAGTTGGAGGTCAGGCCAGGAGCTGTGGAGAGGCAGCTGGAGTGGGGCTGCCCCACAGCAGAAGGGAAGCCGAGAGCTGAGGCTGGCAGCAGCCTCCCAACATGGGCTTGGTTCCACAGCACCCAAGCAAGGAGAGCAGAGCAGGTCCCATGAGAGTGACCAAGTGTGGCCGAGGGCCCAGCAGATGCCGGACAAGTCTGTAGCAACAATTCTGTGTTCAGTTTTGGGCCCCTCATGCCAAGAAAGGCCTTGAGGTGCTGGAGCGAGTGGAGAGAAGGGAACGGAGCTGGGGAAGGGGCTGGAGCACAAGTGTGATGGGAGCGGCTGAGGGAGCTGGGGGGTTCAGCTGGAGAACAGGAGCTGAGGGGAGACAGGGACACAAGAAACGGCCTCAAGTTGCACCAGGGGAGGTTGAGGTTGGATCTGGGAACAATTTCTTCCCCAAAGGGCTGTGGGGCATTGGAACAGGCTGCCCAGGGCAGTGCTGGAGTCACCATCCCTGGAGGGGTTGGACAGACGGAGATGAGGTTCTCAGGGACATGGGGCAGTGCCAGGGCCGGGGGAACCCTTGGGCTCCATGATCTTGAGGGTCTTTTCCAACCAAAATGACTCTGTGATTCTATTCTATGAACACTAAGCTCTCTAGCTCAGTTCTCATGCTGGTGCTTCAAGATAACTCTGTGCCACCCTGCCTCCTATGTGACAGATGGATTTTTCTTTTTAATTAAGATCTGCTGCAGAAGATGAGCTGGGTTTCAAAGTAAATCACCTCATTCCTTCCTTCTGGTGGTGCCAGGCATAGAAAAAAGTCGGGCAGTTCCACATCTGGAATGATACCTGTGCCCCATTGCGGGTGCTGTGGCAGTAGCACACCACACACTGTCTTCTCACGGGATGTCCATGTGAAAATAAAATACGACAGAAGAATAAAAAGAGTAAAACAAAAAATCAGGAGATGAGGTTCTCAGGGCCATGGGGCAGTGCCAGGGGTGGGTCAACACTTGGCCTCGATGATCTTGAGGGTCTTTTCCAACCAAAATGACTCTATGATTCTGCAATTCTGACAAGGAAGCCAAGTCAGCGGGTCAGGATCAGCAAAGCACGAGGCCGGGCACGGATAAACTTCAAGCATCACTTAAGCAAGGGCACGAGTGTAAATGCAGCTTCTGAAACACAGGAAGGAGACCCCACATGGGTCTTCTCGCAGCAGCTCCTCACACCCGTGTCAGAGCAGGTTTACGCAAGGCTACAACCGCGCTGTTATCAGAGCTTCCTCTGGCATAGGCAGCTAAAGCCCCTTCTCGAGAGGAAGGGAGGAGGTTGTAGAGCGTAGTGGTGCATGAAAGACGCTGACAAAAGCCTCCTCTTGTTCTTTATATCCTCTCGTCACACTATTTCAACATTTAAGAGCAGACATTTAGGCCAGGAGCCTCTGAAGCTGACCAGGAGTTAGCGGAGGCTGCGAGGGAGCTGGTTGTAGTTTTGTGTTTCTTAACACAGAGCCTCCCACTCCCTGCTCCCTCTTCCCCTTCGTTTTAAGTGATAGCGTCTTCCGACTTTAAGAGATGACATCTGCTTAATATTGGAGAGCTTTGCTGTTTCTTGGGAACTAACAGGACACTCAGCGCTGGATAAATGACCGTTCTTCCTCCAAAGAGCCCTCGTTGCTCCTCCTCCTCAGGCGATGCTGCAGCATCTGAAAAGCATTGACAGGGGGGAATTTAAAAGTTTGGGCTTTTTTATTTTGCCTCATGATTAAGGTAATTGAGTATATCTATAAATAAAAAAGGTCAGGGCTTTCCCTCTGAGCTGAGATCAAGAACAACCCCAACAACTGAGCGGTAGAGACACCCATGGACTAGTGTTCACACCAGTGTCTGGCCCTCTTTACTGGTTTGTATACGTCCATCTGCTCCACTGGGTGAGTACGGGCATAATTCTTTGCACGATTTGATCCTAAAAAATGTTTAATTTTCTCCTGTGGTTCCCTATTCGGAAAGAGGGAGTTTTAATTTACCTGCCATCCATAGGTTACTGACTTTTAGCTCCCCTTTAAATGACAAGTTATCAGACTCTATGGAGAAATAATTGGGGAAAAATTCAATCACAAATGAGGTCAAGCTGGGTAATTTCCTCGTCGTTTTTAGCTCTCGGGATCTGAAGACTTGGGTGCTGATACTTCTGCCCTTTTCCACGCTTTTTTTGCCCGATTGGTGTCACTCGATCTGCTTGGCTTTTACTTCTGTGTCAGTTTGTAGTAATGTATTGCTTCAAAGAGGGAGGCAATGACCTTGGTTCGCAGGCATCTCTCTGTCCCCTGTGGCACTGTCAGATAGCAGATAAAGAGCCTCTGTGCTTGATGAGAGCTTTTTGCCTACCATCTCGGAGCCAGAAAGAATATTTCAATTCCACAGCCTGCGTTTCGTTTGTTAACCCTTCCCCACCTGCTTTCAGGGTGTTTTTCTTCTTCCCAGTCTCCGAGAAGATTCAAACTGGAGGTTTTATTTGCCTAATTAGCTGTAGGCAAATATGCAGTTTCATAATGTTCAAAGAACCTTTTTTTTTTCCCCTGAGGATCCCTAGGATTAGTCCTTTAGAGAAATGGCATCATCCGCCAGATAAACACACCCTGCTTGTAGCACAGTCATGCTGAACATGCAGGAATGGTGAACTGCAAGTTAAATATATATATATATATATATATATATATATATATATTTAAAAGTGGCCAGTTATAATTACAGGGGGAATTTCAGTCTGACAGCATCAGCTAGGGACATCAGAGCCAACATTTATCCATATACACCACTGTGTAATGAATCCTAAGGACAGGTTTAACACGGGAGGAGGGACTGTGGCACCTACACCGATACTACCTGGTGTAGTACACCCTGCATATCCAGTGAGAGAGTAGCGGTGGTGTTACCGCACACCCCAGATCTGCTTCATGCCCAGGGGTGTGTGATGAGTCCCCAGGGATGCAACGTTTGAGTTGTTATCTCTGAAAGACGTGGACCTGCTGGAGAGGGCCAGAGGAGCCACAGGAATGATGCGAGGCTGGAACAGCTCTGCTGGGAGGACAGGCTGAGAGAGCTGGGGTGTTCAGCTGGAGAAGAGAAGCTCTGGGGACACCTTAGTGCGGCCTCTCTGTACCTAAAAGGCGTGATAAAAACAATGGGGACAGACTTTTGAGCAGGGCCTGTTGCGATAGGACAAGGGGTGATGGTTTTAAACTAAAGGAGAGAGATTCAGGCTGGACATGAGGAAGAGATTTTTCCCCTGAGGGTGGTGAGAGCCTGGCCCAGGTTGCCCAGAGAGATGGTGGATGAACCATCCCTGGAGACATCCCAGGCCAGGCTGGATGGGGCTCTGAGCAACCTGAGCTGGTGAAGATGTCCCTGCTCATGGCAGGGGTGGCACTGGATGAGCTTTGAAGGTCCCTTCCAACCCAAACTATTCTGTGATTCTATGATTTTATGTCACCACGTACACGGTGCTGAGGCCATATTGGGACATTCGGGGTGTACCCAGAGTGCAGCTTCACGGCAATTAGAGGCTGGATTGCAACACACACAGGTCAGGTGTAGATTTTCCAACACAGCTTTAGTTTATCCTTGGAACAGAGCGATGTTGCCTTCGGTACAGACCACACGACCCCACCAGGGACTCTGGGTGTATTCTCCAGCTGCCACACCTCACCAAAAGCAGTGCCACCAAACCACCTTTACTGTCGTACCCTGCTTAGCTGGATTAAACCTGTCCCACGCACGCCCACGGGTCTCGGGCACACATCCATTTGCAGGAACCTACAGGCATTCCCTGGTGAGACAGGGAAAACAGCAGCTTCTGAGTGTCCCTGGAGCACTTTCCCACTTCGGCATAAGGCAGAAGATAATGCATTTAGCGAGCTGCACTGCGGGCAGTGCATCCCCAGGCAGAGTTTATGGTGGTGGCAGGGATGAGAGGTGAGGAGACTGCTTTACCTCAGCAGCATCCCTTCCCAGCCCAGCCCTCGCCCCAACCTGCGTGTTGTCAGAGAATCATTGAATCATTTTGGTTGGAAAAGACCCTCATGATCATCGAATTCAACCATGTCTGAAAATTAGACAGTTCTTCATCCAGTATTTAGAGAGAAGAAAAGAGCTTATGTAGCTCATTTTGAGTAGTGTGATCATCTCCATCAATTTTACTATGACTTGTGAAGTATATGGTAGAATCATCATCCCTAGGTGGGGTTTAAAAGACATGGAGATAAGGTTCTCGGGGACATGGGTTAGTGACAGTGTTGGGTTAATGGTTGGACCCGATGATCTTGAGGGTCCTTTCCAACCAAAACGATTCTGTGATTCTACGATCCTATATGAAAATTTAAAGTTTGAAATTCTGCAATAATGGGAAAATGGGGAAATCCCAGCTTGCTTTCTAAAACAAAGGTAATTTCTAGATCTCACAATGGGAGAGCAATGCATAGATATGAATCCTTAAAAGCGTAAAAGAAAAGCACCCTAACTTTCTTTACTTTGAAAATCTCATAGACTTTAATTCAATTTTCGGCTTGTTTGGGGCTGGACGCAGGAGGTGAGCATCTGGAGATGATGCACATTGGGAGTGGTGCAGCAGAAGGTGAATCATCTGCTACCCAGTTAATACCTTTGCTGATGGGGTAAAAGGAGCAGCCTTGCATCGGGTTTATTGAGTGACTCATTTTAGTAAAGACATGCAAATAATCCATGAGAAATATGCCCCGAACAATGAGATAACACAGGTTAAACCACTCACGAGTAGATTTTCTTGGGGGAAAAAAAAAATCACTTGAGTACAGAAACTGTAACGATCCCGTGATTTCTTGCAAAAATACTGTTGCTCCACATGGACGTTTTACTGTGTATTTTCTGCCAAAGCTTGCTTCTGCAGCCCAAAATCTGAATACGAACAAGGAGTGGAACTTTTCCATCTCGCATCTGCATCGTTTAAACCTCTGTGCAGCCTGATGAAAACGGCGGCTTCCCGAGTGATACCCACACATCACTCACTGCAACAAATGCTGGGGAACAGGAGGATGTTTGCTGGGAAAATTGTACAAAACGGCAGCGGACTCACATTTACACAAATCCCAGAAGTCAAGGAGCCAGGCTCAGAAGCAGTTGCAATTTTGTTTTCTGAGCCTTCCTCCAAAAAGCCCATTTTTTACTGCCCTCAGCAAATGATGCCTAAGCTCATAAATATTGTTTGTCCTAGAAACCCGCCTTTTAGGGCAAAGCTTATCCAACAGTGGCACTACGGCGCTCCTGGGATGACTAATCCCAATTAACCAACTTGCCATTAACCAACTTTTAGAACATCGGTGCTTGTAACAGCCCATAAAACCGCAAATGAGAGGCCAAAGCGTCGGGAAAATGATTTGGAAACTCTGATCAAAAAAGAAAAAAGGAGGGAAGGAAAATCAAAGAAAATCATCAGGAGCAGAGAATGGGCTGAACGTGTTGTTTGCCGTAAATAATACGGTGCATGCAAACTGGCTTTTGCAAACACTGCAATTACTGTCTGGCTGCCCTAAATCTTTGCGTTTATCTCCGAGACTTTCTCTGCTGTGTGGGGGATTTTTCACTGCTCTGCCTCCGAGCTTTTTGTTCCCCGGCGCTGTTGCAAACGTGCTCATTTTGATGTTTTTTCCCCTTCATTTCCCAATCAGCAGGACAACAAAAAAAACAAGGTGGAGAGAGGGAGTGAGTGCATTTGTGTGATGGGTCAGTGACGGTTCAGTCAAACCAAACATCGGAAGGTGTTTTCTGACAGCGAGTTCGCCCGACAGTTGTTTGAGACAAGTCAACAGCAGAGCTCGTCCTCCAGGAAGGGAAATGATTGATGAAGTGCTCCGGCGGAGGGGAAAACGCGAAGGAAATGAAGAGAGAAATGGTCCAGGTGAGAGGCAGAGACGCAGTTTTGTTTCAAGGATTGAATTGGTTTCGCCTGGGAATTAAGGGATGCGGTTGATTCCCATTTCTAGTGCCAGGAGAATTTGGCTCGACCGCCTCTTGGCGGTGCCGGGGCACCCACAGGGCCACGTTTGAGAGATGTGATTAAATCCCCTCTAATTAAGTATTCCAATGATTTTCCTTGGCTCATATGTTTTAACCAGACCCAAGTGTATCCAAGGCTTGGGGCAGAAATTACATTCAAACTCTATTTTTACTGTATGGACCTCGATTTGCCCGGCTCTGCCAGCAGCAACTGATGCTCAACTTTGCAGAATGTGGAAAAAACCCTATTTTCTAATGCAGCCAAGATCTAAAAGCCCAGGAATATAGGTTTAGAGCTGGTTCTAGATTTGCTTAAAACAACTAGATTTATACATTTTTTTTGGTGGCTTTCCATTATAAATCGAACGTTAATGGGATAATTTCAAGTTAGAGGTTTTTTTTGTTCATAAAGTCTTCTATTTTTTTCTTTGCTACTCCACCCCTCATGCAGTTAAATGTTTCTTCTCCTAGAATACATGTACATACTTTCAGGAATTCAGTACACAGGAAGATGCTGAAGCATTTTTAGGATACACAGGTTGGATGCTAAAGATGCTGCTCAGGTGATCAGGAAATTAAGTTTCGTAGCCTTAAAGCCACTGAATCCACCCTCAGAATCCCTGCAGCTGGTGTTCTTACTGATCTTGATTTATGTCTACAGACACTGTGTGATTGTATCACTCCTCCATTTACCCCGATACGTTAACGCTTCCACATCTGGCTGTCTAATTCGACGCTATCTGGGAGCAATGGCTGGATTTTCATTCTGTTCCTTAATTCGCCATTAATACTTCATTATTATTGCGGTAGTAAAAAGCTTAGTTATTCATTATCACTCTCACAAACCCAGGCAGTTACCCCAGATAAATGCTTTGACAGATTTGAGCACCAGGCCTAAAACTTAGAGAGCGCAGCAGAATGGAACACAACTAATTTCGCAGCTGGCGGATGCTCCTCTACCAGAACAGCGACGTTTAGCTTTGTTTGACCGACAGATGCACACAAGTTGATCAGGACACCTTTCCCAAGCTGTCGGTACAAAATGACACCTCTGTGTTTCAAGTTCATCTTATTTCACCTGCCTTATGCACCCACAAGTGAAGTTTTGTGAAATTCCTGAGTCTTGAGCATCTTGC
The DNA here is from genome assembly GCA_013399365.1 of Pampusana beccarii. Taxonomy (NCBI): domain Eukaryota; kingdom Metazoa; phylum Chordata; class Aves; order Columbiformes; family Columbidae; genus Pampusana; species Pampusana beccarii. The sequence continues at coordinate 476,553 of VWYH01001194.1, read as the reverse complement.
TGCTGTAAAAAGTGGTGGCCTCGCTCTCTTCTTCTTCATTCCCGGATAACCCAAAAAATACCTGTTTGGAGGGGGTCTCATGTTTGTGGTTTTATTCTATTTTATCTTTGGTTGGGGCAGTTTCCTGCTGATTTAGCTTCTTTATTCAGGGTCACATAAATGCCACAGGTAGAGCAGGAGAAGTGGTGGGAGGTTCAGACTGTGAAAGGCAAAAAGTCAATAGACGGGCCCACTTATTTGAAGAAGCCTTCCTATGAGGTGAGAGCTCAGTTCAGTGCACAAAGTTAGAAGGATGGATGCTTAATAATAAAGGGTATAGGGCAATTTACTCACAATTTACAAAGGGTACAGGCTATTTGCTCACATAAAACCTAAATGGAAAGGGGTTGACAGTCTTGCCCATGCACATCATGCACATTTGGCATCAGGATTAATACCCAGCTGCTCTTCTTTTTTTCCCCTCCTGCCAGCAAATCCACTCTGGTTATACCCAGAGAAGCCCATGATTTATGTGCAGAAACCTGAGGGCTCCATTTTGGACACCGCTATGTGGTTTCATACGTGGCCAGCCCTCATTTCTTGCCCTGAGAGGGAGGTTTTGTTGTGCAGGACTGGAGGTTTCCTGCTCCCCGACTTGAAATATTCTCCTATTTCTCTTGGTCTTCATTGCAAAACTGCCCTTGCCCCTGTATTTTAAACCAATTGAACTCAAAGATGCCACAATTACCTCCTTTATATAACAGGAGTTCAATGTTGAAAGTGCAATTACAGTATATTTTAAACCCCAAGCAATTACCATTTGTTTACAGCAACACTTGCGATCCATTAAACGAATATGTCAACACAATTGATGGTATATTTGCAATTATTAGCATTCCACTAAACCAGAACACACCTATGGTGATCTAGGCTGCATTTCAAGTGGGAGCTGGAGTAAAAAACAAGATATTTTTTTATAGTTTGGGAGCTAGAATTTAGAGTCTACAGTAAATAGCAAACCATTTTATTTATACGTTTCCATTCGGGTTTTACTTTAAGCTCCTGTCTTATCATAAGATAAACTCTTCCTATGCAGAGGCATAAACAAGATGCTCACTAGATCACGCCGGCACTTTTATATATCTCTGCCCGCCAAGATCTTTTAGTATCAAATTAAGTGAGGCCAAAGCTTCCGAACTGCCAGCACAAATATTCTGCAGTTGTTGCAGAAAAGAGAAATTGTCGTTCCCAAAGGGATCGATGCCGTATCCTGTCTCTGACAGCGGTCAGTTTGGAATCCTTCAGAACGGAATAGAAACCCTTCCCTCTGTCCCTAAGTGCACACAAGGCACTTAGTTGTTCAACCCAGAAAAATACCTTCCTGAATGCAGCTGATCGTAATTGCATACAGCTTTATTTCTATCAACATTACCATTTGTCTTGGTGGGTATTACTAACGCCGTTGCCAGGAGGCACTGCATATTTTATCAATAATTCTTCTCCGAACTCACCGTGCCAGCCGAGGGCTTCTCGCAATCCTTCATTCCCCATTCCTATAAAACCTCCCACTTCTTTGCGGGAATTCCCTGCGTGAATCCTTCTCCTTCATCCCAACTGTTCTGCCTGTATCCACAAGCCAGAATTTCCCCATCTCCTCTTTTGTGATGGGATTCTCCATCCTTCCCTCGGTTTCGGGGGCAGGTAACTCTTCCCTTTTGCTTCATCTGATCTAGTGAGAATCACCCGCCTCGTTGCAGCCGTGGCTCTGCCAAACACTCAGCCTTTTATCTTTACTGGCACCGTTCTTGCGATTATCATCCCTCCGCTTTGGAGCCTCAGCTGCAGATTTAACACCGGAACAAAATGCTGCATCAATTAGTTTGACCTCTGAGCTCGTGGGGGCCACTACATTTCACCCCGTTACCTTTGCGTTGTGAGTTGAATTCTTTATTTTTAAAGCACTGCCAGCCTTCTGGAATTAGATGTACCTGAGATGGGTTTGTGCGGGTCCAGCTCGGCATTGGTGAGATTTGCTGGTTCAGGAATGGCAGAGGAGCCCCAGAAATGATGCGAGGTTGGAACAGCTCTGCTGGGAGGACAGGCTGAGAGAGCTGGGGTGTTCAGATGGCAAAGAGAAGCTCCGGGGAGACCTCAGTGCAGCCTTTCTGGACTTAAAATGGGCCGATAAGAAAGATGGGAACAGACTTTTGAGCAGGGCCTGTTGTGATAGGACAAGAGGTGATGGTTTTAAACTAAAGGAGGGAGATTCAGGCTGGACAGGAGGAAGAAATTGTTGCCCCTGAGGGTGGTGAGAGCCTGGCCCAGGTTGGGCAGAGAGGTGGTGGATGAACCATCCCTGGAGACATCCCAGGCCAGGCTGGACGGGGCTCTGAGCAACCTGAGCTGGTGAAGATGTCCCTGCTCAGGGCAGGGGTGGCACTGGATGGGCTTTGAAGGTCCCTTCCAACCCGAACCATCCTGTGATTCTGTGATTCTACGCTTGTTCTGAGGCCAGTTTGGGTCTAGGAGTGATGCAGTTGCTTTGAAACACAGATAAGCCTGGGCTAGTAAACCTCTGCCAGAACTCAGCTGGTTCTGTCTGGAACCAGCTTAAGCATCTCTGTGCTGTCACACTGCCACACTCCTGGAAATGATACCTTTGGGAGGACAGTGAAGTAATTTCTGGTTCAGCACAGGAGATTGTCTGGACCCTCTGCTGGCTGCCCTGTGTTTGCATCAGAGAAACAGAACCATTTTGGTTGGAAGAGACCCTTAAGATCATCGAGTCCAACCATAACCTGACACCAGCACTAAACCGTGTCCCTAAGAACCTCGTCTAAACACCTTTCAAACCCCTCCAGGGATGGTGACTCCAGCACTGCCCTGGGCAGCCTGTTCCAATGCCCCACAGCCCTTTGGGGAAGAAATTGTTCCCCAGATCCAACCTCAACCTCCCCTGGTGCAACTTGAGGCCGTTTCCTTATTCTATCACTTGTTACTAATGAACAAACCCTCCTGCAACCCACGGTGCAGAAACGTCCGAACTGTCTGAGCCCAACCTAACAAGCTCTGAAGTGTCTGAGCCGACTCGGTTTCAAGCACTTCAAGCATCTTGTGCTGCACGAGAGAGTGATCTCAGGTGGTGCTTGGGGAGAATGTTGAGCTGGAGCTCATACATCTTTAATGCAAAGGTAAAAAGGTAAGCTAAACTCCAGAGAAAAAAAAAAAAAAAGAAAAAAAACTATAGGAAAGGAATCACGGTGCAGTTTCCCCCTCAAAAAGCTATTAATTGAATATTAGTTTGAATCAGAGTGATCCTGGGGATTTTACATTTCATTCCAAGGTACCTCCAGGGTTGGCGAGCTGTCTTCAGCAGTATGTACAGTTTTTTCCTTTTATTTTTTCCACTTGTTCAGTACCATTTTTTATTTCAAATCCCTACCTCGGTGTCACTTCTGAGTAAGGGTAGCTTTTAGGTAAAATTGCCTTATTTCTTTTACTGACGTAAGACTGATATAAGCTATCAAACTGCCTACCAAAAGACCTTTGTTTTCATCCATTCCACGAGCTCATAATTTAATACAAGGGATACCAGGCGCAGAGAAACAGATGGGAGATTGCGAGAACAGGGTAACACAAACAATCTAATTTTATTGTGAAGGTAAAAACTCACTAAACTCACTTGTGTTGCTGTTACGTAGCGTGGCCCACTCACAGGTTTCCACAGAAGATTCCACGTGCAAAACCAAACATCATCTCATTAACTTCTGCCCTTTTCTGTGGCACCAAGTTTCACTGGTTAATTAAATATTATATAAAATAATCTATTTTTCTAAAATAATTTAAGCACTATTGAATGGGTAGATCAAGACTGATATGAAGCAGGCTTCACCCTTTGGATAAGGAATAGTTCTGATTGCTAAGCAAGGCTTTTTTTCAATAGCCCTGAGTTACAACCCCCTGAAGTAAATGGAAAAACAAATAAGAATTGCATTGGAGTTTGGATCAGGCCAAATGCGACCCAGAGACGTAGACGACACACCAATCCACACAACAGACATCTGGCATTTGTTGGTTAAGGAATTATAAAGTCATCGACCTCTTTCTCTACCAGCAATGAAAGAAAAGCGAAACGGAGATGTTTTTGTAAAATTATTTGAGGATTAACTCAGATACTAATGAAGGGCAGCAAATAAGCAGTGAGGTAGAAATCAGTTGGGAAAATTCTACAGGAAAGCAACATTAAATGATGCTCCAGCTTCTGAACTCACTCGTATGCAGGTTTCTTGACAGCATTTGCTTTCAAGTGTTTTCTGGGTGAGATGTTGGCACTTACGAGATTTATGCCGTATCAGCCAGAGAGACTGAAGCTGTTTATTTATCCAGGGAGAGCACAGGCAGCTGGAGGAGATGACTTCAAGTCTCCCAAACCTGACCTGCCCCTCAGCAACAGCCTGACTCTATTTCTATTCCCAGCAAAACGCTGCTAATAATCTACATTGCATCCATTTGAAGTCCCTTATACTGGTTCACACGAAATACGGGTGTCAAGCCCTAAAGAAGCTATACGTACAGGAATACACGCTGCCCCATTAAGCAATTTGGCACACCGCGGATTAATGGTTTACTTATATTTCTGTCACGCTGGGACAGTCATTAACAAATTCTGCTTACTGCCTTGATAGCAGATGGCTCCACCTACATGTGCCAGGGATGGGAACGCTCCTAAAGCTTTAGGGCAGGCTGGGTGAAAGCTCAGTAATCCGTGAGGAAGTTAGTTAACTGCTCAGGTATTAATTGGGCTGTGGTGCCCAGGAAATCCCTGGAGCAAGGGAAACGGGAATGAAGAGACTGCAGGGAGCACATGGATGTGTGAGGCTGTAAATATCCCTAGAGCCTGTCTGAGGATACGTGTGTGCCCACATCGATGCTCTTTTTTCAGCAAAAGCGAGTCCTAAGACAACGGTTTTGCTTGAGACATTAATGTCAGCGGTGGGACAGATGTGTAAGTGTCCGAAGAGTTTGTCAGGGAGCAAAAGGGAGTGATATGCATTGGAGGTGGCTCAGTGTATGGGTGGGTATAATCTGGTTTTATCTATCACAGAATAATAGAATAGTTTGCGTGTGAAGGGACCTTCNAAAACCATCACCCCTCGTCCTATCGCAACAGGCCCTGCTCAAAAATCTGTCCCCATCTTTCTTATCAGCCCCTTTTAAGTCAGAGTCAGGCACTGGCAATAGTCCTACCCGCTCAAACCCCTTGGAACATCCTCCTCTCCATGTTCTTTAATTCTTGGTTTACTCAATCCTGTTAAAATAGGAACCACTAACTGCTTTCAAGGTTCTAGAAAAGCTCAGAGTTTTAATGGTTTTGGTAATGTGGGCTGGAGCTTCTCGCTAACCACGAGCGGATCTTCAACATCTTGGTATTCAACACGTGGAAAAATGTCAGATGTTACTGACATGACGCGGATTTTGATCAGCAGCCCAGGGCTGACAGATTTTACCATTTATTACTTATCCCCAAGCTATTTACTTCCCTTTAGCACGCTGAACTCCACACTCAAGTGCTGACGTGGGCATTTTTTCTAATAATTAAGCACCTCTTCACTGTCGAAGTTTGCTTAACAGATAAACAACCGCCTGTCGGGTTTTCGCTTTTAACTTCTTGTTTGCTCAGCAGCGAGGCTTTTCATAATGAAAGCCCTTTTTCAGTTATTCTGGTCTGCAACATTTATCCTTCGGAAAAAAATACCGAAGAAATGGTTTTGCGCGACTGGATGATTGAAGGAGACACTTCAAGCGCTCGCCTGCTCTTCAGTAGCGCAAGTTTTTAAATTGAGCTGTAGAATTTTCTGGCTCTTTTATCCACCGTTTGTGAGTGTTCCGAACTTCGGCGACTGTCGTGAACAGCTCTGAGTCACTTCTTCTCCTTGTGTCAACCCTTTGGATCCGTTCGCACCTCTAGAAATACCTAAAGAAAAGCTGGTTAGTTCAAGCTTTCATGGCCACATGTAGATTAGTAATTACTAGGGCAATCAAAGACACTTTGCAAAATAAAGACTGCGTCCTCATTCAGGCAGTTTTCACCCCGATGTGCACGTAGGTTGCAGAACTGCTCAGCAGTGGCTTTTGCACCCTCCTACTTCTCAATTTTGCAGCCAAGTGCGCTCTGTCTGAGAAAAGAATGCAACTTTTAGCCAAGATTTGTCAACAGGAATTCTTAGGCAGAAAATGTACCACGAAGAAATCTGTAAAGTTGATTTTAGGTAGAATAAAGTCGGGGCTGCTGATCTTGGTGCAGGCAAAAGGTGTTTATAGGATTGGAATGTAGCTGAGAAAAAATTTAGCCTATAAAAGGGGGTGTTTCACAAATGTATACCCTATCAAAAATTAGTATTATAACGGAGCAATAATTCATAACTATACTGCTTTGTCACACAGACCTTAGGCCCCCTCAAACAGCCTAAATCCACAGTCACTGAAATCAATGGGGACTTTGTCACTGGTTTGTCACCAGAACAGCATCTGCAGCAGTTCCCAAAGAGGAACACGAGGAAAAATAACCTTCATTTGTAACTAAATGCTTCATGTTTCAAAAGCCTGGCCTCAGATGTGCCTTGGAAACTTTTTTTGAGGGGTATATCTTTCTTCCACCAAGCTGCATATTTATCAGCTCTAGTCCTAAAGATGATCTTAAGAGCTTATCTCCCAGGAGATAAGAATTTATTTCTAATTTGCTTCTGTATTAAAATAATCAGGGCTTGAAATTAACTTTTAATTGCTCACAATCTTTGCTACTCGCTTGAAAAGCAAGTAGCACATTTCCATGGCTTTTTTTTTTTGAGACTTTTGCTTACTTCTTTGCTCATCTTCCTTTAGCAAGCTCATGTTCTGAAAACAGAAAAGCAAGAGACTGCATGTAAAAGGGAATTAATATCTTATTTCAGCTCAAAACAAAACCAAATCAAATTCATAAAAAGCAAGACATATGTCATTTTTTTTGTTTGGGATGATTAAGGAAATCAAAGAGATGCATTTACAAATTTTACTTTTGTAAAGGAATTCTTGTGGACTTGCTGTAACTCAGTTTCTCAGTAGCTTTGTTTCTCAGTTTACTCTTTTAAAGTGGGGCAAGTAATGCCCTTCTATTTTATTAAAGCATTTCACAGCTAAATAATTTAAGGCCAGACTGTGCTACATTTTTTTTACGTTGTGCGATAGCTTACCATACAAGCATCCCCAAAGGACCAGTAAACCTATGTGACAACTCCTCTTTAGGGACAATCATGTGTTATCGGACATAATAAAGAATGACACAATCTGGCTGTTAAAATTTCGTGAGATGCCCAAATACTACAGTGACAGCAGCCATTAAAGCTATAGACAAATTCCACCTAAAACAATCCCACTTTGCTGCATTCCTGACTTCCAAAGTATCCTTTGATTTCAGCATTGCTACTCTTTATTCTCAGCGCATTTTTTTTAATCTAAGACCTCTGAATTTCTCCTCAGACAAGGACGTAGCGGCAGATGCTGCTGCCAGGTGAAATTACTGCAATGAGTCCTGCTTTGTACAGCTTTTGGAAAGCATTCGGAAACGGTTTGCTTCTCGGGTGGTGAGGACTGAGTAAGTGCGTTCTCAGTGCTGAGCAAGAGTCAAAACTTCTTTCTGGGTGTAATAAAAGGCATTTTTGACACTGAGGGTGGTGAGAGCCTGCTCCATGTTGGCCAGAGAGGTGGTGGCTGAACCATCCCTGGAGACATCCCAGACCAGGCTGGATGGGGCTCTGAGCAACCTGAGCTGGTGAAGATGTCCCTGTCATGGCAGGGGGGGCACTGGATGAGCTTTGAAGGTCCCTTCCAACCCAAACCATTCCGTGATTCTATGATTCTAAGAATATCAGGGGCTACACAAAAAGCTCTTTCAAGCTGCTGGACATCCTCAGTGTGAAGCAACTCAGCCTGAAGGATGTAGCAGATTGAGGATTTATACATTTAATAGTCCTTCCTGAAGAGCTGGACACTTTAGTTGCTCAGGTTATCACTTCCACACTTTGGGAGGGCCCAACATTCCAAACTCAGAAAAAATAACCTATGGCCTGCTGCAATAATCAAAATTGCTTTGGTTGAAGTTTTCTTGGGCCACAGTTGGGTGAGTTTACTCAGGGCTGAGGCTCAGCAAGGGACGGGATCACCCCAGAGGGCCCTGGAGCCCCTTTTCATGTTGAAGAACCAGGGCAGTTCTACCACATGCTGGACTTTAACTTTCTTCTGCTCCTTACATGTTTAAATCTGAATTTTAGATCTGCTTCTTGGCATTTTCTCCTCAAGTCCCCATGTATAAAAGATGATCACAGCAATTCTCATCTTTGGTATTACCAGCTGATTAAATAAATTAGGAAGTAGGTTGCGTATGTTTTCCTATTGGAGTTGATGGTGATACAAAGGTTGGACTTGGCTCAGCGTGTGCTCGTCATTTTTGAAATGCAACCCTGACTGGAAGTATAAGCAGCATTTTGAAAAGCCCTGTTGCTGTGAGCGTTTTCCCATGCAAAAATCTTCCGAGGCTTTTTGGTGCTTGCAAAACACATTTTCCCCTCAGATGGAGACATCGCTACCAGGCCACTCAGGCTCCTCCAAGGGGGTGAAGTGTAAGGAACATTTAACGGGGGAACGTTGTTTTTTACAGAATTGAGGAGACCACTCAGGCTCCTCATAGGGGGTGAAGCACCAGTGGGGTCGGCCCTGCAGGGGCAGGATGGGTCAGGGACAGGGCGGTGAGGGGGTCACCATGTTATTTCACAGAATCACAGAATGTCAGGGGTTGGAAGGGACCTCGAAAGCTCATCCAGTGCAATCCCCCCGGAGCAGGAACACCCAGATGAGGTTACACAGAAGGTGTCCAGGCGGGTTTGAATGGCTGCACAGAAGGAGACTCCACAACCTCCCTGGGCAGCCTGGGCCAGGCTCTGGCACCCTCACCATGAAGAAGTTTCTTCTCATCTGTAAGTGGAACCTCCTGTGTTCCAGTTTGCACCCATTGCCCCTTGTCCTGTCACTGGTTGTCACCGAGAAGAGCCTGGCTCCATCCTCCTGACACTGCCCCTTTCCATATTGATCCCCATGAATGAGGTCACCCCTCAGTCTCCTCCAAGCTCCAGAGCCCCAGCTCCCTCAGCCTTTCCTCACACGGCAGATGCTCCACTCCCTTCAGCATCTTGGTGGCTGCGCTGGGCTCTCTCCAGCAGTTCCCTGTCCTTCTGGAACTGAGGGGCCCACAACTGGGCTTTATTCCATAAATCACCACCCCCCCGCTGTTGCACCGGGCTGGGCGGGCACCGCAGCCCCGAACCCTCAGCCCAGGCGGCCGCTCCCCCCGCTCCCCTCACAGCGCAGGGCGGCGGGAAAGCGCGGCGGGGGCGGAGCGGGGAGAGGCGGGGCCAGGCGCGCCGGGCCGGGGCGGGCGGACGGGCCATGGAGCCCTTCGGTTAATGGCGTTCGGGGCCGGCGGCGGGTGAGGGGAGCGGGGCGGGAGGGGGGAGCTGAGGGGAGCGCGGCGCGGCGAGGGAACAAAGCGCCGGAGCTGCCAGGTAAGGCCGCGGCCGCTACTACCGCCCCCTGCCCGGGGGAGGGGATGTGCCCCCCCCTCCGCTTCCTCCTCCTCCCCCTCCCCACATCGGCTGTTTGTGAGAGGCACAAATTCTCCTCAGGGCGGATCTTCCCTCCCGGCCTCTTCTCTCGGAGTCCCCCGGCACCCTCGGCCGCTCCTCGGAGGGTTTGGAGCGGGTTGCGGGGGGGGAAGGTGTCGCCTTGAGTTTCTGTCAGCGATGTAATTGTAGCCGAGAGGGGCGGGAGGCGCCCGGCGGGTCGGCGGTTCGAGACCCCCCGGCGGTTCGAGGCCCCCCCCCGGCGGGTCAGCGGTTCGAGACTCCCCGGCGGTTCGAGGCCCCCCCGGTGGGTCAGCGGTTCGAGACCCGCCGGCGGTTCGAGCCTCCCCAGGGCGCCGCTTCTTTGTGTGCAGGTGGCGAGGACGAGGGGCCGCCCGCGGCCATGGGGGTGCAGGACCGGCCCCAGTGCTTCTTCGAGATCGAGATCAACCGGGAGCCAGGTGAGCCGTTCGTCTCAAGTGTTGTGTTTGTATTTTTATTTATCGCCACGTTTTTCCCCTTAATAATTGACTCCGGCCGTCAGCGATGAGTTTGGCCATCGATGCGTTATTTCCGAGTGAGTTTTTAGTAACTTCAGATGTTTACAGGGGTGCTGGATGCTTTTTATTCTCTCTTAGGATTTATTTTTATTTCCATACATGAAGACGGAGGTTCGGTGAGCCAAACTAACACTATTCTGAAGAAAAAAAACCTGCTGTCTGGTTATGTATTGAGCGATGGAAAATTAGGGCAAGTTGTGAGGAAACTGCAGAGACGCTCCTAGAACTATTTTTAATCATTTACAGTAATTAAAACTGGAAAAGGGGCCTCGGGAGGTCATCTGGTCTAAATCTTTCCTCTTCCTGCTCACAATGAGGCTCCTGAATGTAAATGGGGAATTGACCGTAGGAGCACAGAACATCTCACCAGGTGGCCTGTTTAAAAAAAATAATGGTTAAAATAAATCCGTCTCAACCCCTGTTTTCCCTATGGGAAGTGTAAGTGCTACACTGTGGGGTTTAATCCTGGAATAGTGACTTGTTTCTCTCTCCTGTTTTTCCTTCTCTTAAAAATGGTCGTACAGATTTACGCACCCATCTTTTTTGGAACATGAATTTACGGATGAATATTAGTTGTCTCACATACGCTCGGCGCTTTATATCGCTACAGTTTGTCTCTCAGAAAAAATGAATAAATGCGATGGCTTCATTTGGCTTTCACTTTCATTTTCTGCTTCAATGTGTCCCTGAAAGAAAACCTTTGAAATATGAGTTTATATCTTTGCATTTTCAAATTTCGGTTGCTTTGAAGTGTAACCGTAACCCATTTTGCTTGCTTTTTGTTTTCACCAACATTTCAAGAGAAAGAGTCAATTCTAACTTCAGTGACCTGACAGGGCATGTCTATAAATCTGTTGCTATTGTAGCTCCTATTTGAGTTATTATATTTAGCAGTGCATTTGCTGAATACTTTTATTGAAGAAAAAATGTAAATGGAGTTTTAACATTTTCCGTTTCCTAGATTTAGATTTACTGTGCAATGAGACTACTAAAAATGCTTTAGGTTGGGTAGGTTTCCAGTTTAGGAGTGGTAGTTTGGTGGGATTGATTTAATTCATTCTTCATCTCATTTGCTTTTAATCTTTGTTAGGGTTTTTTTGCTTTGACTCTTCATCTGTAAAACTTCTCCCTGTGCTGTTTTCTTCTTCTTCTTTACGTGCACGTTCCTGCTCCCATTTCAGAATCCCTCTTGTTGCCAGCCTTGTGCCATATATCACCAGCAGAAGTGGATTTTCCCTTGTTTTCCCTCAAATCTACTTGGGTTTGATAACTGATAGCGGTGCCAGAGAGGAATTGCAGCGTTAGTGTTCTTGGTGGCACAGAGTTTTCGTTCCCTGGAATAGATACAGGGGCTTTGGCTCCATCCCTGCCTGCCTGTAGTTATTTTCTCTTTAAAGTAACAGGAATCTCCCAACTGTATATGAAATTCAGAGCCCTGACTAATGACTTGGGTTTCCTGTAGGAAAACGTGCCAGTTTGTAAAATGTTGGTATGGGGACTTGCGTGTAATCCGGTTATACTACTTCATTTTATTGTCCTGTTTATTAACACAATTATGTCTCAGGATACACGTTTATATTTAAGAAGCTGCTCTTTCAGCTGTAAGATGACCTTCAAAAGCTGACCCGAGTGTGAATGATAAAGCAATGCTTCCAGATGACATGAAGCACTAACTCTGGGAGATGTACTCTCCTGCTGACACTAGGGAGGTATTTTAACTTTTAAACTGCCAGCAGATTTCCAATTTAACAATTGTGCTTGTTTGATTTTAATACAGTAAGCTGGGCGACTTGGTCATTTTTTATTAGACATAGAAAGAACTGGGGAAGAGAACGATCCTGCTTTTTGTTGCTGGCCAAGAAATAAGACATCGCCCCTGCCCTGTCTACACTGGAAAGCTGAACTAACATCTCTCCACAAATGCAGAAAATAAGAGGTCGTGCCCCTGCAGCACTGGAGACATCACTATGCCTGCAGAATACAAAACTGTGTCATTTTAACAATGTAGGTTGCCTGCAGACCAAAAAATCTTCCCCAGCGCAGCTGCCAACTCTCAGCTTTCCCCTTACAGATGTTGCTCACGCGATGTTTGTACAGGTACCTGTAGCAGTTAAAAATAAAAGAGTAGCACACAGAGTAGATGAGGAGCAGAAGCTGGTGTGTGTGCGTGTGCAGAGTTGGAATTAGTTTGACTGTTTAACTAGATCCCTCAGAAAATACAGGAGCGAATATTGTAGCCGTGTGCTTTCAGAAGCTGCGCTCCAGCTTTTGTGTCCGTATTTTAATTTTAGCTACAGAATCTTGGAATTAAAACTCGGTGCCAGCTTGTAAGTGCTTCTTGCAGCGGGGCAAACTTTGTCGGCTTTGTGTCAATGTTTTTAAGTCTAAATTTAGGCTGCTTTTAAAAGTTGTCTGTTAAGCGTTTTTATTTTTTTTTTAATGAATGCACGTTGTGGCTGATAATTTTTAAAGAGCAAATTGAAAATAAATCAAGGAATAAGCATTTATTTAGATACCAGCACAGATGGCACCTCTCCCTTCCTCTGGGTCCCCCCACCAGGGGATTTGACCACCTGCAGCACGCACAGAGGCGTGAACTATTTACAGAGCACCAAGAATTTTGGGATGGCAGCAGATGCCTATTTCAATAATTTCTTCTTTAAACTCCATGATGCAGCATCTGTGCGGAGCTCCAGACTTTCAGGTGCGGCGATAATTAGGACCAATGTCTGGCTGGGATGTCGCATACCTGCTGGAGCACTTTGTGTGCCCATCCATCTCCCTTCCCCATGCCATGACTGGCTTTATTCAGCATAAAGTATGTCCTGTTTACTCATTTTTACTTTGTTTTATTCTTATTCCCAGAAGAATTTTTCTTCTTGTCTTTTTTAAACTTTTTTTTACTCTTCTGTTATTGTTTGACCCCTTGCTCGCTTTTTCATTCTACTTCAGTTTCTATGTCACTGCCCTCCTCAGTCTGTTCTTTCGCTGTTTTTCTCCATTCAGTCGCTTTTGCCTAAAGTTTGGTGTATATGTAAAGTTTGTATTGTAAAGTTTGAGATTTCAGCTGCTATGAATTTATGTGAAATAAGCCCCACCTCAACAGTCGTCACACCGTGTTTTCCCCAAGAATAAGACAGGGTCTTATATGAATTTTTGCTCCAAAAGATGATTCATTTTTTACATGTATAGCTGCCTGGACACTATTTAAATTGACTTTTTAATTGAACTGTAACTAGGGCTTATTTTTGGAGTAGGGCTTAGGTTTGGAGCATCTGGTAAAATCACGCTAGGGCTTATTTTTGGGATAGGTCTTATTTTTGGGGAAAGAGGGCAATACTGTGCCTGCATTAGTAGAACCAGGGACGCCTTATGGAGTTTTTGTTACCCTTCCTGAAGACAGAAACTTTTCTTAACTGGCTTCCCATTCACTTTTAGCCCCTTGAAGGCCAAATGTTGTAGATTGGCAGAAAATAAATCGGCGTTTTGACTCTCGATTGAGGTTCAACAGGAGCTGAGTGGTGATGCTGTATGGGAACCCCCATGGGAGGGCGTAAGGGGGATACATATAGGTGGGTTCAGGGGGAAATGGTTTAATACAAATTATAGTTTACTCATTATGTAGAATTATTGTTGTCAATGCAGAATTAAATACCCTGAAGACTCACCCTGAGGCGCAGCACAAAGGGGATTAGTGAGTGAAAGACCAAACCGATCGGCCTCTTCTGCTGGGAGGAGACGAAGTGTAGCCTCTCATTTAATATCTCTGTGAAACTGAACACAGGGAGGTTTTGGTCCGTGCGGTGTTGAAATTTCTTTACTTTTGTGGAGAATGCAAGAAGATGGGAGTGGATGGAGCTTCAGGTGGTATTTGCGGAAGACTGGGCTTGGTAGAGAGCCGGGGAAGAAGTTTATGGAGGTTTTGCTTGCAACGATTGTAAGGAAGGGTCAGGAAACATCAATGAAGTGTTAATGTGTCGAGACTGTAGATTCTTCCTTGGGGGAATTGCGACATCCGTTGTTTTAACTCATGTTTTAAATAAAATCTGCTCATTTTCCACCATAAGCTGGAAAACTATAGCCACGTTTCTACTATAAAGCAGCCTTTTAGAATTGATGTGACTTAAGCATTCACAACTTGACGGATAAACAAACAAATAAAATTCAAACACGGTTGTTTAGTGAGGGGTTATTTGAATTTGGATGCAAATCTGTCTGAGCCTTTGGGCCTCTGGCACTTGTCCTGGGGCTGCGAGGGATGTGAATCGCTGTCTTAATGGTTGTAATCCCTAATTTCTCCTTCAGCGGGATATTCCTGTTGATATACTGGGAAAAGTGCTGCTGTGGCTGCTTAGTTTGCTCTGAGAAATTGGGACAAGCCCAAACCAATATATTTAAATGTAATTTTGAATAACTAGATTTATTTGGGGAGTGTCTGTGTGAAATGGACACCTTTATTGCCTAAACACAGCCTAATCTAGCAAAACAATTTGTATTACGTGGAAAGTACATGCAAGGAAGATGGTTTTGCCTCTCGAGGTTGTTTCTAAAAAGTTAAGTAGATAAATTGGATGAAATCACTGAATAAACGTTTGAAATCAGTGATCGTTTTATTAAACTTCACTAGCAGGAGCACTATTACAACATAGCGTGAATATTCCTACTCTGAATTTTTACCACTTAATTTAAATTCTAGTTCTGCCTCAGCTGACAAATTGATCAGGGGTTCCAGAACAAAACAAAGAGTTTTCGACTTTCTGTTTGGAAATCGAGTCCTGAAATCAGATTATTTCTGATCATTGTGCCTTCTGGTTTCTGTAATTGCTGTAACTCATTAGCAACAGATGGCACTTTATGAAATCAAACTTCAAAACATCTTAGACTTCATATATGTATCACTGTATTTAACAACCAGTAATGTTAATACTTTTTTCATCGCTTAATTTCTATCAAAAAATATCCTTTAAAAGTAAGTTTAAGCCTACTAACAAGAATATCAAAGTATTCTTTTGCTAGTAATAGACTGATGTTAAGTTATGGCTGGATACATTTCTATGGTGTTGGCTAGCACAAAAAGCATAGGGATGTACCATAAAATATACACTGTTGTACAAATGAATGTGTCTTCATAGCTATGAGCTGCTGAGACTTAGTTTTCTATTGAAAACAACCTGAAGATTAAAACTAGAGAAGTGTCCTGCCCGATAGTGAATTAAAATAAATGTTACGGGGCTTTTAGTTGTTTGTATGGGGTTTTTTTTTTTGTTTTTATTTAGTTTTGTAGGTGTTTTTTGCTTGATTGGTTTTGGTTTGTTTTAGCTTATATAAGTTCCTTATGGTACCAGGAGATTTGCATCTCAGGTTAGGTGAAAATTTCATTGTTAAAAAATATAATCCCAGCATTTTTAGCTTTATCCTATAAGTGAAGTTATCTTTGCAGGCTCCTTTCTCAGCTAAAGCCAATGAGTCTGGGTACGTTTGTGAGCAGACTTCACCTATTTGAATAGTTTTTCTTAGCGTTTTCTGTTTGAATTTACAGTTAATCACAGCAGGCTTGTTCCCTAATCGGATAATTTAACCTTTGTATGGGGGAAATGAAGCTGAAGAAAGTATTGCAAATTTTCTCTATAGGTGGATGATTCCAGAGAAGAGGTGTCTAAATCTGAGGAAATCAGGAGCATCTCAAATGATATTTTTAATCTGTGTTATGTCAGGTTTTTGGGGTTTTTTTTGAGGGAAGAGGTAGATTTGTAGGTTCTAAGCGTACTTTTTGTACATACTTTTAATAGAGATTTTTATATATTTAAAAAAAAATAACAGCTGTTACTTCATATGTATGCGTTTGATCAAGGTGTGAAAATGTTTGATCTCTCTCTGGCACATTTAATTGACTGTTTGTCAGTGGAAAAATATTACCTTTCGGTGAGAATGGTATTCATGCAGTTTAGGTAAAATACAGATAGAAACCTGCCAGATGGGTGCATAGTGTGGGGTTTGTGTATGATAAGCACGTTTTATATAGCTGGATGTAGCGGGGTAAGCGGTACTTGGGGTTATATGGAGGAGAAACGTCCTTATATTTCAAACTGGATCTATAGTCTTTTAGTGTTACATGCATTGGAAGGCGTGGGAAGGCAGCAGGTGTTATTGTTGAGAAAACACTAGGGAAAAATACTGGTTAAATCACGTTGCCGTAGTTATAGAATCGTTTTGATTGGAAAAGACCCTCAAGATCATGGAGTCCAACCATAACCCACCCCTGGCACTGCCCCATGTCCTGAGAACCTCATCTGTCTGTCCAACCCCTCCAGGGATGGTGACTCCAGCACTGCCCTGGGCAGCCTGTTCCAATGCCCCACAGCCCTTTGGGGAAGAAATTGTTCCCAGATCCAACCTCAACCTCCCCTGGTGCAACTTGAGGCCGTTTCTTGTGTCCCTGTGTCCCCTCAGCTCCTGTTCTCCAGCTGAACCCCCCGGCTCCCTCAGCCACCTCAGTCTTTTTCCAAGTTCTGCCTTGACATCTTCAAGAGCTTCAGATGATGTTCTTCCACCCGAAAACAGAAATGGTGATGTCTCCTGCTGAAGGTGCCGAATACGTTGGGGTTTGTATATAGGACAGGGACTTGAAAGCAGAGGCTTCTGAGGGCAAATGTCGCTTTTGCAGCCCGTAGGCGGTAACACCTCTTGCATTATTGGTTGGATTCAATGATCCTGAGGGTCTTTCCCAACCGAAACGATTCTGTGATTCTACATTTTGGCAGCTGCCACCTTGGCACATCAGCAGCTGCTCTGTATCCATCTGCTCTTGGTAGAACGGGGTAGTACCAACCTTTTCTCTGAGAGGCGACGTGTTATTTCATATCGCAAATGCAAGAGGAGGTCCGGACGCCGCTTTCTGAAGCACTTGGTCACTGTTTGGTTCGGTGCCTTCGCAAGCAGAAGAGCCGGACTTCTTACTCTTAGAATGAAAATTAATAACTCTTTTACGAAACTCTCTTCTCTGTTGTGTTCTCTATATGAATCTTCAGTCTGTATGTTTTATAATGTATTTTTCACATCCAAATGACTCTCTTTTCACAGTGGTGCTCATCCCTGTTTAATGTGGAATCGCTGAATACTCCCTATTTCTTCGTTCTTTGGAGAGTGTTCCTACCCATTTTCTTCAGATTTTCCTGCTGTAATGACAAATGCTCAGAGAACACTCTCACTGCAGTTTTAAAGCCAGACCTTAAAATCGGGACCTGGAGCTTAAGTTCGTCACACTTCACATTAAGAATCCATTTGAAATGGTTTATAGAGGGTTAATATGTGATTAATAGATTCTTTAATGCATATTGCAGGCCCTCGTAGCTTTTGTTGTGATTGTAGATGGTTACAGATGGTTCCATGTACATCAGTAGCAAGTGACAGAAGTGATTTGACCCTTCTATAAACAACATCTAATTATTTATTAAACCATCCACTAATAATTCGTTAACTTTTAATATACTATAAATAGAACTCTTGGTTCCACTGCTGACTTGCTGTCGTTTCTCAGGACATTCAACTTCCATAATTATAAAACAAATCAAACATAATAGGAAGGTATGTACGCTATGAAAATACTACTAAATTTAAGGTTCTGTGGCATGATTTACACAGTTCAGTCACTGTCACAATTCCTTCTGCCTTTATAAGAATCATACACTTTTATTTGCCACAGAAGAGTTCCATGACACTTAGTTGTCACAAAATAAATTCACAATCCTGATTAAAGCGTCACCGTCATATTTGCTTATAAAGTACCCACACAACTTACATTATGCATTAATGCTTTCAATTTCTGGGCTATTTTTATCCTTATCTCTCTTGCACGGCAGGCATTTCAACAGCTTTTTATCTAAGAGTACAAAATACAGGTAGTCTCTGTTATTTTGTTTCATTTCTCTCCTTTTTGAACCACCAATTCACCTTGCTGTCGATGGGCTACGTTTGGATGAAGCCTTGAATGTGGTGTCTTAGGAGCATCTCAGAATTTTTCTTGGTGACAAAGTATTGATTGAAACACATTTGAACTCTTTTTTTTCCTTTGGGGAGGGAAAAGAGAAATAATTCCTGGACTAGTTATTTTAATTCTCCTTCAAATCTTACCAGTATTTACCACTAGAGGGTAGTGCTCATTAACAGATGATAGTCTTGTAATTCTGGCCAACAGCATGGCTTTTGTGACTTATTTCACAACCTATAGAGGCAACAACTTTTTTCCTTGCTAATTATATCTATTTTTCAAGATTTCCTATATTTGGGAGTTTTTTGGTTTTGTTTTCTTCAGTAATATACCTCCTAGTATCTTGGGAAATAAAATAGAAAAAGTGAAGCAGTCCTAAAATAGTTTTTCTTTATATTAAGCCACTCTTCAACGGTATTTGAATAGTTTTCCACCCAACAGCGTGACTGAGAGAATTACTCTGTTCACTTTGCATAGAGAGAAAGCAGAATTTGGATCGTGGTATCTGGAAAGAGGAGCATTCGTCCTGAAATTGCCGACGTTGCTCTGTCCGCCTTTCAACTTTCCCATTTGATTCATCTGTGTGAATTTATTTTGTTTAAAGCCGAGGATTTTAGGTGATGATCACAGGGAAAACTGTGGCAGTGTCATTATTAATGTATTTGTATAAACATAGTACTTGAGAGGTAAAAACAACGCTGTTAACCCTGCTGTCTGACAACCCGTATTTACAGCAAATCTTTTTCAAAACAGAAATGAATTGACAGGATAAACTATTTTAGTCAATCAGTTTGGCTTTCTGGGTTCAAATCAGAATGGAATCATTAGGACTTTTAATAAATTAGATGTAATGTTATTACTTAATCTTCATTTTTTTTTTCACAATTGTGGTATTGTTCTTTCCTAACACTTGTTTTAATATAGGTTTATATGAGATAGTTTCTTATTCTGCTTTGTAAAAGAACTTCTCCTCGGGGAAAAAAAAGGCATTTTTAGAACATGCGGATTTATTTCTGTGCAGATTTTCCTATTATAAAGAGTTACAAAACTCTTAATGTTTTTTGTTGTTGTTGTCTTTTGTTTTTTAATCTTCTAGTTGGTCGAATTATGTTTCAGCTCTTCTCAGACATATGTCCGAAGACTTGCAAAAACTTCCTTTGCTTGTGCTCAGGTAAGTTGCCTGCTGATATTGAAGACTTTTAGTGTTTCTTACAATGATTATTTGTTTATTTGAGTGTAAAGCACAGCATAATAATACTGCTGTTCACTTTTTTCCTGTAAAAAACAAAGCTGACACTTGGTATTGCTGAGGAGGATTTGAGTCATGCACAGACATCGTGTTATTCTAGAACTAGTGATGGGGATAATAGATAATTACAGAATGCAAAGCTGTGAATTTATGGAACAAAACCATATTTTTTTTGTCCCTAATGTGAAGCTCCTGCAGGTAGAAATGGTTAACAAGGCTGAGATTATGATGGAATTATTGATGGTTCAAGTTAGGCAAATGTGATAAAGGCAACCAGTTCTGTACCATTTATCAGGAGAGACATTAAGTATTAATGTCACTGCACAATGTAATGGTGACATTTGATTTGGGACACTACATAAAACTTTGAACATATAGAATTTTTTTCTTATATACACTGATCATATGTAATAAAATTTTGAGCGTGTTTCAGGTGCTACAGAGGGATCAGAGGGCAGGAGCGTTATGAAATCTGAGAAAACCTTGTCATTTTTTGCTAAACGAAGGACTGAATGGGAACATGATGGTCCCTCAGAAATCCTGGGATGGTTTGGTGGGAGAGAGGAGAGAAAAGATCTGTGGGATCAAAGAGACAACATGGGCAGAAGAATGTCTGGGTATGATATAGCACCCTCCAACCCTCTTTGTTTTTTAAGCAGGGCTTATTTTTTTTTTAAGTAGTTTCTACTGACTGGAAGAATAGGGGTAGTGAGGGTTCCTCAGGGATTTTTCAGTTGTAAATTGAAGATTAATCTTGATGAGGTTATTGTAGGAATCAATGGGTGGTATTTATGTGAAGAACGTGTTCTGTGTCTCTTGGTGACCTCCTGGTCTCGGATACCTGAAATCTCAGTGATCTGCAATATACCTTGAATTAACCGCACCAGCATATCCTCTGCCTTCTATATAAAATAACTCTTTTCCAGGTCGTTGAAACACTCCAGCAAGACTTTCCAGGCAGCATTTTAACATCTGGCTTTAGTGAAGAGCTTTTCGCTAACTGGTTGTGAAACAAATTTGTTGATGTGCTTATGCTTTAACTTCTTAAAGTTCATCTTGTCCGAGTTCAGATCCCAGAATGTGGTGTGTTCTAGATAATCTCTGTGAAGATTTAGCAGAGCTTTATAGTACTATGAACTTGTGGAAGGTACAGTACATATCTCATCTCTTTTATTTTGAGGTCTGTATGGTCTGTGCCACCTCTTTTTATTTTACTTACTGATTTTTGTTTGTTTTTTCATCACTGCTGCTTATTAAAGTTATACTTAGGGATAGACTGAGATGGGAATGGTACAACTATCATAGAAAGATGGGAACCCGCTCGAAGTTTATCTTAATCAGAATAGTTACAAAAGATGAGAAATAAAATGCAGTAGGAGGCTGAATAGCGTGATGTCTGAGCCTCGTGCTCTGGAGCTCTGTAGGATTGTTTAAATCCTTAGAGCAGCTTTGCTAGCAAAATGTAGGCGGTGATAACGGAAGGAAAAGGTGTTGGAGGTGATGAGGTGAGAAACAAGCAGAAGAAATAACTTAAAAATAAACAAGTGTGACTTCTTTGTACGCATCCCTATTTGAATTCTGTTCTATATCTGGCTGTACAGGTTTCATTGACATCCTCTGCTGGAACCTGCCTTTCGTTATAAGAACATTTGAGAGCAAGCAGAAAGTTAGGAGGTCGACTTTTGAGATCAGACTCGCAGACTTAAAAACCACCTGAAACATTTGCCTCATTCTTGCAAATTGTGTTTGCTACTCTGTACTCATATGGCAGAACAATGATTTGACAGATAGCTTTAAAAATTTGCTAATAAACATGATAATTAAATTCTGCAGGGGAGGAAAAAGCATACAGAACAACCTGAAGTAATTGCGTTTCTCTTGGTGAATGTAATGTTTAAGGGAATTAAATCATATTCATTTCTTTTGTGGGTAGAAACCATGTCTTTTCTGCCCTGGTTCTCGAAGTTGAGCTCAGGATGGCTGAGCCTGGGGACTAGGGTCGCATGGCCAACGTAAATTCTTGTTTTCATCTGCGTTGCTTCTCAGTTTGCCTGAGTTTCTTGGTTTTTCCTCTCAACCGTTCTGTCTGCCGTTCTGCAGCAGTGCTGTGACGGGAGATAAAAGTGACCGGTAAGATTGCACTGACCTCTGGCAACCAGAACTGAGATGTGAAGGGTTGCTTTAAATTTTTAGAATTGTGAGTTGCTGTAGTATCTTCAGTGACCAAGTAAGACATTTGCGTACAGAAGTTGGGCTCCCCTGACTCCTGCAAAGTGCATTGGTAGAACTCCAGTTATCACAGAAGTTTGAATTCCTGTCAGCTATATCTTTTGTTCTTAGCTTTTGGTCACAGAATCACGGGATGGTTGGGGTTGAAGGGACCTCTGGAGATCACCCAGTCCAACCCAGCTGCTAAAGCAGGGTCACCAGAGCAGATCNGAGATATTTATAACCATTGATGAGATTTCCTCTCAGCTTCTCTTCTCCAGCTGAACAGCCCCAGCTCTCTCAGTCTCTCCTCATCAGAAAGATGCTCCAGACCCCTCAGCATCTTTGTAGGCCCCACTGGACTCTCTCCAGTAATTCCTTGCCCTTCTTAAACTGAGGAGCCCAGAACTGCAAGAAATCTTTGAATCACTGGAGGTTTACTCAGTACAGCATCACTTTCTTGTGCTGGTGTCCTGTAGCCACGTGTGAGGTCTGTGCTTGTCTAAGGAAGTATAATATATAGCGTATAATAGAAGGTGGATGCTGTCGCATTCTGGATTGTATATTCTACATAGCGGAATATCTTAGCAGCAAACTGTGAGCGTTGTGCACTTCTTTACTACATAAACTCAGGATTCCGCATGTGAGGCCAATCCAGCATCTTTTTCCTTAGACGTGTATGGTACCCACCTGCGCTGTAGCTGATAAAGGCGTCACCCCTGCAGGGTTAACGTGTCCTCATGCCGTTACAGACCTCGTAGTGACTTGGTTTGGGCTGTGCCCTTCCGTCGTGTGGTTGTGAAGAGCGGCTTCGCTTGTCTCAAGTGTTCGATACGGCCGATGTTTGAAGCGCCGTGCCCGTCATCACGCCTGCCGCTCCCCCCGGAATCTCCGTGAGGGAAAGCAGGATGTTTCTGTCGGCAGCAGATGGAGGAGGACACGGTGATTCTGGCTGCCTTCTGCAGCCTGGCGTTGTTGTCAGAAATAGACCTGGCTGCTCTGAAAGAACATTGTCTGCCCTGACAGCGAGGGCTCCTCGCTTTGGAGTTAAAACCTCTGGACTTGCATCTGGGCAGCAACAACCCCAGGTTCCAGTATAAGTTGGGAACAACCTGTAGGAGAGCAGTGTAGGGGAAAGGGAGCTGGGGGCCCTGGGGACAGCAGGGTGCCCATGAGCCAGCCCTGGGCCCTTGTGGCCAGGAAGGCCAATGGGACCTGGGGTGGATCAGAAGGGGGTGGTCAGTAGGTCAGAGAGGTTCTCCTGCCCCTCTGCTCTGCCCTGGTGAGACCACATCTGGAATATTGTGTCCAGTTCTGGCCCCTCAGTTCCAGAAGGACAGGGAACTGCTGCAGAGAGTCCAGCGCAGCCACCAAGATGCTGAAGGGAGTGGAGCATCTGCCGTGTGAGGAAAGGCTGAGGGAGCTGGGGCTCTGGAGCTTGGAGAAGAGGAGACTGAGGGGTGACCTCATTCATGGGGATCAATATGGAAAGGGGCAGTGTCAGGAGGATGGAGCCAGGCTCTTCTCGGTGACAACCAGTGACAGGACAAGGGGCAATGGGTGCAAACTGGAACACAGGAGGTTCCACTTAAATCTGAGAAGAAACTTCTTCATGGTGAGGGTGGCAGAGCCTGGCCCAGGCTGCCCAGGGAGGTTGTGGAGTCTCCTTCTGTGCAGCCATTCAAACCCGCCTGGACACCTTCTGTGTAACCTCATCTGGGTGTTCCTGCTCCGGGGGGATTGCACTGGATGAGCTTTTGAGGTCCCTTCCAGTCCCTGACATTCTGTGATTCTGTGACTCACAACCTGGTGTTTGCAGGTCCTTGATTCAATCCATCTGTTGAATAATCACCAGCCCATCTGCTCTTTGCCACTTTGTCAGGAGCTTCCCTTCTCATAATCTCAAACAGAGGCAACTATTGGGCACCTAATGCAAAATATCTCAGCTTAGGTGGTTAGTGCAGGGCGTTAATAGGGTGTTTACCTGCCAAAAAGGGCGAATGGCCCTTTGATAAAGGCCTTTGTCTTGTGTCCCCCTTAGCTAACGGGTCATCCTTTGCAATCACCATATCAAGTTTTCCTTCTCCATCCCGCTTCCAAGCGATTTGCAGCACATAGAAAGAACCGCTTAGGCAGGAAGGGTTGGGAGTAGTTTGAGCCCAAAGGCATTTTTCTTTTTCAGATGGAATTCAAGCATATTTAGGGCAGAAAGAACAAGGCTGGTATTTGACCATAAACAAAAAAGAAGCCCAACCTATGGGCTTTGTACTGGTTGCTGCAGGAAAGTGTCTGAGGTCCCACAGCTTGAACCGGTGGAACGACAAGTCTTTAGCATCACTGGGAGTCCAAGGACTGGTTTTGTAGAATCAGAGTGACATAACACAGCTTTTGCAGGCGCTTGGCCCTCCACCGTTTGGCCAGGAACTTAAGTGCATCATCTGAAGCGTCTGTGGCTTGTAGTTGGGTTTTATGACTTTTCCTTTTATGACTTTGTGCATGGAAGGAAGGGAACATCACAAATATTGCCCGTTAGTACAATGGGGACTGCGCTGTCTTGGTGGCACCGTAAAGGAGAGTAAAAGAAGGGACTGCAACTTCTGGCCGTGGTCTAAAGCTCAACTCTCGCCTTAATGTACCAAATCAATTATTCGGCCACGTGCAATGCAGGATCCCATTCTGCAGCCTGAGGGACACCTCGAAACGTGACCGAAAATGTAGGCACATGCTCCTTGGTGTTGATCGATGTGGATTTTCCAACGTTGTAGCAAAGAAAGGCTTGTTTGGGGGGTTAAGGGATTGTGTCCATCCCTGTAATAAATAGCTTTGATTGGATAACATATGTGGGAAATAAAAATGGGGTAGGAGGAGTGTATGGAGAGTCAGGGGAATGGAAAGTAATTTGTATTTTCTGAGCAAAGGCATCTACAACTATGAGAAACAGCAATGCCAAGAGTGGGTTTTGTGTCGCAAACTGCTCTTTGCCCTCATCCTGACAGCGACGGGCTGGTTAGAATAGCGAATTTGGGGTGATTCGGCCAATTTGGAGCGGAGGAACAAGAGATGGCAAAAGTGGGGGGGGTTGGCTCTGGGTAACAAGTACACGGACACACCTGAGGGCACCACAAGGTACAGGACATGCCGGTTAGATGTCTCTGACCTGTTCCATAACCGGTGATGGGATCAAGCCGAATGTTGAGTTATTCTGTCTCATTGCAGAATATCTCCTGTACACGTGGTTTTTGTGGGATTTTAGCTGTATGATATACTTATTACTCTTAATTGCTGTGTTCTACCAGCTCCCCTCTCCTTGGAAGCCGAAGTCAGTGACTGTTGTGTGTTCCCCAACTGGACCAGTATAAATCCCTTATAAACCTACTACATAGGACATCTGCCTTACCACTCGTGGTGCCCTCACGTGCCCAGCGCAGCTTCTCTGCTGAATTTTGGAAGAAAAATTAACGAGGCTTGAGGTTCTGGGGTGTTTTTCTCAAAAATCACCACTTTTCCAAGAGCGGCTCGTGTTGTACCCGAATTGAACCTGTTCTGAGCTCTGGTTTCTATCCTGGGATTCAGCTGGCACATCATGTCTAAGTGGTTTGGAAAGGATGCTGGTGTGAGCTATAACCACAGAAAATTGTTAACCCGTCATTACTGTGAGCTCTTAGAAATTATTCTGAGTTTGCTAATAAGTTCACTCCTTTGTGGGAGGGAAGGAATTTTTTTCTTTAAGAAAAAAAACTAATTTCCCCTTGTCCATGAGTCTTTTTGGGGCAGAAAAAAGGCAACAGGTAGGACTGTGTTATCTCCTATAGTTGTGCTATTCTGATAATTATCTTAAATCCATTAACACTAAGGAGGTAGAGCCCTTGGAATTGGGTCGTTAACGATCTGTAGCCGCCTTTTTGTTTTTAACCCTCTTGCAGGTGAAAAAGGAATCGGCAAAACAACTGGGAAGAAGCTGTGTTACAAAGGCACCACGTTCCATCGGGTGGTTAAAAACTTCATGATTCAGGGTGGGGACTTCAGCGAAGGTAAAATACGCTTTGAAACCTGAAATGTTTGAAGTGCAACAGAAATATTGAAACTTAGGTGGTTATAATGCGACTTTAGAAAACGCCATGGAAGCATTACAATGACGAAAAAAGTATTTTGTTTGCTGTAAAGTGTAGCATAGATTACCCGTTTGTTTGTTAATGTTTGAAATTCTGAAATGTTTCAACTGAAGTAATATTTATTTAGAAAATGTGCTAAGTTAAAGAAAAAACCCAATGCTTTCTGGAGTTAACACCTATCTTAAAACAGAATTCAAATCCAAGCTGCTTTTCGCTTTTGTGTTTGCAGTAGAGGCAACACTAGTAATGCTCTGTTGATACAGGGCCCTCACTATTTGAATAAGTTTACTTTTTTAATTATTTTAAGTTAATGAGTTAGAAGTGTTTAACGGATAGGTCTCCAAGAGGACATTTTTCTTTGTTT
>VWYH01001194.1:431742-449929 GCA_013399365.1 Pampusana beccarii | reverse complement strand
CAGTGACCGAACCTGTGCTGGGACCTGGGGAGGAAAAACCGCGAATCCTGGGGGCAGTTTTGGGCCCTTCACGCCAAGAAAGGCCTTGAGGTGCTGGAGCGAGTGGAGAGAAGGGAACGGAGCTGGGGAAGGGGCTGGAGCACAAGTGTGATGGGAGCGGCTGAGGGAGCTGGGGGGTTCAGCTGGAGAACAGGAGCTGAGGGGAGACAGGGACACAAGAAACGGCACCAAGTTGCACCAGGGGAGGTTGAGGTTGGATCTGGGAACAATTTCTTCCCCAAAGGGCTGTGGGGCATTGGAACAGGCTGCCCAGGGCAGTGCTGGAGTCACCATCCCTGGAGGGGTTTAAAAGGCATTTAGACGAGGTTCATAGGGACATGATTGAGTGCTAGAGTTGCGGTTGCACTTAATGATCCTGAGGGTCTTTTCCAACCAAAACAATTCCATGATTCTAAGATTTGCTGTCGCTCTAGCAAATACCAGCGAGGATTAGCGCTTGGAGCCCCACTTGATCCTTCCCAATGTCAGAGGCACTAAGACAATCTTCATCTTCACTCTCAGTATTTTGAGTATCAACAGGATAATGCACGGCTGTGACTTTAAAAAAGTTAAGGAGCTTATCATAGAATCATTATGCTCAGATACCAATAACTTCTCAGAGTATCCCGGTTTGTTATAAACTGGTGGACTGTTACCTGCATCTTTTTTCGTAAATTAAACAAAAGGTTTAATGCCTGATTTTTAACGTGTAGGTAATGGAAAAGGAGGCGAATCTATTTATGGTGGCTATTTTAAAGGTAAGAGGAAATAAGTCTTTTTCAGATTCTTTATTCAGTTCTGAGATAAGTCTTGATTCCCAAGCTACTTAATGAAAACAGGTCTACTTATAGATCACCTTTTGCATGAAATTAATGTTGCATGAGAATTATTTTTATATGCATGACTTTCAGATATTTTTTTTTTTTTGGTAATATTTAACTTTAACTGACAATTAATTAAGGCTAACATTATTGGTTAAACATGACTTTCAGCATGGAGGTTAGGCAACTTTATTCATGAATAAACTCCTATCTTCCTGCCTAAAACTGTCAACATATTCTTTTGTTTATAGAGAATGTGGTCTTTTGCAAAATGAAAAGGTAAGAGACAAAAGCTCAGTAACACAAATTCAAACTCTGTTCCCTTGTACCCTCCCTAGTAAATATTTAGACAACTGATAACGTCCGTTTGTAGATGGGTATCTGTGTTGCTTGGAGAAATGAAGAGTTCTGTGTCTAACCTTTCTGAGGGTTAATGACTTATTCTGACAAAGAAATACTGGCCTATTTTCCAGCTCTAAACAGTTATTTCTTCTTTTGTGAATGTCCCTTTCCTCCCCTTCCCCATTCAAGGTTTGTATGCTCACTGTTCTTTTCAAAAACTGTTTTCACTGTTTCCGTGCTACACAAATACTTGCAAAGAATTTGTAAATAAATACATGTTTACCTCTTTTTTGAAAATCTGTTGTTGGAAGGCAAATGGTGAGTTTATCAAGTATTTGTTTAAAGACATAAACTCTTTCCTGTAAAAACCAGGTAGTTACTCTAGTATTGAAGTGTTAAAGGCGCTGTGATGTATTTATTATGGTTCTGTATGTTTTTTAAGTAGCTCTGCGTGGTTAAGCACGTGCCGTTAAGTCTGTCTTAAACCGAGGCCTAGTTTGGTGTTGGAGCATTCCAGCCTTTAGTCCAAAATGTCTCCGATAAATCCTTTTGCTAAAAATGAACTAGGGTTTGTTTGCAAAGGCGGTGAGCGCTAGACACGCAGCAGCTTATTTTGACATCTAATCTTAAAGATAACGGCTTCGTGGACTCAAATTAACTATTTTTAGCTTTGAAAATGAGCTTCAGCAGATCGGGTTTTATGTTACGCTCTACAACCCGCAGCCCTCTTTAATTCCCTGGAGTATAAAATGCGTGTTTAGTTTAGTCTTAATTAATTTTATACTTGGGCCGCAGGAAGCGTATGTTTAGTTTCTCATTCAGCTTATCTAGGTTTTTATTGTTGTTTCTTTGTCTTTTTTCCCTTACATTTTGAGACTTGCAGTTTTGGATTGATAGGTGTGTGTCTCTTAACGTGCCATGCCAGGAAAATACCTTTTTCTCTCTATATTTCCCTAATACCCAAGGTGTATGCTGCGTAAATAACAGCATCATGTACGTTAAGTCCTTGTTTAGGATGTCAATAAGTCCACCAACCTTGTTATTCAGAAAACACTGGATTTAAATCCAAGTCTGTGAGAATCTCATGTTTATTGAGGACACTAATGACTTGAATTTGATCAGAAATAATTGCGCTATATCCGAAACTTGACAAAAAAATGCTTTATGTCTCGTAACTGCTTTTACTGTCACTTTTAAGAGGCTCTAAACTTGATTATTTGTTTTCGCAACCCTTTCATGTTTCTTCAGCAGCGGCAGAATTTCTCCTTAGAGCATCCATAAAGTTACTAAGAAAATGAGACTTGCCTTCCCGGTCAGGGGAAAAAAAAAATCTGACAAACATATTTTTTCTTCAAACAGATGAAAACTTTATTCTCAAACATGACAGAGCGTTCCTTTTGTCAATGGCAAACCGAGGGAAACATACCAATGGTTCCCAATTTTTCATGTGAGTAGCTGTAATACGCCAGTCGAGCTTTTGTCTTAAGCAGAGAAGCGCCGTTCATGAGAAAGATGGTATTGCTAAATTATCTATAACGATGTTATCCGCCTTATTTTAAGTAGGGTTGAGTGGGTAAGAGGAAAGATTAATCGTAATTTGCTTCATTTGGATTAGAAGCCGCTGCTACGTGGATGTTCCTTCTTTATTGCTTTTTACCCTAAAAAGACGGCTCATGCAAGAAGTTCTTAGTGTCCAGAAAATAGATTATTTGTTGTGTNGTATTATTTTTAATATTTTTTAATTATTATTATTGGTACTGGTATTGTTATGGTGGTATTATTATTATTGACATTATTATTATTGATATTAATCGTGATTATATTATTATTATTATTATTATTATTATTATTATTATTATTATTATTATTATTATGTGTTTGTTCCTGATGTGCTTTTCTTCTGTGTTACTGCATAGTTCTGTTCACTTGTGCATAAACCAACTAGTTTGGTACCAACACTATGTAAAATGATGTGCTGATAACCACATTTTTTCCTTCATGACCTTAAAAATAATCCATTCCAGTGTGTAGCCATGTTCTGTTAAATTGTAGAAAGCGCATGACTCTCTACCATCAATAAATACTCAGATCTGATACATCAGGGTCTTCTGGTTCAAGTAGGTGTATTCTGTATTCAGTATTCATATTTTTAAACTTGCTAATTTGTATGTGATTATTCATCCAGTTAACCCCCTTTTAAAAATGCCCTCCTGTTCACGTTTAACAGTTTGCGCTTGGAAAGATCTGGATTAGAACTTTGGGCTTGTGCTGAGAAGAACTTTGTGAAATAACACTTGTTGTTTTCAAAAGTGAATTTTAGTGTATTTAACTAGAAAAAGTGTCTTTTCTTTGCCATCTTTCTTGGGGGATAAGAATGAATGGCGCTTCACTGTGTTCAGTAAAGGAGTAAATTGTCCTCAAGGATCTTTTTTTATTATTTTTCTTNAAAAAAAAATCTGACAAACATATTTTTTCTTCAAACAGATGAAAACTTTATTCTCAAACATGACAGAGCGTTCCTTTTGTCAATGGCAAACCGAGGGAAACATACCAATGGTTCCCAATTTTTCATGTGAGTAGCTGTAATACGCCAGTCGAGCTTTTTTCTTAAGCAGAGAAGCGCCGTTCATGAGAAAGATGGTATTGCTAAATTATCTATAACGATGTTATCCGCCTTATTTTAAGTAGGGTTGAGTGGGTAAGAGGAAAGATTAATCGTAATTTGCTTCATTTGGATTAGAAGCCGCTGCTACGTGGATGTTCCTTCTTTATTGCTTTTTACCCTAAAAAGACGGCTCATGCAAGAAGTTCTTAGTGTCCAGAAAATAGATTATTTGTTGTGTGCACCGACCAGATCTTAACAGATTATCTGCAAATCACAGTGTTGAGCGTTGTATGTAGGTGGGAGTGGGATCTAGAGGTGGTTTGTATGGTTTTGCATGTGCCCTTTAAAATATGATTTATTATTTAGGTTGGGGGGTTATTATTATTATTATTATTATTATGTGTTTGTTCCTGATGTGCTTTTCTTCTGTGTTACTGCATAGTTCTGTTCACTTGTGCATAAACCAACTAGTTTGGTACCAACACTATGTAAAATGATGTGCTGATAACCACATTTTTTCCTTCATGACCTTAAAAATAATCCATTCCAGTGTGTAGCCATGTTCTGTTAAATTGTAGAAAGCGCATGACTCTCTACCATCAATAAATACTCAGATCTGATACATCAGGGTCTTCCGGTTCAAGTAGGTGTATTCTGTATTCAGTATTCATATTTTTAAACTTGCTAATTTGTATGTGATTATTCATCCAGTTAACCCCCTTTTAAAAATGCCCTCCTGTTCACGTTTAACAGTTTGCGCTTGGAAAGATCTGGATTAGAACTTTGGGCTTGTGCTGAGAAGAACTTTGTGAAATAACACTTGTTGTTTTCAAAAGTGAATTTTAGTGTATTTAACTAGAAAAAGTGTCTTTTCTTTGCCATCTTTCTTGGGGGATAAGAATGAATGGCGCTTCACTGTGTTCAGTAAAGGAGTAAATTGTCCTCAAGGATCTTTTTTTATTATTTTTCTTTGCCTGAAAAAGATCTTCAGTATGATATGATGAAGTTCAGATAAGAGACATTTTTAGGTCTCTTCCTAAAGAATGCCCTAAAAATGGAAAATTAATAGGAACCTTTCACGGTTACCGCTGTTCTGACTTTCCATAGAGAGAAAATCGTGTCAAAACCACGGTTTTTATTACCTCGCAAGGAAATTTTAGATGTTGTGCTTCCTTTCAGTAAATCTGAATGGAGATGTAGATGCATTAAGTGGAAAACAATCTCTCTCTAAAAAAAAAACCACCTCTATGGTTTAATACACTCCACGCTAGACATTGATTCACTATTTACTACTTGCTGTCTTATCTTTTGGTCCCCTTGTTGCAATTTTCCATTTTTAAGCTTATCTGAACGATACACGTGAAAACTGACTGGTGTCACATCAGTCCAGAAACTAGAATTTGAGGGCTCTAAAGTTTCTTTTCTCTCCTGCCTTTGATTCAAAATCATCTCCTTTCCCTTAGACTCGGCTTATATATTCAACAATCTCTCTCTGACATAAATCCATGAGGTTTAACAGACGTAAACGCTTTGTCCTGCCCCACGCACCCAAACAACCTTAAGGTTGTGTTGGATCCTAAATTATCATTTACATGGGGCAATAAAATGAACAGTATTTAAGAAGTATTTTGAAAGGTGCAGGTTTCTTCAAAAATTCTGGATTTTTTAAATCAAAACACTGTAAAAAGAAAGGGTTCGTTTGGGAATTCAGGCAGAGTAAGATGCTTAAATGTAAACTTGATTCAGCTCAGCTCTTTGTAGGAATTTAAAGCCATTTTTAGGGTCCTGGGGTGTCCTACCTGGTGTTTTGCTGCTGGGAGAGAAGGTTTTGGGTCTCACCTGCCTCCCTCGGGCGGATTTTTGGGATATTTTATAGTGTCTTAAATGGCACCAGCTTGGCTTAGAGTCAGGCGAGTGGATCAAGTCAAGTCCCGGTTTAACTGGTGAGGTTTATCCAGTACTGCAGCTGAGCCTGGGAATGAATCTGTGTAATTACGGAAGCCACTAAGGCTGCTTGGAAAGGCAGTAGTGTGTATATATATATATATATGTATGTATATATGCACATATATATGTATATACAGTCAGTTGCAAAGTCAGGTTCACGGTTGACTCAATTTACAAAGAGACAGGGACGGATGGTGAAACACGTAGTTCAGCAACTTGTATTTTCATCTATTTTTTTTAATGGTTTCTGCTTCTTAACGTGGAGAGTTTGAATTTCAAGACACAGCTGCTAAAGACTTCGGGCAGACTTGAAAATGCAATATATTAAAGCACTTAAGTCTTGCTCGGTGACAATTATCTGTTTATTTTAGGGAATGCACTGTGCGTATATTGAGCTTTTCGTTAATAAAATATGTTTGTTTCCTTTAGTGAGACACTTCAAGCTGAAATTAAAATGTGTTTCTTAAAAGAACGCTCAGTTATTCGGTAGTTTAGCATTAGGAAAAATGTTCTTCGGATGTTTAACCTGAAAATGATGTGAAAGGCAGTCAGCAGTGGCTTTAGGTTTATATTAATGGTTTGAACACGTTTAGTTTTATTGATTAAATTTATAGAAAGGAAAATTGTTAATCTCCATCCGAACTCCTTTAGATGTTTGAACTTCTTTTTCATAGATCACTTAGGGATGAGAACTTTGTATTTCTCTGTCATAGACGGGTTTAATGTAGCAGGCAAGGAGTGCACAACTTTCTTTTATAGAAGCATTTATCCAAGGGCTAAAATAACAGCAGGAATCCTGACTATAAGTTTTTCTTGCTCATCAGAAGCGCTTTCCTGGTTTTGCCACAGAAAAGTGTCATTTGCAATAACTATTCTTGCTCAAGAGTGGTCAATTTGACTTGAAATAGAAGCTCCAGTGAGGCCAGTGTAAAAATAATGAACGTAAATTAAAACTCTGGTAGAAACCAAGGTGCCAAAACAGAATAAAGAGCCAGAAGTGCCTCTATGTAATGTCAGAAGCGCCGCGTTTAATGCTTGTTGCCTCGTTTTCCCCACTTCTTCTCTTTTTCTGACTTGAATAGGACCAACAGTTGGCTTGAAAGGAGAACTTTTAGCTAAAGCAGGGTTGTTTTTCACACATACGCACTTAAAATAGGCCAAGTGTCTTCGCACGTGTCTAAGAAACGTTTCCCAGGCCGAAGAAAGGCATCTTGTCAAAATCCAGCAGAAAGGCTCCAGACGCTGTCCCTTGGGAATGTTTGGATTTGTGAAATATTGGGATTTCCATTTTCTCTACCCAAAGGGACCTGTTGTAGTGTTTTATTGCAGGCTTGCGTTGAAGACAGTTGTAAGGTGTATTTTCAGATAGCATCACTATTAATTTGCTTCCTTTCTGCGAATAGCTTCTTTTAGAACCACCAGTTATGTAGCTACACCTGAGCATGTTAATCATCTTTTAATTGTCCTGTTTCCATGTTGACACCATCCCTAGGGATGGGGTAGAAGTTGACAGGAACCACTCTAGAACCTTCCTTTTTTCCTATATGCTCCAATATCTGTTCATTATCGTTATAAGTTATTGGTGAGGGTGTCTAGAGCGTTGCACAAATGCAGTTCATGTCTTTAGGTCACAGAATCACAGCCTAGTTGGGGTTGAAGGGACCTCTGGAGATCACCCAGTCCAACCCAGCTGCTAAAGCAGGTTCACCAGAGCAGATCACACAGGAAGGTGTCCAGGGGGGTTTGAATGGCTGCAGAGAAGGAGACTCCACAACCTCTCTGGGCAGCCTGGGCCAGGCTCTGGCACCTCAAAGGAAAGAAGTTTCTCCTCATATTCAAATGGAACCTCCTGTGTTTCAGTCTGTGCCCATTGCCCCTCATCCTGTCATTGGGCACCACTGAACAGTCTGGTCCATCCTCTTGACACCCACCCTGAGATATTTATCAGCATTGATGAGATCCCCTCTCTTCTCCAGCTGAACAGCCCCAGCTCTCTTAGCTTTTCTTCATAAGAAAGATGCTCCAGACCCTTCAGCATCTTCGTAGCCTCCGCTGGACTCTCTCCAGTAATTCCTTGTCCTTCTTAAACTGGGGAGCCCAGAACTGGACACAGAACTGCAGATGTGGCCTCACCAGAGCAGAGGGGGAGGAACAACCTTCCTCGACCTGCTGCTCACATTCTTCCTCACACACCCCAGCTATCGTTGGTCTCTTGGCCACATGCACACATTGTTGGCTCATGGTCACCCTGTTGTCCACCAGAACTCCCAGGTCCTTCTCTGCAGAGCTGCTTTCCAGCAGGTCCATCCCAACCCACACTGGTCCCTGGGGTTGTTCCTCCCCAGGTGCAGGACCCTACACTTGCCCTTGATGAACTTTATCAGGTTCTTCTCTGCCCAGCTCAGCCTGTCCAGGTCCCACTGGTGTGTCTGCCCTTCCTCCCAGTTTGGTGTCATCAGCAAACTGGCTGAGGATGCCCTCAGTCTCTTCATCCAGGTCACTGATGAACAGGTTGAGCAGGACGTGTCCCCGATTTAGAGTTCTTGGATGTTCCAGCTTGTTGGGTGATGTTCTCCTTGAGCAATTCATTCTCCTCCTCATCTGATGACGGGAACTCGTCTCTTTAGAGCAACTCCATCGTTTTTGTGGCCGTACCCAACGTGCTAGGGGGGAAACTCGCGATACAAACGAAGTGGAGCTTTGTGAAAACGAGTAGATAAAGCGCTAAAAAATTAATGAGACTTCTGATCCTGCAAATCCTCGTGTGGGCTTCGCTTGGCTTCCGTTGTCACGCAAAATCTGTCAGGCTGCACTTGCTAGAAAAACAGAACCGACCGTGCAGAATGGAGCATAAAGCAATAGGAGACGAAAAAGAGTGACCAACCTCTTTGTCATTGGGAAATTTTGCTTTATAATTAATTTATTGCCTTGTTATTTAGCCATGTAGTTTGCTGAGCAATATGCCCTTATTACAATTGGAAGGGGAGTCCTTGCTTGTGTTCTTTGAGTTCGAACGCTTGGATTTCTTGCCCCTGTGTTCAAAAGCTGTTGAAAACTTGCGGCTGTTTTGCTATTACTGCCGGATTTTATTTTTTCTTTCCGTATCGAGGGTGGTGTTGGTTTAATGTCTCAAGCTCCGCTTTCCTGCTCAAAACTACACATCTTCTTTTGTCTTAAAAATGTTTTTGGTGTGTGTGCCGTGCTTGGTTACTAAATTCAAACTAACGGCTTTCATCTGCTGAATGAAGGATAAAAGAAATCGCCAGAACTCTTGTTGTGATTTTACAAACGATTTCTGAATGTTACCAGCTTATTAGAACCCCTTTGTTCTGAGTCTTTTCAGTGTCCCAAAATAGGTGTTTTTCTAATCAGCTCCTTTTACCGGGAGTGAAATACCTTTTGAATTTATTTTTGAAGAGAGAACAATCATATAAAAACTTCAAAAATTCACCTTTAAGGGGCCGATGTTGCGTTATCTCTGAGCAAAAGTGGGATTTGTAAACTTGGTACCCAAACAGGTGCCATTGGCTCGGTCGAAAGTCGATGTAAAAGCACCAACCCGTGTAGAAGCGTTCGCAGGATGCTTTGATATGGAATAAGTAAGAAATCAATTATGCAGAGACACAATTAAAAACTAATAGTTTATTTGGGAGGCAAAAAGAAATATGGATAAGCTCAACTGATGATGCATTTGTGGGCTTTTGTTGGATGTGTTTGTTTTCCTATAACTGAACACAAGCAATCTAACAGCAATTCACATCTTTTAGAGAAAACACCTATTTTTCGTAGTTTTAGCAGGAAAATATCAGCTCATTACGAAAGGTGCGAAGTCGTCGACTTCCTGACTTAACGCGTTGCATTTGTAAAACTTTTAAGCCGTGCTGGGGCCATCCCGTGCAGTTTGTGCTTAGGACTGGGTTTAGTCGAGCGTTTCAACGCCTGCGGAACCGCGAGCACGTGGATTAAAATCCCATCGAAATGGGTTATTCGTCTGCTTCAAGTCGTGCATGGGTTCTAACGCTTCTGCTGGGCCGAGGCTTGGAGGGGAGCGGGAGGATTCGCTTTTCTAACCATTTATTTCTATAATAGCGTATCCAAGCAGGTTGTGTCTATAGTTTTTCTTTTTGGTTTTCAGGAGAACGTCCTGTAGTTGTCAAGGTACCTAAAGAAAATTTAGAGCCCTCTTGTAGGCATCCTTGTTGTGCATACGACTCGATTAAGATGAATTTTAAAGTTGTGTTGTAATAAAGCATAGACTCCGTTTTTTTGTCTGGAAATGTATTACAATTTATTTCTGCCATTTTTGTGTAAAATTTACAGAAACTGTTACACCGTGCGCTCCAAAGGTAATGTCTCATTCCTCTAAGGCTGTGTCCTTTCCTTTTTTTCTCTCTGTTTTTTATCTTTCTCGTTTTTCTGATCATATTGTTATGTGCATTGAATCCTTTGTTAGCACTGAGGTTCGGGGAGGGGGGGGAGCGGGTGATGCTTTCATCAAAAAGATGCTTTTCAGTGGTACCTTAAACCGATTTAAACTTGAGCGGAGAAAGCTATTTATCCTTCTCTAAATAAGTTGGGTAATAGTATATATTTAAAGGCAGATTAAATGTTTTAAATTATCATAGTTACGTCTAGAAAAATGGAAATCAAATATTGTTTTGGGGGAGGAACTCTGGGCTTTTTATAGCGCGAAGGCAGCGAGTGGGTTTTTTCCTGCTTCACTTTTGATGCCTGAGCGAATGAGCAAGGATTGAAAGGCAGAAAACCGGTCTCTTAAAGTGCGCCTTTGCAGAATAAATCCCGTTACAAGCCTGAGGTTGAGGTGAGAGCACTTTCCAAAGCAGCACGAGCAGCTGAGTTTCTGCTGCCCAAACTGCCCGTCGTTCTTTTTGGATAGCGCTTCTCCTTGGGTTGGCACTTCCTGAACAAATAAATGAGAAATCCTCTCCGTTTTAGCCCTCAAATTCCCAGTGTCATAGAAGAAACCTCTACGTGGGTTTGAACCTACCAACCAGTCCTTTTTTTTGCTTATTGAGGACTAGTCTAAAGGTAATTTGCTCAATTAAAGGAGCACGTTACTCCGGTCTGGTTGAACCCATTGCTATTTCCAGCCCATTTTAAGCACTAAGTCTTGTGTATTTCTGGTTTCATTGAAGTAACCCGCTCCTATTTTTGCTTTTTTGCCGCTTTAAATCAGCTTTATAATTAAGCCCACTTCAATGTTGATTTACCAGCAGTTTGTTAATGCTGTTAACGTTTGCTTAAAGAACTTCCAAAGCTAGAAGGATTTTTTCCATTTGCAGCAATATTAGCGAGGGAGAAACAAACATCACCCCCTACTATTGAGAAATTAAATATCATTTTGCTGGCCTTTCTTTCCCCGTATTTAATAAGTTTTCTGTATTATTTAGTGTTACGGAAAGAAGGTCCGGTCGGCATTCGGAGCTTAAAAAACGAAAATCAAGAGTGTAACTGCTCTTGATCCACAGTTGTGTCCCAGCATTGCAGTGATTTGTGACCTAAGAGCTCAAACCTCAAGATCTGTGCTCTAAAAATGTATATTTTATTCTAGCAGCGAGTTCATGGTACCCCATCTGCATTATTGGCGATATAGAAAAAGCATCTGCGATTATTTCTTTTGCGGGGAGTTCATTGGAAGAAGGCAAAATAGTACCTGGGGAGGAGAGAAGAATGTTTTCAAATAGTAAAATCAATGCAAATTATCTCGATTTCCGTTTTCTTTTTCTTCCTCATTATATAAGATTAATGCAAGTTCTGTTCCATCCCAAATTTGCCTGCATAGCAAGGTTCCCTTTGCAACATCACGAAGGCTTATTTGTAAAAGTAAATTCGTTTTTTGGGAAAAGGATATAGAGAGATACCAGGTCTCAGCATCATCATCCGAAAGGCGAATCTTACCGTAGAATTCCCTACGCACAACCTTGAATATTTGGGGTAATTCCAAATGCCTTTTAGGATAAGCGTCCAAAATATAACACGGCTGCATTTCTCCTTCTAGAAACAGCCCAGCGGGGGAAGCTGAAAAATAGGGATTTTATGGTATTTACGGCAGAATTAAACGATAGGGTAGCGTATGATGTCCGTTTGCATCGTGCCGGGAGGTGATGAGCCCAAGTGCCGTAGTTTGGGTGGTTAAAGATGGAAAAATCGCTTTGTGTTCCGAGCCACGAGGCCAATCGAGCAAATGGAGAGTGAGAAATGAACGGGGTGGGGGAAGCAAAGGATCTACCACATGGTAACTCATCGGTTTTTTATATAAACTGATTTGAAAGCGACCTTGTCCTGTAAGATTTTCAGAAACACTTAAATTCCATTAGTTACCCAATGCTTACTGCCAAATTGTGTCTTCTCTGTGATTAAAAATGTTAGCGAGTTACATTTGAACGTGTCTTTAAAGCCAATTTGAAGTTCATTTACTGCATGTGGGAAATGATACTCGGTACAACTTTCAAGTTTGCGCAGTTAGATAAACAGATGTCATGTAAAAGCTGAAAAAAAAGGTCTGTGTGTATAATCTGTGAAGTCTTTTAAATTCCGTGTATGTAACTGGATTTTTTCACTATTTTTTTGTCTTGCCTTCACCTCCTCTTTTCTTTCTGTGCCATTCCCCACTTATACTTCATCTCAATCCCTGATTATTTTCTTTTTTTTTTACCATGTTACCATCTTGCTGTTTGTCAAACAGAACAACAAAACCTGCTCCTCATCTGGATGGGTAAGAATCCTTTATAGTTTCTACAATGTTGGCTAAAAGTTGAAGTTTTAAAGTCTTCGCGTGTTACATTGGAAGTGGAGAACAATAGAGAAGCAAAGTCTTAATTCTCTGAACGACTGTACAATAGAACAAGCTGGAAACCAAACGTTTCAGTTCTATAAAAATTCCGAGTTGCGACTTATTTCCTAAAGCTGGTCAAAAACTTGGAAGGTCTTTAATCCTAATGTTAATTTATTTTAAATTGGTTGCTGGCCTCGGTCCATAAATCAGCGAGTTGAAATGTCCGGTTTAATATGTTCAAATAGCCCTCTTTTTGTGGCATGTTTTTTTTATCCCCAAAATATATTAGTTCTTAAAGTACAAGTTATGGGGCAAATGGAAGAGTGTGCTGTGGTAGAACGAAATTGAGGATTCCTCATTTATAACTGTCCTGCAATGCCAGTGGCGATTCGGATACTGGTTTGTATAGAACTGTAAATGCTGCTTCGCTGGGGAAAACTGCGTTTCTTTGGCATCTTTATATAGGGACTCTCGACCTCTGTAGTGCAGGAAATTTCAGATAGAGGAGGATGGATTGGAAATGATCTGTTTACCCTGCCCATATAAAAGAGAGTACAATGACATCAAGTATTTATCTCCATTTGAACTGGAATTTTCCTGTTTCACGTTGCATGGAACTTTAGCGTTGTCATAAAGTCATAAAAACCTTTTAAAGTTTAATATGTTTTAAGAGCCAGATGATGCCAGTGAAGCCAAATGTTTCCCTTTCAGAATAACTTTTAAAATCTGAAATTCATTGGAAAAACAATTCCAGCAATAGATGAATGTTTGTGCTTTCCACATGTTTGATTTCTGCAGTGTGCACGTTGTCTTCGGGCTGGTTATTTCTGGTTTTGAAGTAATAGAACAGATAGAAAACCTGAAAACTGATACTGCAAGTAGACCCTATGCAGACGTGCGAGTTATTGACTGCGGGGTGCTGGCCACAAAATCAGCAAAAGATGGTAAGCATACAAATTAATTCAATGTTGGCGTTGTTTTCGGAGAATATAAAAATTATGCCAACATCTAGAAACGTTCAATCTTTAGAATCTTAATTCTCACAAGCCTTTAAAACTGAAATCGTGGTGTAGGCAAGGAAGACACAGCAAGGGAAGAAGGTTTTCTGACCTGAGCCTTTGGAAACATCCACCTGCTGCTTATTCTTAACACTGGAGGTTAACGTGACGTACTCCAAAAGTAATTAGTACTTACTTTTCCGAGTTTGAAAGGTGGAGACGCAAACAAGCGTTTCTTCAAGTTTAATTTTTTGCGGT
This sequence comes from Pampusana beccarii, assembly GCA_013399365.1. NCBI lineage: Eukaryota > Metazoa > Chordata > Aves > Columbiformes > Columbidae > Pampusana > Pampusana beccarii. The sequence goes on along the minus strand of VWYH01001194.1, from coordinate 436,123 downwards.
TCCCAAAGGTTTCTTTTAAGATTATGTGAATATGTGTAGCCTACATAATCTTCCTTTTAGTGGGAATTCGTAGGGAATAAATGATCTTAAATATACATTTGGGCGCTTTCTTTGAAGTAGTGGAGTATAATAAGTTTGCATTTTCTACTTTACTTTTGACTTTCCTTAAGGATAATGGGGTTAGTTATGTCCTGTAGAGAAAGTCAAGAGGATAAATAATGTCAAAGTATGGATGCAGAAAGGAGAGAATGAAGATTTAAGGAATAAGAAATATACAGCTGAGGCTGCAACCCTTTCTTAAACTTTGTTTTGTAACCTGTGCATTGCTTTCTAAAGAACCTAAATTTTTCTTCTTTTTTGCTATAAATTGTCTTTGCTTATCTGTGTATTCAATTCTAACCCAAAGGTGTGAACTCGGTGTTGGAACCTAAAATACATTTTCCAAGGAGAAAAGGGAGGAACCCTCCGTCTTAAAATTACGCTTATTCCTCAGCCTTTCTTCCTATTAACTTGGCACAAGTTAATGTCCAACTTCAGTTCTGAATTTACTGTGTATTAATTGAAAAATGTTTTGGCTTTGTGGTAATACGTCGTCAACTTGTGCATAGAAGTTCTTACAGTTTACCTCATAGCAACCAAAGAGATTTTTTTACAACTATATTTGCTTAAAAAATATTTGTATCTTTTCATTTGTACGAGTTTAGACTGGACACAGTTATATGATTTTTTTATTATTGTACTTTATTGTGAAAAGTTCTCTGAAGCAGAACATTTGTGTATTTATACTTATATAAAATGCTGTATTTTGTGCTGTATATATGCACACTACACACACTTTGTAAATTGAAAAATCTCTCTTTTAAGCTTTGGAGAAGAAGAAGAAAGTCTGTTCTGACTCAGAAGCTTCCGACTCGTCCTCCAGCGCATCCAGCTCTTCAGAAACCTCCTCTGAAAGCGAAGCTGAAAATGAAAGAAGCAGAAGAAAGCGCAAAAGAAGAGCTAAAACCAAACAGGCAAGAAAACGGAGAAAGGAGGAAAGGAAGAAAGAGGATCCGAGGTGCAAGCGAACCTCCAACCAAAGACGGTGATTCATCTCTTAGAATTTCAGAGAAATCTGAGGAATTCTACTTTGTTTGCACGAAATCCTCCAGCAATGAGTGTGAAAACACATTTAAGTTTGGATTTTGATGCTTTTTATAAGAAAACAAAACCCAGCAAACAAAAAAACCCCAAAGCGGAGCTTGTTGAGTGGATTTTTCCACGACAGAGTTTAAGTTCTTTGTAGATAGAAGCCAGAGCGACTTTGAAAAGAGCAAATCTCAGCACATTAAAGTCTTTGGGACTCAGTGTAACTATGTTAAAGTGAAACGTTAGGCAAATAATAAATACTCGATACATATCGGATTATATTTTTAAAATATTGCGTGACAAATGGTAAATTAAAAGCAAAATGATTTGCTCTAGAGCAAGAATTGAACCTTCTTTCCAATAACTGCACCATCTTTTCTTCAGCCTAAAATGGGTCGTTAATGAAACACGCTTTAGTTGTTAAACCATCTTAAAGTTTGATGCATCCTGTGGGCTTGTTGGAGAATTTCCTTTCAAAAGTGGTCTTTCTCACTTGATGCTTAATTTGGATTTATCAACCTATTTTTCCCCTTAGCAGCCTTTCCGACAAGAGCGATACAACAGAAAAAGCCGTCGACGTGTGCACTAAGAGGGACAAACCTGTGGTACGTCCTGAAGAAATTCCCCCGGTGCCTGAAAACAGATTTTTGCTCCGAAGAGATGTTCCTGTTGTCAATGTTGAGCCTGAACCGTAAGAATCATTGAGTTTTCTGGTTTCTTTTGACTTGGTGGAAACTCTAGGTAAAATTTTCCTGCTAACGCTGGGTTACTGGTATTGATAGCAAGCGATGTAGCGTCAAAAAATCAAAATGAGGTCGTTCAATTGTCCTTTTTACATTTTTTCGTTGTAATATTCCTTACAACTTGCGTCAGGATATTTCAGCAAAATCAAATGGGTTAATCCTGGTGTTTTTTAAGGATCGTGCGTGTTACGACCTTAAACTCATTTACAGATGATTCAAAACAATGAGCGAATAATTCCAGAAGAAATATTGCAGTGTAAACCACAGGTAATATTTGATTACAAGGTAGACTTGGTTGGGAGAGGTGATTTTTCATCTGTCTTAGACTGGAAGAAACTTTGGTTTCAAATCAGTCAACCAGAACCTTTATGACCCATCTATGGTTTTGAGAATAAGAGAAAATACCCTTGTTTTGATACAAAGTCATGAATTCACAGGTTACTTTCAATTTGTGTTTTGCGCCTCTACTAAATTGCATTTAGTTTCTAACAAATATCTTTGCTTTTGGACTGAGGTGAGCTCATACATTACATTGCCAGAGAGCTCTAAAATCAGTTTGTTTGGAATTTCAGTTAATGGAATACCCTCCTGTAAACCTTTTGTTGAAACATTATTTATATTTCCAAAGCCTCACCAACTGCTTCTTTTGAGGATATTACCCAAACTCTGCAAGGAGTGTTGAATTACCTCTTATGCTAAAACATTGTTGTGTAACTCCTGAGATCCTGAAACTCTTCTATCTGTGTTGTCTTCATGATTTGTGCACCAAACCACTTTAGAAAATCCACGTTACCACTTTAGTAGGGTACTTGGCAAGGTCATCATTGGTAACTTTTGCGTGTAGAGAGGTCAGTTACGCTACACATTTGGTTAAAAACATATACATTGATTTGCCTTGTGTCGCAGAACTGCGCGTCTTGCTTTATTTCTTGGAGAATTCACTGAATTCTCAGTTCTGCCATTTCAAATGAATAAGATTAATATTTTACGTTATTAACTTAAAATTAGCTTAAGTTAATTCTTTATTTTTTTTTTCCACGTGAGCTCATATTTTATTGATTTATGTAGGAAGCTGCTTGATGCTACTCCGGTTCCGACCGACCAGAAACCGTCGGTCTCTAAATCCGGACGAAAAATTAAAGGAAGAGGCACAATAGTAAGTGACAATTTTCTTTTTTAACTTTGTTTTTCTCTTTCCTCTCTTCTCTGACATTGACCTTTGCATTTCCTCGGGGGCTTCGTGTGACAATTCATTGTTAACTTGTAGATTCTAGAATTTCTGGGATTTGCGTCTCCTGATGGTCGTGCACACAATGCTGAGCAGCAACAGTTTTCTTCGCAACTTTGACAGAATCACTTCCATTGTTTGTTGTGCTTTTTGACATTTTAAGTCAACCTTTTGTTTCCTTTTTTTAGCTACTTCGTGTAGTTTTGTCCGATTTCGTCCTGACTGCGATCAAGTCTGTGTAATTTCATAGATGGCACGGCATGGGCAAGAAGTTTCTTCTTTGCTATGCTGCTAGTGAAGCATTTTTAGAGATATACAGACTCGATCCTTTTTGTTTTTTACTTTCCAATCTAAAACCTGCCACCATTTTTGCAGATTCAATTTCTACCTACGTTTTTTGCTATTCTCAACACTTTTGCCTTAGTTCTCTACTCAAACAAAACTTTTCTTGTCTCTTTAATAACCCCCAAAACATTGCACAGCTACATTTGTTTTTCAGTCAGTAGAAAAAGGAGAAAATTAAAAAAAAAAGCTGTTGTAATTGTGCATTTGATTCTGGTGTAATTAAAATTGTAGCACACCATGGCTGAGCAAATTCTTCCCCTTTAGAAGGTTTTCCTGGATCAATTTACTACGCAGCATTTGGGTGACTGGAAAACAAACCAAGGGTTGGGCCTCAAATTTTGGAATTGCTAGAAAAGAAAAACACAGCAAGTTTCTATGTAGAAATCAGTATCTGTATAGCTGAAGACACTTTTAGTTAGAATGGTCTAAACAAGTCTGCGTGATTTTCGTATGTGATAGCCGCTGGATTTGAGAAGTGCTTTTCTACAGATCCCCATGATGCAATTATTGTAAAGCACAAAATTAACAGCTTAGGTGACCTTAGTGTGGACCAAGGTATTGTATGTGAGCCTGGTGTGAGAACCGGCCCTTATTTCATAGAATCGTAGAATAATTTAAGTTGGAAGGGACCCTCAGGATCGTTGAGTCCAATCATAACCCAACTCTAGCACTAAATCATGTCCCTAAGAACCTCGTCTAAATGCCTTTTAAACCCCTCCAGGGATGGTGACTCCAGCACTGCCCTGGGCAGCCTGTTCCAATGCCCCACAGCCCTTTGGGGAAGAAATTGTTCCCAGATCCAACCTCAACCTCCCCTGGTGCAACTTGGGGCCGTTTCTTTGTGTCCCTGTCTCCCCTCAGCTCCTGTTCTCCAGCTGAACCCCCCAGCTCCCTCAGCCGCTCCCATCACACTTGTGCTCCAGCCCCTTCCCCAGCT
>VWYH01001194.1:406701-431734 GCA_013399365.1 Pampusana beccarii | reverse complement strand
CCCAGGGCCTTTTCCAGCCGCTCCTCCCCAAACCTGCAGCGTTCATGGGGTTGTTGTGACCCAAGCGCAGCACCCAGCACTTGGCCTTGTTGACCCTCAGACAATTGGGCTCAGCCCATCGGTCCAGACCCCTCTCTGTGACCTTCCCGCCCTCCAGCAGATCAACATCCACCCAACTTGGTGTCATCTGCAAACTCGCTGAGGGTGCACTCGATCCCCTCATCCAGATCATTGATAAAGGGATTAAACAGAACTGGCCCCAGTACTGAGCCCTGGGGACACCACTGGTGACTGGACACAAGGGGACTTGGCTCCGTTCACCACAGCTCTTTGGCCAACGTTAAATCTGATCATTGTCTTTGCATCGGACAGCTCTCATTTGTATTTGGTTCTTGTGATACCCACTAAAGGAAGAATTTTAAACGAGTGTTTTGAAATTTTTCTGTGAAGACTCTTGGAAAAACAGCTTAAAGCTGAGTGGAATTGGCTTTTGCCAGGGATTTGGGCATCAGTGTCTTCTTTTTCATGGTTTTTGGCACCTTCTTGACAAAATTAAGAATGAAAACCAGTAATACCAGAAATAATTTAGAGCTAACAATTAGTTGGAGAAAAACATTTATCTGCCATCTCTAAGAGTCTGATTAGCAACAGTTTCCAGGGTGAACTTGTTTGATGCTTTTCAAAATACTCATTTGTAGTTTCGAATCCTTTTGGGTTCTGAGGGGTCCTGAGTATAATATGAGAGAATTAGAGAGGTCCCTGAAACCTTCACAACCTGTTATATTCCATTCATCTGGAAAAACCTTTTTCAAGTAGTTGTTGCTTCAGCTCGAAGGATAAGGAAGCTCCAGATCTTCGTGACAGTTTATCTTTATTTTATTTTTTTTAATATAGATAGGATGTCTTAAAAGACTTCTGCCTATAATTAACTGAATAAACCAATACATGTATCTTTCTGGTTTTTTTGTGGGGAGCCAACTAAATTTTTTCACTTATTGCTTGCTTTTAGAAATGGCCCAAAATAGAGTGAAATTCAGGTATTTTTCTGAGTCAAGGAACATCTGATTTCCTCACAGAATTTACCCCAGTGTGCATCCAACTGGGTAATGGAAAAGAATGAGTTAGCACTATTAGAGGTTTTTCCCTGCTGCACAAGCAGCTCTTATTGCCTACTTTTTTAAAGCATGAAGCTTCATGACAGTTTTGTGAAAGGTTTTTGCTGGGTTTTTTTTGCTTGGATGCTGTCTTAAACTGGATTCTCATTTCTGAAGAGCTGAACAAGGTTCACTTTAGAAATAGGGCTTGTCTTGACTATACAAGCAGCGAAGTGTCTGCGAACTGGAGCGAAACGTCTGTGCTTTAGCATCCTGAAAAGAAAAAGCTGGTTATCCGCAGTAATTGTGTTATTCCAGAAGGTCAAGGGAATCCGTGACCTCTTCTTGAATCTTCCTTTTACATTTATAAAAAGTTATTTAGCTGCTGGCCCCTCTCAGGCTTTGTGAAATGCTCTCAGAATGGATGAGGTAGCTGACTCTCTCTTTTCAATCTCATGTGGGATATATGTAAACCAAAAGTGGGTATTTGGGGCAGGAAATCTAGAATTTGTGTTTTCTTCACGGGCTCGAAGGTTTCTAGTGAACGGGGTTATGTTGGGCTGGGGACCAATCACTCATGGGTTCCACAGGGATCCATCTTAGGGCCGGCGCTCTTCAATGACTTTATAAATGACTCAGGACTTGAGGGATTGCTTAGCAAGTTTGCTGGTGACACAAAATCGGGAGGAGCTGTCGACACTTTGGAGGGCAGAGAGGATCTGCAGAGGGATCTGGACAAACTGGACAACTGAGCAATCACCAACTGCATGAGGTTCAACCAGGGCAAGTGCTGGATTTTGCACCTGGGACACGGCAACCCCGGTGTACAGACAGACTGGGGGATGAGATGCTGGGGAGCAGCTCCGTGGAGAGGGATCTGGGGGTTCTGGTCCATGGCCAGTTGAACAGGAGCCACCAGTGTCCCTGGAGCCAAGAGGGCCCCGTGTGCTGGTGCATCCAGCACAGCACAGCCAGCCGGGCAGGGAGGGGATTGTCCCGCTCTGCTCTGCGCTGGGGCGGCCTCACCTGGAGCATTCGCTGTGTGCAGGGCTGGGGATGCGGGATAAAAGGAGATAAAGACACTGGAGAGTGTCCAGAAGANAGGTTGGACATTCAGAAAAGGTTCTTCACCCAGAGGTGCTGGACACTGGAACAGGCTCCCCAGGGAGGGGTCACGGCCCCAACCTGACAGTGTTCAAGAAGAGACTGGACAACGTCCTCAGACACACGGTGTGACCTGTGGGGTGTCCTGTGCAGGGACAGCAGTTGGACTCCATGATCCTTGTGGGTCCCTTCCAACCCAGGATGTTCTGTGATTCTGTGACTCTATGTGGATAATGTTGTCTGGCTTGTGTTACGAAGACGCGTGCGAAATCTGTGCAAGCGGCGCTGTATATTTTCTACATTTTCCAGCTGTGTGTCTTTGCTTTCCTAGCGGTATCACACCCCACCTCGGTCACGGTCATGTTCGGAATCCGATGATGATGAGAGCAGCGAGACCCCTCCTCACTGGAAAGAGGAGATGCAGAGACTGCGAACGTATCGACCGCCGAGCGGAGAAAAGTGGAGTAAAGGCGACAAGTAAGATCCTTACTACAGACTTAAGTGTCTTTGTTTTTTACACAGGCTTTAACAGATTGTGTAGACTTACCGTGTCATTCATGTTTGAATAAAAAATATAACTATCTCTCTGGTTAACACATTCCATTTAAATTCCAAAAGTTAGAAGTGGAAAACTTTTCTCAAAACCTTCCCGCTTGGTAATGTGGCACCAGATGAACCTGGGCTGAAAAGTGGTAGAGGAGTTGGTCCTGATGGTGCTGTCTTGGATACTTATTTAAGAAGTAATTAATTGATCTCTCCAGTTTTCCTCTTGCTTTCCATAGACCTAGTCCTGTCAGATCTCCTTTAGCCTCAAACCTGGTTATAAAGTTTCTTTGGATGCCAAATAAGACAATAAAATCCACCAATCCTAGATTGCTTTAATGATTTTTGTGATTGCAAACTCTGTGACGGGAGCCAGCTCTCCAGAATTTCTGGTGACTTGATTTTAAAATCGAGCACCTATCAGATTATAATAGATAAACCTCAAAAGGAAAACTGAGGAATATTATGTATAAGAATTATTGAGTAACCACAAATGTTCTTGATAGTTTTTCTTATATACTGAGTGCGTTCAGTTTATTGCTGTGTTGCAGCATACCAGCTAAAAGAATACTAAATGAGATGATGTTCTAAAAATCTGTGTTTAAACGTGGCTTAAGAATCCTATGGTTGGAGAGGTCAAAGTCCTGTGGACTAGGGTAGTTAAAACATTAAATCTCTTTACACAGATTCAGCAATGTGCAGATTTTGCTCATTTAACATCTCTCAATAGTGATATAATTCCATATCCTAAAAGTAGTGTAACAAGCTCAGTCGAAACACAGTTGTCTGGTAGTATCGATGGGGGGTGTGTGTGTGTGTTATTTTTTTTTAAACTTAATTAATTGCATTGGAAGTGGGAAAAATAGTTGATCTGAAGTTTTTAAAGAATTTCCACTTGTTTGTTTTGTAGGTTGAGTGACCCGTGTACAAGCAGGTGGGATGAAAGAAGCGCATCCCGGAGATCGAGATCTTGGTCGCGCAACGGTTATTCTGATCTCAGTACTGTGAGATATTCGAGCCATCACAAAAAGCACAGAAAAGAGAAAAAGAAGGTGAAACATAAAAAGAAATCTAAAAAGCAGAAGCATTTCAAGAAGCACAAGCAAACGAAGAAAAAGAAAACGTCGGCCTCGTCGGATGTAGAGTCCTCACATTCCTTCCTCAGGAGGACAAAATCGTCGTGTGATCGCGAGAGGAAATCTCGTTCTTCTTCTTTGTCCTCTAGACGTTCATCCAGAAGAAACTGGTCTAAATCTGATAAGGATGACCAGAGCTCATCGACTTCATCAAGCAGAGGAACTCGGTCATACTATAGGTCCAGGTCCAGATCCAGATCTAGGTCTAAATCAAGATCTTATTCCCGAAGAAGTTCTAGATCAAGATCCGCTTCTAAATCATCACGTTCTCGGAGTCGGTCAAGGTCGAGTTCTAACCCGAGGCATCAAAAGACTGTTTCCAGTTCTCCACGAAATGTTTCAACGCAATTAAATGAAAATAAGTTGATCAAGACTACAGAGCCCGTAAGAGCAGTTATGCTCCCAAGTGATAAAGTCGTCATACCGCCGGTTGTCCCAGAAAACCTCCCCGTTATACCCTTAAGTGACAGTCCCCCACCTTCCAGGTGGAAACCCGGGCAGAAACCGTGGAAACCATCTTACGAGCGAATTCAGGAGATGAAAGCCAAAACAACTCATTTAATACCCTTGCAAACTAATTACAATTTAGTCGTCGTTAAAGAGGCTAACGCTTCTTCCTCGTATCGCAAGCAGCAAAGGAGTTCGGACAGCGATCGGAGCGGTTATTCCAAATCTCGGAGCGAGCGCAGCTCGGATAGTTGGCCGAGATCAAGAAGCAGGTCCTCTCGGAGCAGGTCGTACTCGAGATCCTACACGAGATCTAGAAGCCCGTCCAGCTCTAGGACAAAATCTCCTTCTTCTGGCCGGTCGCCGAGTAAATACCGCAGCGAGAGGTCGGGTTATAGCGATTCGACGTCTTATTATTCCCTTAGTGACGATGAGAGACGTGGAAGCAAAAGGAAATCGACATCGGGGGATCAAAAAGGTCGATCTGTTAAAGTGAGGCAAGAAACGAGCTCGGAAAGTACTCTCCCTTACAAGAGTACGAAAGACTACGATGAGTCCTCGCAAGGATTGAAAGAGAGCGACAGTTTATCGTCTTCAGACTTCTCCACTGACAGCGAGGGTTCTGCCAAAAGGAAAGCAGTCCAAGAAAAAGAAGGCCGTTTTCAATTAGAAGGAGATGCTCAGAAACAGGACAAAAATAGATTAAATTCGGAGAGAGGGGAGGAGAAATCCAAGGGGGAGCGGGATTCCGATCGTGGCAAAAAGAAAGCGGCGAAGGAGAAATGTCCCGAGCAACCTAGAGGTGGTGCAAAAACCAAACGAAAATCCTATTCGGGTAGTAAATGGGACTCGGAGTCCAATTCCGAAAGAGGGGAGACGAGGCGTAATAGGGGAGATTGCAGAGCCTCCTCTGGTAAAGAAGAAGGAGAAGCCACGTCGGGATCTGACACAGAGCTTAGCGTTCCTGAAAGGATCAAAACCCAATTGAATTCTTCAGAACTGCTGGATTCCGATTGCGCGTGGAAGGCGAGCAAACAGGTGTCGGCTTCTGAATCGGAGAGTTCTTGTTCCAGCTCAACAAACGTCAGAGCAAAGTCAAAAAGACACAAGCGCGGATCCAAAAAAACTCCGAAAAAGTCACATTCCAAAAAGGCGAAAGAAAAATCCAAAGGGAAAAAGGAGAAGAAGCACAAAGTTCAGAAAAGAAAAGAAATGTTTCACTGGCAGCCCCCCCTGGAGTTTGATGAAGAAGATGATGATGATGAGGTCAATGAAAAGCTGGTGACCAAGGATGATAAAAAAGAAAAGCAGCTTACCAAGGACCCGAAGGATAAGAAACAAGTTTATGAAAAGGATGAAATAGCCAAAGATAAAATGGGAAATGGTGAAAAGCCTTGTGAGGATGAAAATCTTCTCGCTAAAAACACTACGTGTGATGCCTCACCAGATCGCAGCCACCTTAATAAAGATAACATGGAAACAAACGCTTCGACCGGTGTTTTAAACTCGGGAATAAATGTGGCCGCTTGCAAGAATGAGGTGAAACAGGCGGAGGAAAGCAACCAGAATGGATTGGAAGATGTGATTGAGACAGATGACAACATGGAGATTTGTACCCCGGATCGGAACTCGCCCGGGAAGGTTGATGTGGACGTTTTGTCTCCTGTCGTCCTCCCTGCTAAACCTCAGGCTTTAACCCCCGCTATAAACAAAGATTTACAGGACGAGACCCCAGAACAAGATGCTGCCAAAGTAGGAAACAATATTATAGACCTTATGAATATTAAAGAAGAAAAAGAAACGGGAAGGCAAGCAAATAATTCTGTCCCTGCGTCTAGCGCTAGAGACTGTAGTATAAAAAGTGAAATTCCTGAAAATACACCGAGCAGTATGATCGATAATAAGTGGAAGCCCTTGCAAGGTGTCGGTAACTTACAATCAGCAACAGTTAGTAGTGCCGCGGAAGTGAAGAACGTTGCTTCGGCACCAGAGCCTAAACCGGCGGGTTTAAGAATTGAAATAAAAGCCAAGAACAAAGTAAGGCCGGGATCTCTGTTTGATGAAGTGAGAAAAACAGCGCGGCTGAATCGAAGGCCGAGGAACCAAGAGAGCTCCAGCGAGGAAGAATCTCCAAGCAGAGATGACAACAGCCCGTCCAGGAGTCTCAGCAGGTCCCGCAGTAAATCCGGATCGAAATCCAGACACAGAACAAGGTCCGTATCTTACAGTCACTCGAGAAGTCGATCCCGAAGTTCGACGTATTCATATAGGTGAGAAATTTGTGCTATTCCCGCTGTTAACTTGAAAGTTCTGATGTTTTTCAACTCACGCTTTTTCTTTCAAACAGCACCGGCTCATTTAGCAAGCGTGGCATAAATATTTAGATGAAAAGATAAAGCTTCATAATGCTTTTGCTTCCTGTTTGCTGCTGCTCTTTGCGGTTATATTCTATTTTCTGCTTTTCGAATTGTCCGTTGATTGTAGGTCAAGGAGCTACACGAGAAGCCGAAGCAGAGGATGGTACAGTAGAGACCGCTCAAGAAGTCGAAGTAGTTCTTACCACAGTTACAAGAGTCGTAGGTGAGTTTCTCTACTCGGCGTAGCGTTGAGTATGTTGTAAAATCAGTAAGCGGAGCACAGTGGTCTCTGAGCGGGTTGGAAATGTGCTGAGCTCGGCCTGCAGGATCCCCTTGGAATGTGCAAGTTGGAACAGGCAGATTGCAAAATTTCCTGTTACTGGTAAAATAGTTTTGTTGAATGGATACGAGATTCCGAGCCAAACGTGTTTCTCTCCTCTTGCTCCCCCCGCTCTCTTCGGCGCTTGTTTCTCATTAACTGGAAATGTCTTTTTGTTTTTGTCAGTCGAACCTACAGCAGAAGCAGATCCAGAAGTAGCTCTTACGGTCATCACAGTCGATCCAGGTATGGATTATAATTCTATATAAACTCCGCAATCAATATAAAAAATATCTTAGAGGAGCACCTCTTTATCTTTGGTTCTTTAGAATATCACGATAGCAACTGCAATCAAAGTGAATCAAAATAAGTCTCTTTTAAAAGCTGAGAAGAACCAAAGCATCCTGGTGTTAATTATAGGTGATGATCGAGATCATAATGAACACATTTCCCTTTATTGTGACAATAAAAGGGAGTTCTAAACGGGATCTGTTGATTGTTTTCAGAAGTATTAGCAAGCAAGATTTTTACTGCATCTACAATTTGTAGAGAAAACACAACTTTTTAAATGCTGAAGTCTTTTCTAGATTAATAAATTTGAAAATTTAGCTGTTGTTTTGAAGATTCTTATTCTTATATTTAAACTTTTATAAAACGCAGAATTGCTCTGTTTGCTGCGTCCTTCGAAAGTCATTTCTGTATAGCCACTTGCTCCGTATATAAATGTCTTTAAAACATACATTTAAACAGCATTTTAGACAAGAAATTGTAGATTTCCAGTGACTTTCTTTTCCCTTTAAAGTCGGTCATACACGTATGACAGTTACTACAGCAGAAGTCGAAGCAGAAGCAAGAGGAGCGACAGTTATCGAAGGTCTCGAAGTTACGACAGGCGATCCAGGTGTGATTTTGACGCTGTATTTATGCAAAAGAATATATACTTACAATGTTTATGAAGGCTAGTGGGATTTTCCCTCCAAATATAAAAAAAATACCGTTGCCAAAATAATTAAACACAATTGAAATTAGAGCAAGTGTGTGAGTGAGGAAATGAGAATTTCTGCCATACTACATTTTGAAGATGGAGAAGAAACCAGAATAAGGGAGATTAGAGAATGGTCCAGTTCATTGTGTGTCTGTATTTGAAATAAGCACATTTTGGGGTTTTTTTTAATAATTTTAGATGTTTCCTAAAAACTACAATGAAGCAGCTCCCAAGATTTAAATCAAGTTCCACGTTACAAATTAAAAGCTACCTGGCATGCAAAGAATTCCTTCGAGTGGTAAGTTCTTTCTGGTTAGACTGCAAGAGTGGATTTAAAAGACAATGAACAGAACAGAAAAAAAAACCTGTAAGGCAACTTAAAAATTGCAGGGCTATCTGGAATTCATTTTGAACTTCCTAGAACATACTTTGAAAGAACATTTTACCTGCAGATCCAGTGTGCGTCTGATGAATTTAGGATATATTTCATTAAAATCAGTCCAGGGGAATTCTATAGGTGTAAGTGAGCGCGTTTCGCAAAGAGGAGAAATGGAACAGGCTGCATAAATCAAGCAAATCTCTAAGACTGATGTAAATTTTCATCCTCTCCTGTCCTCTCAATCTTTTTTTTTCACGACTTTGTCCCAGCTCTTAATGGACTTTGCTCTCACCCATTTGCCCACCTAGTTCTGACAGTAAGAAAACATTTCATCTCATGTCTGGGGGGAAATGAATGAGATTAACGAAGAGCGTTGAAATAGAAAATCATTGGTTTAGGATGCTGGAAGCTTCAGAGAAACAACGTTGGGTTAGGATACGCACATCTTTCATGTAGAAAACTTTTCTTACTGGCACAAAGGTAGAAAAATCTCGAATGCAGGTTTATTTCTGTGTAATTTCAATATGACCTGTGGCTTGTCTAGAACCAGCTGGACTCCGGTGATGTTTGGCCAGGTGCTGAGCTTGGAATTCTTTTGGAGAAGCCAAAACATTTTAATTAACAATTTCCACTCTGCAGATGCTCACACGCTCCTGTTGTTATGGGCCCCAAATTCTTAAGACCCTTCTTGAAACAAAAAACCATGCAATTTACGCGGCGAAGATTGGTGAAATGAATCTTAGCTGAGAAACGCGGTGCGGAATTCTGTTTGTTAGAATATACCTCTCAGGGAGAATTTACATTTCCAAAAGCAGTTATTTTGGATTATTTTTGGCTGTGTCAGAAAAAGCAGGAAATTTTATAGTTGCAACCACAGGCTTGAGTTACGCAGGATTTCATCATGTAAAATAAATCAGTATTTCGAGTTTGAATTCATCCAATAATGAATACTTCAGTTCTATGTAACACGATCCTGTAATCAACTTTTTGTGTGTTTCCTTCTTGTCTTGTGTGCCTGTCTTGACAGTTGTTTTGGTTTTTTTTACACGATGCAATTTGGAATTTGAAGCTCGAAACGCGATTTTGAGGCCTTTTCCTCTTTTCTTTGTAGATCGTACGGCTCTGACAGCGAAAGCGATCGCAGTTACTCCAACAACCGAAGCCCCAGTGGAAGCAGCAGATACAGCTGAAAACATTTGACAATGGAAACTGTATTTAACATTTTATTTGTTCAGTGTTATGTTAAAAAAGCTGTTTTGGCAGCGTCACAAGTGAAGTCGAAGGGTGTTTACTGAATTAGCTGAAACTTTCCCGTTTCAAATGAATTCGACTGACCGCGTACTTATGGAGAGAAGCACTGAGCTCAGCTCAGCTGGGATTTTTGGTTTGTGTCGTGGTTTATTTGTATGGTTTATGTCAAACGCTACTTTTACGACGTCGAAGAAAAAGAAAACGCGGGGTTTTATTTCCTTGAATTGGATTTTCCGAGCCATGAATGACGTCGAGGTGGGTTTTCTGTCCCCGCTTTCCTGGGTGCGGCGATCGGTACCGTCCTCAAGTACGTTTAGAAACACCTTAGGGCTTTCTGCCTGTTATTAAATACATTCTAACTGGAAAACTGTGAAGAAAACTTCTTCCAAAGGCTGCCATTTCGAGTTTATTGAAATGCTTTTGGTTTTAATGCTGGAAAATGGGTTCCGTGCCGTCTTGTTTGTTGGTTATTGCGTTGTATGCAGGATATACACAGCAGTTGGGTGATAAAAACGACGGCTGCCGCTCTGTCTTAATCCTTCCCATACTGTGATATTACAGAAATCTGCAGAAAATGAGATTATACACAATGGGAATAATCAAACTGATGAATGGCTTTTGATCTTAATATCCAACTTGTCTAAACTTTTCTGTTTAAAAGTGGATTCTGTGACGAACAGTTATGTTCTTAAGAGTCTAAAGAAAGTGTTTCTTTTTGAATTTCAATCCATATTATGTTGCTTGGCCGATTTCAACACATTTTGAAGTCGAATGTTGTGAGCTGTTGAGTGTATCATGAGTTTGTTCGAAACGCTTTTTAAAACCAAACTTCCACAATGATGATTTTTTTGAGAAAACAAACCATAACCGTTCCTTTATAAAATGTCTCTAGGTGGATCCCATTTACCATAGGGAATATTGGATGTTGATATTGCAGATATTGAAGTATATATATTGTTAATATGACTACAAAAATACTGGTATGCCTGATAAAAAGCATGGACAATACTTGCAGATTTAATACCAAAAATGACTCCATGTTACAGGTAAACGGTTTGCAAACAAATACGCAGATTTAATCTGAAGAGCATTGAGTAATTTTTGCAATATTCCGATTGAGTTGACTTTAAATTTGTAAAGTTTTTTCAGTGTTTAGAAAGATGTTTACTAAGGAACAGTTTTTTTAACGGCATAATGGAAAAGCGGGGTCTGTATTGAAAAAACAGACTAATGTAGCTTTATTAGAGCTAATGAGCACTCTTGTATGATAGTACTTTTCCTTACTGATTTTCTGTAATATCTTGAGATGCTCTCGGTTTCTCAAGTGTTTTCAAATATCGAAAATGATTTTGTTTTTATTTAAAAAAAAAAAATCTCATCAGGACCCAACAGCTTGAAAACGAAAAGCGGTAATTTCTTGCTCAGACTTTGGTTCATACTGGCTCTGATTTTCGGAGAGCTCCGTGCAATCAGCTTTTGATCCACGTCTGCAACAAGGAAAGAAAGTTCGCCAGGAAGTTTGAAGATTGGAGTGAATCTCTCCGCTTCTCTCCATGAAACGTTTGTACTCGGCCTCCTAAAACTGAATTTGTCATATCGGTTTTTTCACTTTCTAGAAGAACCCAAAACTCTGGACTCACTCCCTCCCTGCTCTTGTAGCTCAATGAAAAACTCTGCGTGTACGTAATCCTTTTGAATTAATATTTTGTAAGCTGTTTATGCTTTTTGACATTAAATACATTTATTACTCGAGTCCGAACGTTTGCAGCCGCGTTTCTAACAGCAGCAGCCGTTTCAGAGTCCTGAACAAATATTTCACTGCTAACTCAAGGTTTGTTGCAGTTTCATAATGTAACTTGGTTTTTTTCCCCTTACTGAGAAAATAGAACTAGGGGGCTAATGGTGTAACAAAATATACAAATATTAAAAATGCCATTCAATAGTAGAGAAAAAATTGCCCTGAATTGGACTTTGTCGTATTTCAGATCTGACTTTTTATTTGTAAGGCCCGGAGATGATAGAAACACAGTCAGTCAATTAATTGTCCAAAATCACTGCAGTGTCACTAATGGCTGTTTTATATCTTGAATTAAAGCTTCATAGCAAAATTCCATCTGGTAGATAGTTGGGAAGAAGGAGGGGAAGAGTATTTTTACTTATCGAAGTCCGTTAAACGGTGCTTCAGATCAACAATGTTCCCCTGAGCTGCTTTTCTAACGTTGCTCTATGGGGGATATTTTTTTTTTTGCAGTTTTGTTATTCTAAAGTAATTGCCGTTTGTAAAATAAACTTTTGTAGGGATCTGCAAACGCTGTTTTGTCTACATCTGGAAAAATCCGTCGCCGCTGGAGGGAAACGGGCAGGAAAATTAAAAATACACTTCAATTTCCGTAGCTGCTTTTGTTCCTCGCGAGGCTACGTCCAAGTTGCTTTTCCTTCTCCTGACCTACATAGAGAACGATTCCTCAGCAAGACTGTCCTGGCTTTACATCATAGTCACCGGAGGGACAAATATTTTGAAATTTCCAAGTGATTTGAGGTCTCACCATTTCCTAAAGATTACATAAAAGGTTCGCATCCTTTTCGAGAAGAGACACTTAACAGATCCACGCGGAAATCCCTAAACGTGCGGAGTTTTAACTGCTTCGCTAAATATTCTGTTCCCAAATACGCGTTCTCGCCTCGTTTCTGCAGCACGTTGGAAATGTGGTTGTTGGTTCAAGTCAGGATAATTGCTCAGCAGACTAATCCCTTAGTGTTTTGGGTTTTTTTTCAGATCTTTGTTCCAGAAAAAATGGATTTTGTGGGGAAAATCCCGGCTTCATCCTAATGGAAAGGCAGATTACCTGGGTCTAAGGTAAAAAGGACGAGCGGAAGCGTTGGGAAGGGTTTCCTTGTTTGTTTTAGTCTGGTTAACTTAGCATTTCCCAAATTGCCTTGGAGGAGGAGGAGGCACCAGAAATCCTAAGCAGGAAAAGCAGGAACTCCAGGTGATGGGAGATATAAAAAGAAAAGGAAAAAAAGTAGCAATTTAAGGTAGCGGAATGGCAAATGACTACATCAAAGAGCAGCCGAAAACAATAGCATAGGAAACATTAAACAACCTCTGGGTGAAATTTGTTCAAGAGAAGTGGTCAACAACTTCTTTTTTCTTTCTTTTTTTTCCAGTGTGTCGTGGTTTTTGTGCTTAAAAAGCCGTGTTTTGTGCAGAAGTTCCACGTGAGCATTGAGGCCGCGCTCGGGTGCCGCCGAGGTCGCCGGGACGCACAGAGGTAAAAATAGCGCCTGACACCCGCTTGTGTATTAGTGCCATTAAAATCAATCTTAAATCCCGCAATGCTGTAAAATTAACACTCCTATAGAAGCGATTTCATAAAATAGAAGTGGGGAGTGGGGTATAAATAAGCTGAAGTCCGTGTGATTTGGGTTGATTTGCAATAGATTATCCACCCTGTAGTATGCAGAATATCGTGGGGCAGCTCGAAGAGCAAATCTTCTGTTTCCAGCAGCAGGCGAGTGACTCTCCTACAATAAAACAATATTAAATCCACCATCTGGCCTTGGAACAACTAATTCTTATAAAGCACGTATTTAAAAAGCAGCAGCGTAAAAGCACTTTTCCTACAATTAACGGCGTGCGGAGAGATTTCCTTCCTCCTACCTCACGTTGAAACAAGGGCTATTTGTGTCCTTGCACTCCGGGGTGTAAAATGCTCGTTGGGAAGATCCCCGGGTATGTGACAGTGTATTAAATTTCTGTTGATGCCTTTGTGGGGTTGGTCGGGAGCGGAACGTGGTTATTCCGGTGACCTTGAGCCACGCTCTGGAATCCATCTGCTGTGATTTCCAAACCCAACGCTGCCTGGGATTTAAATCGGGAGAAGATAAAGCTTTGCACGCTCCACCTCTGCTTAACAACCACATAATTTATTTTATATATATATATATATATATATATGAAAAGTTGTGAAGGTGTCAGGAGTTTCCACCTGCATTTAAAATGCTTTAGCTGCTTAACTGGGCGTGAGTTAAAACTGTTTTAAAAAAAATGATATAAACAATTAAAGGGACCCAGTCTTGAATGTAGTAACGTCCATATAATCCCTCGGAAGTAGCTGGGATTGCATGTGTGAAATCAGCCTGTGGTGGTTTCACGGGTTTTTTTTTTAAACAAAGGTAATATTTCAGAGTCGTGGCCGATGAGGAGTGCTGGAGGGGGCATTAATTTGGTATTGATTCTGCTGGGATGTGTATCTAGGAGTGTAGCACAGCCCCAGAAAACCCATGTCCTTCCCCAACAAACGGGCTAATGGGCAGAGTGCTGAGCTCAGCACAGCTTGCGAACACTTGCAGCTCCCACCCTGGCATTGTGTTTTGCAAAATTCCTTAATTAATTCCTTCTTTCGGGCAGGAAGAGGCTGCCCCTCCGGGGCTTTCTTTTTCCCATGTGCACCCTGTGAGAGAGGACAAGGAGGATTCTTCTCCTCTCCTTCTGCATGAGCTGCCTGTCCCATCGCTCAGGCGGCATCTGCGGAACTTCTCCCTGATGTGTTTTGGAAAAAGAGCCACGAAAAGCAAGAGGAGGGTTGGGAACGTCCTTGGGAATGGGAGAGGTGAAGGGGCTGGTTGCTGCACTTCCAGGAGAAACACCTGAGTGGGGAAGGTACCGGTGAGGTACATCAATTAGAGCCTTTTGGAATCATAGAATCACAGAATAGTTTGGGTTGAAGGGACCTTCAAAGCTCATCCAGTGCCCCCCCTGCCATGACAGGGACATCTTCAGCAGCTCAGGTTGCTCAGAGCCCCGTCCAGCCTGGCCTGGGATGTCTCCAGGGATGGTTCATCCACCACCTCTCTGCCCAACCTGGGCCAGGCTCTCACCACCCTCACTGTACAAAATTTCTTATGTCCAGCCTTCAAGTGCTGGGTCTTCCACGTGCTGGTTGAAAAAGCGTGTTTAACAAAAAATGAAAAAGCAGACTTTCTGCTGAGAGGGGTAGGTATTTGACATAAATAAAGCTTTGTTTAAATGTACGTAGCTATGTCAATTTTACACCTTTATACTCGATGTTGCAGAACTTAAAGGGAGGCGAGAGCTTTCCCGGCCCCTCCATGTGGCCGAACCAAATGCCACTCCTTTCAGCTTAAAAGCAATTAACTGTATGAGATGCCTTGCTCTCAGAAAATACATTCGATTTCAGGGGCGGCCTCAAATGCGGAGGACTTTGTTTCAGGTGGTCTGCAAGTTCTGGCCGATCCAGCTCCAAAGCTTTCCTAGTGTCAAAGAAGTGAGGTCCTAGAACAAAAGTAGCTGTGGTAATAACTGAGTTGCAGGTGCACAAGGAAAAGGAAAGGAACTGGACAAATATCTGATCCTCTCTCAATGTCGTGGTTTAGCCCCAACCAGCAGCTGAGCCCCACGCAGCTGCTCGTTCATCTCGCCTGCTGGGATGGGAGGGAGAATCGGAAGGGTAAAAGCGAGGAAACTTATGGGTTGATATAAGAACAAGTTAATAAGTGAAGCAAAAGACGCACAATCAAAGCAAAATGATGGATTCATTCACCACTTCCCACGGCAGGCAGGTGTTCGGCCAGCTCCAGGAAAACGGGGCTCTATCATGCGTGACAGTGACCTGGGATGACAAACGCCATCATTCCAAATGTCCCCCTCTTCCTCCTTCTTCCCCCAAAATATTAATATATACTGAGCATGACATTGTATGGTGTGGAATATCCCTCTGCTCAGATGGGGTCGGTTGTCCCACCTGTGTCCCCTCCCAGTATCTTGTGCCCCTTCAGCCTGAAGAGTCCGTGACTTGGTATAAACAGCTGAAACATTGGGCTGTCATCAGCATTCTTCTTGTGCTAAATGCAAAATGCAGCACCACACCAGCTACTGGGAGGAAAATTAACCCTATCCCAGTCAAAACCAGCGCATTCTCCGCCCCTTATTCCATACCACTTATATCACGCTCGGGTCCCACGCTATCCAATACCTCTTCATTAACCACCACCCCGCTTCCCATCCTTAGACACAACGCACAGATATCATTGCTTTGATTTATGGACTTGCCCCTGTGAAATGTCGTTAAAATGTCCACAAGATGTCCATTGGGGTCGTTTAGTCCGTGACTTTGGGCTCCATCTCTTCTGGTTGTCACCAGGCCAGGAGAGGTGGTGGGTTGTGTGCAGTTCCTGGGCACCAAAGCCAGCTCAGGTCACTGCTGCACTTGACTGCTTGTTGTGGGGCTTCTTCTCCACTGGTTCAGGTGGTTCCTGCTATGGTGATTCCCAAATCTGGTCTTCCCTGGACTAAATATCTCCAAGCCCTTTGGTTTTTCGGAAGGTTTTTGGGTTTGGCTGGGATTTATTTTTTCAGCTTCTCAGCTCTGGCCATCACTTGAGGGACAAGAGAGAGCGCAGAGGAGGTGACGGAGCTGGTGAGGGGCTGGAGCACAAGTGTGATGGGAGCGGCTGAGGGAGCTGGGGGGTTCAGCTGGAGAACAGGAGCTGAGGGGACACAGGGACACAAGAAACGGCCTCAAGTTGCACCAGGGGAGGTTGAGGTTGGATCTGGGAACAATTTCTTCCCCAAAGGGCTGTGGGGCATTGGAACAGGCTGCCCAGGGCAGTGCTGGAGTCACCATCCCTGGAGGGGTTTAAAAGGTGTTTCGACGAGGTTCTTAGGGACATGGTTTAGTGCTAGAGTTGGGTTATGGTTGGACTCGGTGATCTCGAGGGTCTCTTCCAACTGAAATGATTCTATGACTCTATGATTCTATGATCTCCTGCACTCTGCAACCAGCCCGTAACCTCCCCGAATCACCACACCCAAGTGAAGAACAAACTCCAGCTGAGGCCTCGCGATGCCACACGGATCTAAAGCATCGCTCCCCATGTCCTGCGGGCAACATCTACGTGTCCCTGCCTGTGGTTTGCTGCTTTCACAGCAGTGTGAGGAGGGCTGATCGCACCCAGGTAGGGTGGTGAGAGCCTGGCCCAGGTTGGGCAGAGAGGTGGTGGATGAACCATCCCTGGAGACGTCCCAGGCCAGGCTGGACGGGGCTCTGAGCAACCTGAGCTGGTGAAGATGTCCCTGTCATGGCAGGGGGGGCACTGGATGGGCTTGGAAGGTCCCTTTACACCCAAACTATTCTGTGATTCCCGGCTCACCCGCCCATGCTGTGCTCTGCAGCTCAGCTATTCTTACACAAGCAGCAAGTTTTCCCTTTGTTTCTACTAAATTGCGTCCTATTTTTTTTTCCAGGCTGTTTCTCTAATGTGTCAAGATTGTTTTGAAGTTCCAGCCCATCCTCCAAAGTACTTGAAGTCCCTCCCGGCTTGGTATCATTTGCAGCTGGAAGAAGCAAATTTTCTATTCTATTCATGCAAGTAATTATTAAAAAAAATATTTTGAGCTGTACCAGGCCTGGAACAGATCCCCAAGGACTCCCAGGCTGTGTATCTCTTCGGTTTGCTGTTGGATCATAAATAACTCCCCCGAGCGATGTTCCCTCCTTCCAGAACTGCCTTCCTCCGGCTCCGTGTCATCTGTCCCTGCCGTCTGTCCCCTCCCAGCCGCGCTGGGGATGTGAGCTGAGCCGGCATCTTCATTTCATGTCAACTTCAGCTTGTCTGACTTGAGCTTCTGGATGTTGAGCCTTGCAAAACCTTCACTGAAGCTGCTCGTAGCTTATTTTCCGTAGCTGCCCTCCTGCCGTCTCTGAGCTTTTCACCCCAAAACGTCTTTTCCAGGCCTCCACTTCGCCCCTGTGACCTTCTCTTCAGCATCCTCCTTGAATTGAGGATGCCAGCACAGATACCAGCATTTAATGTTTTTCTTTAGCACCAGTATAAACCACACTACTTCTATATGATCTTCACCATGGAAATTTTTTTTTGTTTGGAGGATTATTTTCTATGGCTTAGGCAGGGGAGGAAAATTCACTGTTTTTTCTGTACATGAGTATTCACCGAATAAGATGGTCTCTTGTCTTTCACGTTACCAGTTTATACCCCTATCATGATGGAAAGGTTCCCGTGGATTTCAGGGACCTAAAAGCCAAAGGGCTTTGAAATTACTGCAGTTCACTTGTGTTTGATTTGCAACTGCACCAAGTTCTAGCATTTCCACAGCAGCCTTAAAAAACACTTAAAAAACACTTTAAAAAGAAAGTAAGAAGCAGGTTTGTTCTAAGAAAACAGGTGAAAGGCAAGACCAGTGTGGTGGGTCTCGTAGATCGGGCTTCATTTTCATGTGCTGCATCCCTGACTCCTATTTGGGTCAAAGTTTCTGCAGGCTCTCTTGAATATCAACGCATCTGCGGGTATTTCCTGTAATTCTCGCTAATTATGCCAATCAAGGTATCACTTTAGAACTTCCTGACTGACGACACGCTGTTTCTTACCGCCTTAGCCTTTCATGTGTGCAGATGCCTTTGAACGGCGAGCCCCATGCTGGGAAGGCCCGTGCAGCTCTCACACCTGGCTCATCAACGAGCGAACCCATCGCTGCGAACGTGACTTGTAGGTGACACCGAAGCTTTTCGTGAGCTGTCGCAGAAATTTGGGGCTTTGAGTTCGCACGATGCAACGCAGGAACCGATTCATGTACGTTTGAGGATGAGGACTGCAGGTTGTTGCTTGTTCTTGGTGAAGTCTAGAGGTGATGAGTAGTAATTTTGTAGAATCGTAGAATAGTTTGGGTTGGAAGGGACCTCCAAAGCTCATCCAGTGCCACCCCTGCCATAAGCAGGGACATTCAAGGGTTCTAAGTAAACTTCCTAATATTGACATTACCATGTAATAAAATTAAACCTGATTCTTGCAAAACTTCTGGAAAACAGGACCTGGAATGCAATATGAGCTTCTCTAGGAATGAAAACCTTGTTGCTGCTGGATCCAGCAGATACTTGTGAGCGGGAATTACTGGGTGCATGAAAAATATAGAGAATACAAATTCAAGAGCTTCGCTGGACTTTCTGATGGGTCAGGGTCTTATTTGCAGCATGGACCATAGAATCACAGAATGGTTTGGGTGGAAGGGACCTCCAAAGCCCATCCAGTGCCCCCCCTGCCATGACAGGGACATCTTCACCAGCTCAGGTTGCTCAGAGCCCCGTCCAGCCTGGCCTGGGATGTCTCCAGGGATGGGGCATCCACCACCTCTCTGGCCAACCTGTGCCAGTGGCATAATCTTGTCCTGTTAACTGCCCCATTTTCCTATAAGTTTATGTAGCCTAAGGGTCTTTTCCAGCAGCTACAGGTGATAATATTCCAGGAGAACACGCAAGGCAACATCTCTTCAGTTCACTCCCCTCTGCTCTCCCAGCATCGTGGGCGTTGGGAGGTACCAGGCTGCCCATTTCCTCTCGTATCTGTTGGCAGACCTGCTGCCCATGAATTTCTTCAACCCTTCTTTGAATCTATTCATGCATTTGGCTCTTGTGGCAACCTGCTATTTGTGTTAAACCGATCTCCTGCTCCTTTGAGTAAGAGTTTTGATTTGCTGCACCTTGCTCATAAGCTCCCAACAGCCTTCTCTTCTCCAGGTCGAAGGGTCCTGAGCTTGTCATAGAATCATTTTGGTTGGAAGAGACCCTCCAGATCATCGAGTCCAACCATTAACCCAACACTGTCACTAAACCATGTCCCTAAGAACCTCATCTACACGTCTTTTAAACACCTCCGGGGATGGCAACTCCACCACTTCCACCATCTCAACTTGTAAAGCAGCTGCATATCCCATCTCAGTTGTTCTTTCTGCTTCTCCAACACCATCTTGGAGATCAGGACTACACAGAGTAATCGTAACGCGGATGCACCAGGGTTGTCTGTGGCAGTGAAGTGGTGCCCTGAGCATTTGACGTGCTCAGGGAAGGCAAAGAAATAACAATTTCTTGCCTTCCTCGGCTCGCAGCTTCAACACACCTTGGCCACACATTGAGGGCTGCTGGTGGCAAGCCAAGATCTCAGCTCTAGCTGCTGGTTCCCACCTGGGCATCGCACACGTGTAGTTTAGACTTTATTCCTTCAGAACCCATATGCTTTTCCATGAAAAAGGTTAAATTTTATCAAATTCGTTTTTGCCCAGTGCCCTGAACGAAACAGAGTTAAATGGTTCATGCGGGAAAGCAGTAGCCAATAGTGGCTGGAGAAAGGCCTGGTGGGAGAATGAAAACATTTCTTTCCCCAATATGTTGGAACTGCCAAGTGAAGTTGTTAATAGAGATTGTTTCTCCAGCGCAACAGCAGCGAGGACAACTTGGCTTGGGTTGCTTGGCTTGCTCGATGCATCCAGTGCAGAGGCCTCGATCTTGAAACCTGCGGTTAAGTAACGCTCGAAATAGGCCCCTTTTCCCCCAAAATGAGGACCTGGCAATGCGCTGTTCCTGGGCTGTAACTCATCCTGGGAACAAGCAGGACCGGCTCAAAAAGCTGGGTAATATTAACTGCACCGTGCCCTCCTCCCTTCTCACACATTTAGGTAAAAGGGGCCTGTAAGAAGGATGGGGACAGATTTTTGAGCAGGGCCTGTTGTGATAGGACAAGGGGTGATGGTTTAAACTAAAGGAGGGAGATTCAGGCCGGACATGAGGAAGAAATTGTTGCCCCTGAGGGTGGTGAGAGCCTGGCCCAGGTTGGCCAGAGAGGTGGTGGATGAACCATCCCTGGAGACATCCCAGGCCAGGCTGGACGGGGCTCTGAGCAACCTGAGCTGGTGAAGATGTCCCTGTCATGGCAGGGGGGGCACTGGGTGGGTTTGGAGGTCACTTCAACCCAAACTATTCTGCGATTCTATGAAATTGCTACTTATCACCTCCAGACTTCACCAAGAACAAGCAATAGGCTGCAGTCCTTATCCTAACGTGTACATCAAGAAGTGTTTCTTGATGTTCAGCAGCAGGGCAGATGTTTGGGCTGGGAATGATGCGGGTCCAGGCTCCGTTTTGGTCCACAACGTTGGATTGAGCGCTGAGGAAGGAGCGAGGAAATAAAATGATGAGAAACCCCCTGCTATGGACAAGACATTGAACCACGTGAGCTCTGGTGACCCTTTGCAATATAAATCCACGACCCTACAATTTCTTTTCGAGGAGTAAAATGAGCTAAATATTTTTCAGGGAATTAATTGGGGCGTCTCCACCTTCCTCCAAGAAATTTTTCTTTAGTACTTGGATCTCCTCATCACTCTGCTATAACTCAAGGGTTATAAGTAAACTTCCTAATATTGGCATTACCACGTAATAAAATTAAACCTGATTCTTGCAAAACTGCTGGAAAACAGGACCTGGAATGCAATATGAGCTTCTCTAGGAATGAAAACCTTGTTGCTGCTGGATCCAGCAGATACTTGTGAGCGGGAATTACTGGGTGCATGAAAAATACAGAGAATACAAATTCAAGAGCTTCGCTGGACTTTCTGATGGGTCAGGGTCTTATTTGCAGCATGGACCATAGAATTATAGAATGGTTTGGATTGAAGGGACCTTCAAAGCTCATCCAGTGCCCCCCCTGCCATGACAGGGACATCTTCACCAGCTCAGGTTGCTCAGAGCCCCGTCCAGCCTGGCCTGGGATGTCTCCAGGGATGGTTCATCCACCACCTCTCTGAGCAGGGCTTCCCCTCCCTGCCTCAGCCAACCAAACAGAAAAAGCTGTTCCCTGTGGAGCTGCGACCCCTCAAAAGGCAAATACCGTTTAACTTGGGCCCAGGTGCGTTTTGCAGCTTTGGGAGGTGGCGACTCCCTCCCGGGCAGCGAGATACCGGGCTGGGATGTGCAGCGGTGGATGGATGAGCTTGGCACCCGGCATCATGTTTAAGAGTAGCGACATCTTCCCCGGCTTGGATCGCAGCCCTTTGGCCGCACAGGGAGGACAAACGCGGCAGCAGCTGCCCGCGGAGCCAACACCGTCCTGCTCTGCTCGGGGGGCTCACCCCTGTCCTCAGGCCACCTTTCTGAACCCCATCCCCGCACCGTGTGTCACCTGAAACCAGCCAGCGCTGCACTAGTAATGGCTTTATGTACATATAGATATATATGTGTGTGTATATATTTTTTTTCCTGGTTCGGAGACAGAAGTGAGAAATCAAAGAGGGTAAAAAAAAAATTAAAAAGAATTGGGGTCAACACAAAGCAGCAGCGTTTCAGCCGTCCTTTGGGAGCTCGTCTGTGCTCTCGCCGTGGGTGTTCTCGCTGCAAACACTTAAGCGGGAGACGTTTTCCCTTAGTAGGGCAGGCTCCCGCGCCACCGGCCTCCTCGCCCGGCCATAAAAGGGCAGCGTTTGCTGCGAGACCCCCGCGTCCTCCCAAGGCCGGTGGGTTTTTTGGGAAGGGACCTGCCCCTCTGCATCAGGACAGCCCTGGCTTTGGACCCTGCAGCCCTCGCGTTTGTGTCGCTTTGGCTCGTTCTTTCCTTGCGCCTTTTGTTTCGTCTCTCTCCTCTCAGGAGGCTGGAGGGAGAGAGGCCAGAGAGCCTCCAGGAATGTTCTTGCTTTCTCTATTTTATTTTTTCCTTTCTCTCTGTCTCTTGGCCTGATTTGATCCCTTCTTTTCCATGATCCGTACGCCTGCTCAGAAAACCGGCTGCTGAGTGGAAACCGGTTGCCGAGCCCGCGATTCATCCCCAAAGGGCCGATCGTGTCCCCAGCATCCATCCTGTGTCCCATGGGTGACACCGCGGCAATGCGGAGGGCTCTTCCACCTCTTGCTTTACCCAAGCAGCTGTGTAGAATCATAGTCTGGGTTGGAAGGGACCTTCAAAGCTCATCCAGTGCCACCCCTGCCATGACAGGGACATCTTCACCAGCTCAGGTTGCTCAGAGCCCCGTCCAGCCTGGCCTGGGGTGTCTGCAGGGATGGGACACGCTGGGGGTTCAGCAAGGGTGGGTACCAAGGAAGCTCGCTCGTCATCTGGAGCATCTATCCATGGGATTGCCGTCCTACAGAAGATGCTCGGCAGGGAGCGGTTGTTGCGCTTACAGCGGTTAATCCAGCCTAGGCAGGCGGAGCTGGTGAGAGGACACGGTGCCACCTCCGAGATGTCCTTACAGGTCCGCTTGGCTCTTCGTAGAATCGTAGAATCATTGGAAAAGACCCTTAAGATCATCCAGTCCAACCGTAAACCTGACACTACCAAGTCCACCACTAAACCATGTCCCTAAGAGACACATCTATGTCTTAAATACCTCCGGGCTCTTGTGTGGGTCCCCACGAACCCAAAGCCGTCTGAGCTATTACAGCTTATCAGCTTTCTTCTTGTCTCTTGTCCTTGCTGGTGCTTCTCTTGGAGAAGAGACTGAAACCACGGAAAAGCAAATTGAAGTACCAGGGATCAGTTATACCGAGGAAATTCAAACCGCTCCTGGTTTCCACGAAACATTTTCCAGACCCTGTAATGTTGTGGCTGGTCCTTCATTTTAAGGCCCCTTACGACCTTCTGGAGTCACTGGGTTGCTGTCTCATGGCCCTGTGGGAGAAGGGAAGAGGGAAAGCTACAGGAGATGTCCCTTTTGTGGGCACCGCACTGCTGGAAAGAGGTGGGCAGGAGGCCTAACCCTTCTCCTGTGTCACCAGGGCCTCTCTCCGTGTGCTCCTTGTTTACCAGCTTCTCCAGAGCTTCCCTCTTACTGGAGAACCCATTTCCTAACAGCGACTGGGCTGAACTCCAGACCCCCAGATCCCTCTGTGGTGAACTGGACCACCACGACCCTTTAGTTGGTCGTTCTCCCCCATGATGGAGTCCGTCCATCATGGCAGAGTCATCTCCAAGGGAGATTCCAGAGCTTCCAGATCTTTGCGTGAAGACACTGAGAGCCTGGAGTTACCTCCCTTTCAGAAATCCCAGCAGCTGAAGAAAGATGTTCCCACAAGACATCAATTGTCCATGTGTCCCATTAACCTTGACCTACGTGGAAGCGCCTTATGTTTCACCCTGCTCGGTCCTTTCACGGTGGGATGAGGAGCAGAAGAGGTGACTTAAGTGGGTTAGGACAGCCCTTGTGCTGCGTTGGTCCCACAGAAGACCAACTTGCCCGTCCTACACAGCAAAGCCACCGAGCCAGGTTGGGTGGGATCCTACCAGGTTGGGTTGGGTGGGATTAACTGGGAGGTTTGAAAAGCTGTTTCAGCAAATTCCACGTGCGCCCGTGGGTAGTGGCCAACGGAACCGAGAGTTTCATCTCTTAGGAACGTTGCTGCGGCCACCACGGTCACAGGAATCGCTTCATCCCAACGTGTCGCTGGTTGTGCCCCTTCCAGGACATTTCCCCTTGCGTTGGTGGCAACGGCCGCTGTGCGATCACCTCCCACATCAGCAGGGAAAAACTGGGGATGGCAGAGGCCGAGGTCTCCGTGTGAGGGGAGGAACCTCCTGGCGAGCCCATCAGGGCTTTGACCGTCCCTCCTTGTCCCTGCAGACCCGTGTGCTTCAAACCCTCCAAGCTCTGGAGCTCCCTGGTCCCCTCTGCCGCGTCCACGGAGGTGCCGCAGGGATTTGGGTTCAGGAGCAGGACTCAAATCCCCAGCTCCCACCTCCGGCCTCGTCTCCCCCTCAGCCCAGCGCCGGCCGGGCCTCAGCCGGGTGTTTTCCAGGAGCTTATGTGGCTTTTGGAAGCGTTTCCAGGGTAGGAGACGTGTCGGACGGGCCAAACGCTCATCTCACGAAAAGCTTTCTGATAGGGGAGAGGTGCTGCTGGCGTCCGCCAGGGGTTTTTTTCTATAGAGCGGAGCAAGAAAGGACATTAAAAAAAAAAATTATATATATATATATATATAAAAAATAAACTCTGTGCAGGCAGGACGTGGCCACAGTGACATTATGCAAAGAGCCGTACACATCTGGAAGGAGTTACTGCGCACGGCAACCCAAGCGGAGCCTAAACAAGTGCAGGACGTGACCACATTTATGTCTGCGAAAGGGAGCGGTGAGGAGAAGGAAAAGAGCCGGGAAGGTGGGATGGAGATGGAGCAGCCCCGGGGGGGGCTCTGGGGACACCCCCCGATGGCCTTTGGAGCTGTCGTGCTTCTCTGGTTTTAGAGTGGTAGAAGGGAATTAATGTGCCCTTGAGGTTTTGGGTGGCGCCTGCCCAGATGGCGGGGGGCAGGAGTGGGTCTGGGTGGTGGTCACCGTCACCATGAACCTCAGCTGGGTCTTCTCCTGCCCTGGGGGAGCCCAGCGCTGACGGGCAGAGCCTGTCCTGGTGTGGGTCCCCAAACACGGGGGGGTTGTTCCAGCTTTGTCCCCTTGGTCCCCAGCATGAGGGTTTTGGGGGTACCCAGCTGAGGGTTTGGATGCTGAACTCCCCCCCCCATCCTACTGGGCATCAGGGAGCAAAATAATGAAGCCTTGCTTTATTTTGGGGTGGGGGGGTTAGAGGCTGGCTGTGCCCCACACTTCACATCCTGGGGGGTTGGGG
>VWYH01001194.1:355860-402406 GCA_013399365.1 Pampusana beccarii | reverse complement strand
CAATGGGTGCAAACTGGAACACAGGAGGTTCCACTTAAATATGAGAAGAAACTTCTTCATGGTGAGGGTGCCAGAGCCTGGCCCAGGCTGCCCAGGGAGGTTGTGGAGTCTCCTTCTCTGCAGCCATTCAAACCCGCCTGGACACCTTCTGTGTGACCTCAGCTGGGTGTTCCTGCTCCGGGGGGATTGCACTGGATGAGCTTTGAGGTCCCTTCCAGTCCCTGACATTCTGTGATTCTTTGCACCCAGACGTGCTCCCTGCACTGAATTTGGGTGTCCTATGAGCCACGGGGGGGTCTTGAAGCCCTGTCTGCCCTGCTGCATCCATCCCCTCTCTCGGTGGCCCTGGGGACACCCGGTTGGTCCCCAGGGGATGATGCTCAGAGCCGGTCCCTGGTGCAGCCGCTTGGCCGCCAGCCTGGCCGGGGAGGTCAGCGCTGGGTTTTGTCCTCGGTTCCTCTCTCCATCTTTCCTCCGTTTGTTTTTCTCGGGCAAGGGATGGGGGGGACAGTGGCTTTGTGCATCCCCAGTGCCTCTGCGGGTGGTCGGGAGGGCAGCGTCCCATCCGCTGCTGGGGCCTGGGGACATCTCCATCAAGCGGGTGTCACTGGCCGTGCCAGGCGCTGGCGGGCACCCCGCGGCTCGGTGTTTGCCAGGAGGATGCCGGCTCTGCCGAAATCCGGCGGCATCTCTGTGGCGTTTAACCCCAGGCTTTGCTACGGCTTAGCGCAGATCTTGAATTATCTGCAGAGCTTTTGCGTCGCGTGTCGGGTCTGGCCTGAGTTGCACCCAAAGAAACCCGGTTTTGTCCCCGACGGAGGGGACGTGGGCAGACAGACGGATGAATCCTCGGTGCCTCCGCTCTTCTCCTGGAGCAGAGGGACTGGGGGCTTGTCCTGGGCTGAAAATAATGCGGCGCAGTGCTGAATCCTCAGTATTTTTGCAGCAGGAGGATGCGTTTGCTCAGGGGACAGCGCTCGTCTTCACGTGTATCAGGACAGATGCTGAGGTCACTGAGCGGATCTCGGGGCTTGGCGGTGCCCTTGCCTTTGGTGGAACAGGGGGACGGTGGCCCCGATGCCATCGTCATGGTGGTGGTGGTGGTGGCATCTCCCAGGAGCAGCTTTGCAGCATCTCCTGCCCTGGACCGGTTTGCAGACGGAGGGTGACAGCAGGGTTGACCCGTCCGTGCGTCCTTGTAAAGCATCGTTGTGGCTGTGTGCAAAAGAAAAGGAGAAAGGTGCCCAGAGAGCGGCTGGCGGGGTTTAAAAAAATTTTAAAAATATGAAATAAATAAGAAAGCAATGAGCCATTAACCCTATGCAGGCTGGGAAGCCAGTGCCCGCTCCCAATGGGGTGAAACCTCATATTGCTCATCCCACCTCGTCCCCACGCTCTCCCCAAGCCACAGGGGCCATGGCATTTACGAGAAAAAGCCCCAATGAACGTTTTCCCGGTTTGCAGAGACTGCTCCTCGGCTGTAGGGGCCAGGGAGGTGATTTGTCCTCGTTCCCTTGCGCTGAGGACGGTCCTGCTGGGCCTGGCGCTGCTGCCAGCTTCCCAGGCTGCTCCCTGGAAAAGCATCTTGGAGCTGAAGCCTGTAAATGCTGGATGC
This sequence comes from Pampusana beccarii, assembly GCA_013399365.1. Classification (NCBI taxonomy): domain Eukaryota; kingdom Metazoa; phylum Chordata; class Aves; order Columbiformes; family Columbidae; genus Pampusana; species Pampusana beccarii. Next base: position 400,791 of record VWYH01001194.1, on the reverse strand, counting down.
TATTAAGAAAAAGGAGAGGGAAAAATAAAGTCTGGGAAGCATCTGACTGTCCCCTGGCTGGGGAGACACTTGTGCAGAGGCTGGGAGGTGTTTTTTGGGGTGCCCGACACCCCGGGGTGGGCACAGGCTCTGAGAGCATCGCTGACCCCCTTCCCCTCGCATCCTCTCCCCGGAACCTGCACATGGCTCAGTTTGGGGCATCCTCGAGCCTTTTAGACACATAGGGGAAGAAAGTCACCACTTCGGATGGCGTCACCACCATCCTGAAGGACGATGCTTGGGGTGGCACCGTGTCGCGGTCCAGGCCCGGTGGGCAGGATGGTGCGGGACGGTGGGTGTTTGGGCTGCGTCGGTCGGCGCCTCGCCAGGCGGGGCTGTCGCCGAGCTATTGTTTTCCCTTCCTGCTTGTTTTTCCGGACAACCCTCCTCTAATTAAATAAAAACACCCGTCGGAGAAGCGAACAAAGCCCCCCCCCCCCCAGCCGACACAGTGGTGAAGGAGGGTGAAGAGACATCCCTGGTGAGGGGGGCGATGAGTGAGGGGAGGTGCGTTGGGATGTATTTTACCCTCCTGGCACGTTTCCATGCGTGGCCACGGTCCAAAATGGGGTGGTTTTGGTGGTTTTGGCGATGTATGGGATGTAAGTAGTCTGGGCAGCGCTGCCGGTTCCGGAACGGCTTCATCCCAGTTTTGGGAGCGATGGGAAGATGCAAACGTCCCATCATCCTTAAAAATCCAAACCTATATGTCCCCTAAATACAGAGAAAAGGCTGAAGGTCTCACCTCAAGCAGAGGGTAAATCGTGCAGGACTGAGGATTAAAACCTGAAGCGCATGTGCCTTTGAGATTTCTAGCGATACGCCTTTGTATCATTTGAATTAATCTGTAAAAATAGGGGGGTTTAATGCTGTTTCTTTCCTTAGCAAAAGTCAAGCCGTGGCGTTAAATAGTTTCAGCTTAAGTTCTTTCTCCCTGAAATGCAGCAGCGTTCAAATTGAGAATAGGACGTGTTTTCCTTTCCTAGAGGAGCAAGTGCAAAACATCGTGTTCAGCTACTTATTAAAGCACTTTTCCTTAATGCAATTTAATACTCAAGGTCAACGGTAAATGTTTTGGTGGTTACGAGTGATACAGAAAAACAGCTTTCTGGTTTTCGTTGTAGTTTTAGGGTTGAAAAATTTTAAGGAAATCCCCAAATTTTGTGCCCAACAGAAACCGGTTTGCAGGCAGCTGGTGTAAATGTGCACCTCAATGTGCTTTTTATGCCCCAAAAACCCTGTCCTTGTGGTAATACAGGAGAGAAGTACTTGGTGCTCCGGTGGTGAGGGTGATGGACCTGGCTATAAATGAATAGAGAGGCCAGTGAATGTCAGAGATGATCTTTTGGGGGGCTGCGGATTTGGGTATTTGGATATATCCAGGGTGACCCGACCTGCTGGTCCCTTTCGGGGGGTTTTATTGCTGCAGGAGGGTTTTGGCATCTGGCTCTTAATAACTGTGAAAATAAATAGCGTTTTATCTTAGTACATTGACTTAAATCGAGCAGCAGCCTCTTTTCACGGGAGGCGATCGGGGTCCCCGGTCCAGCGAGCATCAGCATCTCCTGCTTTCGTTCCTGTATCACCTGTATCTCCTCTGAGCATCCCCAGCCGTCAGGGCTCAGCCAACCTGCATCCCTCTGTCCTTCCTCGCTCTGAGCATCCTCCTCATCCTCCAGCCGCCCTCCCCATCCCGCCGGCCGTTTCGGGACGGGGCTTTGGCAGAACCGCTTGGAAATGCTCTTAAAATAGAGCTGGATGGCAGGGAGGGCTGTCTGGAGGCACCGCCGTCCCCTCGGGGTGGGGACTTCACGTCCACGCTGCTTTCGAATCGTTTTTATGGGTTTTTTGGGTTTATTTTTCGACGCCAGGGCCCCGCCTGGAGGTCAGCGGTGCATGGTGGGGGGCGGCAGTTTTGGGGTTCGCTCCAGTTTGATGCCCTTGGGGGGGCAGCAGGGGTGGGATGGAGATGGGATGGGTGACCTGGGGTGCCACGTTGGGCTTTTTGTGGGACTAAAGCGATGCAGCGGGCCAAGGTGGTGGTGGTGGAAAAGAGCAAAATTGATTTTTATTTACAATATTTTTTTAAATGTGTATTTTTATTTATTTTTTAATATATATTTATTTTTATATTTTAAAATATATATATATATTTAAAATATTTTTGTTTTCCCAAGGGAAGGGGTAATGGGTTTAACTCTCCCATTAACCCCAACTAATTGGTCTTTTCCGCCCTGATGGGGTTACAGGCACGGGAGCAGCCCGGAGGGGTTATTTTGGGGCAAAATAAGGTCTTTCTCGGCATCTCACCCCGGCGGGCGCCTCTCGGCTCGGCTGGGGCTCTGTCTCCGGGCGAGCTGAACGAAAAGCATCTGATAGCAATAAAGAGCGAAAAAAAAAAAAAAAGAAAAAACCAACCCAAAAACCCTCCCGCTGACAAGCCGGGGCTGAAGTCACCGAGGGGACGCGGCCAAGACACGCATTGTCCTCAATGCTGGGACTGATTAGAGCCGCCTGGCAAAGCCCGGCGCTGGGTGAGGGGTCACCCCCTTTTGCCAAAAATCCTCGATCCGGAGCAAAAAAAAAAATAATTACTTTTGTTTGTGCTACCCAGCGCACCCAATTCCCCTTGTTTTGAACCTGTTTTTTCATGGCTGTGGCCATGCCGGGCTTGGAGCATCCTATACGGAGAGATGGATCCCAGGAAGAAAAAAATTGAATTTTATATATATTTTTTTTCGTAGCGAAAGCGGAGCAGGAGAGCCCTTGGCAAACAGCAAACAGCAAACCTCTCCGCTGAAAGCTTGCTGTCTCTACAGCGTTCGATATTTATTATATCTTTATTTATTTTCTGGGGTAGGGGATGTCGAGCCATCCAAGTTCCTCTCGTTGAAATGTCCTTGGCAGTCGCGAGGCTTTGAAAATACAGGGGGGTGGATGGATGTTCCAGCTGGGAAGCAGCGTTTTATATGAAGATATATAAAGAAAGTGTTTTTTAAATGTATATATATATTTGTATATATATGACTTTAAATAGATAAAATACGTGAAAAATATATAGATATATATATAAATATATGTTTAAACCCCCTCTTTTACTTACTCTTTGCTCCACTCCAGGCTGCAAAGCCAAGAGTTTGGAGAGGATTTGAGTTTTGTTCCCATTTGCTGGGGCTCTCTGGGGCCATTTGGGTGATGCGAAGCAGAAAACCTCATTGGTTGGGTGGGTTGGTTGTGGAGCAGAAATTCAGTGAAAATGGAAGATTTTGTCGGGGGAGGAAGGGTTTTTTTTTTGTTGGGAAACCAGAGAAGAAAACACCCATTTTTTAATTATTTAAACGTTTTTGTCTGTGTGCGCTTTTGCCTTTGGCTCACAAAAAAAAAAAAAAAATAAACAAAATGTGTCTTGCTGGAATTCATGTGTTGATCAAGAGCTGCCATTTGTCCCAGAAAAAAATGGGAGCTGAGAAACTCTTTTTTTGTTTTCTTTTTTGAGCAGGAGGTGCAGGATAAACCCGGCAGGTTTAACCGTCCGTCTCCGCCACTGTTCTGCACAACGTCCTTGGTCACATCCCTCAACAGGACGTGAACGTGGTTGGATCCATCTCCATCCATGAACTGGGTGTTCAGGATGGAAATCCAAATGGAAGCGGAAGGAAAGGGGATGTCCCACCTGCTTTTAGTACAGAGAGTGGGTTTTAGGGTATGGTGGCCAAGAGGCCACAGCATCCTGGCTGGGACCAGCACTGGTGTGGCCAGCAGGCCCAGGGCAGTGACCGAACCTGTGCTGGGACCTGGGGAGGAAAAACCGCGAATCCTGGNGCCCCAAGTTGCACCAGGGGAGGTTGAGGTTGGATGTGGGAACAATTTCTTCCCCAAAGGGCTGTGGGGCATTGGAACAGGCTGCCCAGGGCAGTGCTGGAGTCACCATCCCTGGAGGGGTTGGACAGACGGAGATGAGGTTCTCAGAACATGGGGCAGTGCCAGCGGTGGGTTATGGTTTGTACTCAATGATCCTGGGAGTCTCTTCCAACCAGAACAATTCTATGATTTTCTGATACCCCTTGTGTTTGGGCTGGAGCCAACAATCCCATCTGGGGGCTCAGGTGTCCCCAGGAGAGGTGATGAAGGTCCAGGGGTGGTCTGCACCTTGTAAAATATGTATGGAATAAACGAAATATCCCACAAACACAGCCTTGGGAGTACTGGCAGTTGCAGAATTTCCCAGCCTGGGGCTGCCACTCCCAGAGTTGAATTTTTCCAGGTGGTGCTTTTCCCTGGGTGATCTAAAATGGGCATTAAAAATGAGAATAAATCATCCTTCTGACTCCAGCGAGTGAGTTAACTGCTGATGTGAGTCAGAGCAGGTGGCAGAATTCAGTGAGTATTGGAGGATATTGTGTTTTATGGAATTATGTGGTAGAAGAAGTGAAGTTTAAAATCCTAATTTATTTCTAGCGAGGTCGTTAAATCTCAGCTGGTACCTAAAATTGTCTTCCTGCATGGGGCAAATGTCCTCCTGAGGTCCCTGTCTGGTTTAGGAGGTCGAGGATGTAGTGAGGCATCTCCTCTTCTGCTTGGCATCTCCTCCTTGCCATTGTGGACAGCTGACCCAGGCTTTGGACCTCCTTGGTGGTGGGATGGCCATGATGCCTCCTATTCAGGTTGAAGAGATGTCAGTGGATGCTCGTGTGGCCTTGACCTGTCCTTTCTTTGGGCTTTCTCCTCCTTGGTTGAGTTTCCCAGATTCAAGGTGGTGGTGGAGCTTCTTGGTTGATGTCTCCAAGCTGGGGCCTGATGGTGGAGCTTTTTGGTCTGGATCTTCAAGCTGGGCCTAGTGGTAGAACTTACTGGTGTTTTGAAGCTGGATCTGGTGATGGAGCCTTCTAATTGGCATCTCCAAACTGGGGGTGGTGGTGGAGCTTCTTGGTTGATGTCTCCAAGCTGGGGCCTGATGGTGGAGCTTTTTGGTCTGGATCTTCAAGCTGGGCCTAGTGGTAGAACTTCTTGGTGTTCTGAAGCTGGGTCTGGTGATGGAGGTTTTTGGTTGGCATCTCCAAGCTGGGCCTGCTGGTGGAGCTTTTTGGTTGGAAACTCCAACATGGGACTGGTGGTGGAGCTTCGTAGTTGGCATCTCCAAGCTGCATCTGGTGGTGGAGATTGTTGTTGGCATCTCCAAGCTGGGCCTCGTTGTGGAACTTCTTGGTGTTTTGAAGCTGAGTCTGGTGGTGGAGCTTTTTGGTTGGCATCTCCAAACCGGAGGTGGTGGTGGAGCTTCTTTGTTGGCATCTTCAAGGTGGGCCTGATGGTGGAGCTTTTTGGTCTGGATCTTCAAGCTGGGCCTAGTGGTAGAACTTCTTGGTGTTCTGAAGCTGGGTCTGGTGATGGAGGTTTTTGGTTGGCATCTCCAAGCTGGGGCTGCTGGTGGAGCTTCTTGGTTGGCATCTCCAAGCTGCAACTGGTGGTGGAGATTGTTGTTGGCATCTCCAAGCTGGGCCTAGTCATGGAAATTCTTGGTTTTTTGAAGCTGAGGCTGATGGTGAATCTTTTTGGTTGGCCTCTCCAAGCTGAGGCTCGCAGTGTTGCTTCTCAGTTGGCATCTCTGACTTTGGGTGCATGGACAGGGATGGGTGGCATGGCTGGGCAGGTGTTTTCCTGGTGAAAAGAGCCCTCTTGAATTGATTTTATTTCCTTCCTCCCCACAGCTGATAGTTGAAAAAACAACTGATTACCCTTCGGCTGAGTACTCCCTGGTGGAGGATGTAGCCCTCCACTTCACGTGTTTGATGGACAGACTGAACGAGCAGCGCCTCTTTCAGCCGGACTTGTGCGACGTGGACATCGTGCTGGTGCAGCACAAGAGCATCTTCCCAGCGCACAAGGGGGTCCTGGCAGCCTACAGCCAGTTCTTCCACTCCCTCTTCACCCAGAACAAGCAGCTGCAGCGCGTGGAGCTCTCTCTGGAAGCCCTCACCTCGCAGGGCCTCCAGCAGATCCTCAACTTCATCTACACCTCCAAGCTCCTCGTCAACTCCTGCAATGTGCAGGACGTGCTGAACGCGGCCACCGTGCTGCAGATGAACAACATCGCCTCCTCCTGCCAGGATCTTCTGGACACCCGCTCGCTCAGCCTGGCCACCGAGATGGCCTTGCCCGCTGAGGGCTGTGCTGGGCCTCCACCCTACTACTGCGAGATCAAGCAGGAGGTGGACGCCCCTCATCCCAAGATCTACGCCCGGGAGAGCAACGACCCCTACTCGGTGCGGGTGGAGGATGGAGCGGGTGGTGGGACGCTCCCCTCCGGTCCAGCCAAGCAGTACTACAAGGAGGAAAAGGATGGTGGTCCAGGCGCCGTCTGTAAGATGGAAGGCGAAGAGTCCGAGGAGGACCTGGACAGCCAGGGTTCGTACAACCGGGAGCAGATCATCGTGGAGGTGAACCTCAACAACCAGACCCTCAACGTCTCCAAGGGCACGGAGGGGAAGGCGACCGCCAGCGAGGCGGCCGTGATGGGGCGGCCTGATGGTGATGGGGGCGACACGGAGGAGGATGGGGAGGAGGAGAACGAGGAAGGAGAGGAGGAAGAGGAAGAGGAGGAGGACGCGGAGGTGGGCGAGGAGGAAGAGGAGGAGCACAGCGAGGAGGAAGACCTGGAGGAGACGACAGAAGAAGAGGATGATGATGATGACGACGAAGATGCGTCGGAGGTGAAACGGGAAAAGGGTGGGCAGCCTCGCAGAGGCAGCTGGGCGTCCAAAGCCACCAAGCCTTCCATGGCAACCAGGTCTCAGGAGATGGCCAAGGCAGAAGAAGAGGAGGAGGAGGAAGAGGAAGGCCAGCGAGGGAGGAAGAGAAAAAAGGAACAGGACGGTTTGGGCCAGAAGGTGAAGCTGGAGGAGAAGCAGCACTATCCATGCAAGAAGTGTCCCCGGGTCTTCAACAACCGCTGGTACCTGGAGAAGCACATGAACGTCACGCACAGCCGCATGCAGATCTGCGACAAGTGCGGCAAGCGCTTCCTGCTGGAGAGCGAGCTGCTGCTGCACCACCAGACCGACTGTGAGAAGAACATCCAGGTGAGCCAGCCATGGGGATGTCCAACAGGGGATGGAAGTCCCACCAAGAGGTGGAGCATCCCACTGGGGATGGGCATCCCACCAAGTTGGGAGCATCCCACCAAGTTGGGAGCATCCCACCAAGTTGGGAACATCCCACCAAGCTGGGGACATCCCACCAAAGGAGGAGCATCCCACCATGATGGGACATCCCAATGGGGGAGGGACATCCCACTAATTTGGGGACATCCCACCAAAAGGAGGAGCATCCCACCATGATGGGACATCCCACCAATGAGTGGAGCATCCCATAGGGATGGACATCCCACCAAGGTGGGGACATCCCACCAAGTTGAGGACATCCCACTATGATGCTCCACCAATGAGTGGAGCATCCCATAGGGATGGACATCCCACCAAGGTGGGGACGTCCCACCAAGTTGAGGACATCCACCATGATGGAACATTCCACCAATGAGTGGAGCATCCCATGGGAATGGACATCCCACCAAGCTGGGGACATCCCACCAAAGTAAGAGCATCCCACCATGATGGGGCATCCCACCCACCATGGAGGACCTCCCACACAGCTACACCGTGGGACAGGCTCATGCTCAAACAATATTTTTGATGTTGTGGTTCCCACATGGCAGATGGGAGGAAACCTTACTTCACCCGTGACTCTTATTCAGCCTCAGGAGGGTCCCATGGTGACATGGGACCGGAGGATTTGTGCCAGGGGACTGTGGCTTCCCCTTGGCCAGCTGGAATTATTTTTGAGGAGTAATTTTTCTTTGAGTTCATTCAGTTAATCTGGATAAAAACATTGCGAGCCCCTGATGGAGACGCACTCCAGCCCTTCCCGCCCAGGCTGAAACCAATTTAGCCTGATTCAAAGCTTTGCTGACACCAGTTAAAAAGGTTTTAATCTGCCTTTTGTGCTCTTTAGCTCGCGTAGCAGCAAATTTCCGAATGCATTTGACATCCGTGTGTGGCTCAGGCTTGGCGTGTCCTTTGCCTAACGCTAATGAGATCTCGTGTTTGCAAATCAACTCCATTAAATCAGTGAAATATTGGGGGGTAGGTAGACAGCCCATCAGAGCAGCAAACGTGTTCCTGCAGACCCCTCCAACCCACCTCCTAAACCCTAACGAGCTGTTTTGCATGATGCTGCAGCTACTAATTAGAAAAAATACCAACATCTGGAGAGCTTCACCCATCATCCTTCCCACCGGCAAGCAGATTTTCAATGATCTTGCAGCTCTCCTGGATGAAGGTAACTCAACCCAAGGGCTACTGGAGCCCTTGGCCAACGGCTCCCCAAATACAATGGGGAATGAAGCAGATCTTGGCGTTAAAGTTTGGGGAGAATACGGAGGTGGGAGCTGTCTCAGCTCGAGCCTGCACTGACCATTTGTTGTGTCTTCTTTAAAAATTCACAGTGCCGAGGTTGCTTTTATTTTTGGATGCTTTCGTCCCAGCAATGGGCAAGTGCAGCTCCGATACCTGCGTGGTGGTGGCTGTTTCGGACCCCACCGTAAAGCCTCTGCAATTAAAAATGGATTTTCACAGAGCATTTCTTCAGCCTCCTCTGCTTTCCTGATGGATAACGTGCTTTTTTAGTTTTTTCATAGAATCATAGAATGGTTTGAGTTGGAGGAGACCTGGATCATCTAATTCCAACCCCTCTGCCATGGGCAGGGACACCTTCTACTAGACCAGGTTGCTCAAAGCCCCATCAGACCTTTTTTTCCCTTTTTCCTCCTTTTCATCCCTTTTCCAGGTCTTTTCTGAATAGGATGAACCACAACTGCCCGCGGGGTGACCTCCCTCCACGCAAAATGTGGATCATTAACTCTCACTTAGTTGAGCGCTGCTAATTTTACAAAGCGCCAAATTCACTCCATTTGCTCTGACAATATTGAACAACTTTGTCAATATACCATGGAATTATAGCTGGATAGAAAAGGGGACTTTTTCAACTCTTTACCTATAAAGGACGGTATTTTATTTTTTTAATTTTTATTTTTTTAAGCGAAATCCATGGAGGGACCATCTCTCTTACCCCATTTGGGTCTCCTGCTTTCTTTCCCTGTTTTGTCCCCAAATTTCATCCATCATATTTAGGTATTCGGCTTCATCGTGCTCCCTGTTTCCCATCTCTGCCCGCAGCCCTGCAGACACCCTAATGGTTATTCTATCTCCGATGGAAAAATTATTCATCCTTTGCTTTATCAGGTTATTTCTCAAACTCTTTTTTTGGCCAGCTTCAGTATCGTTTTCCCCTTAACCTGCGAGAATTTGCTTCTCATTTTTTTCCCCTCATTTGAACATTACTTGTGCATTTTAAAGTGATGCTTTTTTGCAGTAACTCAGCCCTCCAGGGTGCTCAGTCCCATCCCAGGGACTTTCCTACATCTGCTGCTTTCCCTCTACCTTTAATTTTAAGATTCTCCTGGGGCTTCTTTCATTTTAAGTGGAGGAAACGGATATTGATGTATCTTCGGTAGCAGGCTCTGGTCCTTCATTTGTCCTGAAATGTCTCTTAAAGCAGAAATAAAACTGTTCTGATCCATGGAAGTATTTACTTGGGAACAGTGAAACTCAGAGGACTGCTCGTGTTCATATTCAAGCACGGCAAGATGAAGAAGAAAAATGTTGGGAATGCCTCCCTTGCCCTAATTTTGCCTTTCAGGCACCTAAACATAAATATATATAGCAAGATACCGTGACTACATGACATAATGGTATATTTTCCACTGTATCACAGCCCTGGCTTGGACTTCTCCTTGTTCCCGTGTTCTTTGCAACCTCCTAATGCATAGAGGGTTGTTTATTTATTCTTTTTTTTTAACATAACGGCTTAACTGTGTGCAAGAATAAAATCCCCTGTTGGGAACAGGGCCTTGGTGCACAAGCTGCTGTTCATGCACGTCTTGTGCATCCATTGATGGAGAAGCCACCTCCTTCCCTGGAAAAGCATCACCCCTTCCCCATCCAATGGATAAAAATCTGAGTTTCGGAGGTTTTGAAGTGATGAGGTTTGTAGCAGGCTTGCTGGTTGCTATGGTATTTGATGATTTGATGTTTCTGTGGTAGGTTTTGTAGTGACATACCCTTTCAATGGATGGAGCTGAAAACCTGGCAAAACCGAAACGTTGGTGGTACCAGGGCCTGTTCTCCTGCATCCCTGCCCACCTCCTCTCTCTTTGCAGTGCGTGACGTGCGGGAAGGGGTTCAAGAAGCTCTGGTCCCTCCATGAGCACAACAAGATCGTCCATGGCTACGCCGAGAAGAAGTTCTCCTGCGAGATCTGCGAGAAGAAGTTCTACACCATGGCCCACGTGCGCAAACACATGGTTGGTGAGTGCGGGAGGCACCGGTGACACGGGGAGATGTTTGTTAGGGTTGTTCACCCGTCGTTTTGGCCACGAAGGGTATTTTTTTAATTGCTGTCGTGTTCTGAGTTTAGGGCTGGACTTAGTTTTGTATGAGCTTTCTAACATCAGTGCAAGGGCCTTGAAATTTGGCCCGGTATTTAAAGCAGAATGTATGTCTGCTCAGTGCTGGGTTTGGAGCAATTAGAAATGGCACCGGGGAAGCTCATTTATTCTGTTTAGCCAGAAAAAAAAGCCCTCAGAAGTGATCAAAGGAGGGTTTAAAGTGTAACCATCCTTCCCTTGTAAAAGAGGACCACACCATGCCAGCGCCGGCTTTGAAAAGCAAATTGCAGATGGCAACAGCGGTTGTGTCTCTGGGGCTTGCAGGCACCAAATAGATCCAAAAAAAGGGGGTTTTGGTGGGCAATTAGGGGAGTACCTGAAGGCCAAACTGGACGGGGCTCTGAGCAACCTGAGCTGGTGAAGATGTCCCTGCTCATGGCAGGGGGGGCACTGGGTGAGCTTTGGAGGTCCCTTCCAACCCAAACTGTTCTATGATTCTATGTTGCGTCTTCCCGAGATGGCTTTGGGTTGGGTGCTGATGCTGGAGGTGACAGCTGGGACTTGGGGAGGTTGGATGGATGCCGGGGGTGCTGGGAGGGCACCTGACCCTGCTCCTCTCCGCTTCAGCTCACACCAAGGACATGCCCTTCACCTGCGAGACCTGCGGGAAGTCCTTCAAGCGCAGCATGTCCCTCAAGGTCCATTCGCTCCAGCACTCCGGAGAAAAGCCTTTTAAATGTGAGGTAATGTCCCGTGTGTCCCCTCCTACCCCGCATCCTCTTAAATGGGCATAAACCCGCTGATTTGCGGAGAGGTCTTCTGCTTCTTGAGGCTTTCCCTGTGCGTTTTGCCAGCACAGCTTGTAGGGATGCTTCCCCCTGTCCCAAACTTTGCATCCCCTCCTGGTTTGAGGGTCCCACCAACACTGTGATGAAACTGGTGGCCAAGGTCAGGATCTGGAGGAGACTGAGGGGAGACCTCGTGTTGGCTACAGCTTCCTCTCAAGGGGACGAGGAGGAGCAGGTGCTGAGGTCTTCTCTCTGGTGACCAAGGGAATGGCGGGAAGATGTGCCAGGGGAGGTTCAGGTTGGACATTCAGAAAAGGTTCTTCACCCAGAGGTGCTGGACACTGGAACAGGCTCCCCAGGGAGGGGTCACGGCCCCAACCTGACAGTGTTCAAGAAGAGACTGGACAACATCCTCAGACACACGGTGTGACCTGTGGGGTGTCCTGTGCAGGACAGGGGTTGGACTCCATGATCCTTGTGGGTCCTTCCAACTCAGGATGTTTTATGATTCTCTCTGCCCAGTGCCTGGACTTTGTGTCCCACCCCAAGCCCATCCAGCCTGTAAACCTGGCTGAGTATGTCCCAAAAAAAGCCATTTATTTGGGTTCTTTTGCAGGGAGGGAAGCGATTTCTGCACTGCTCCAACATGCTAGTGATTTAGGGAGAGATGCGGAGGGTGTTTTGGGGTTCTCGTCAACAGCTCATCCCCCTTCTCATCCCCACAGAACTGCAACGAGCGCTTCCAGTACAAGTACCAGCTGCGCTCCCACATGAGCATCCACATCGGCCACAAGCAGTTCATGTGCCAGTGGTGCGGCAAGGACTTCAACATGAAGCAGTACTTCGATGAGCACATGAAGACACACACAGGTGAGATCTCCCCACTTTGCCCTCAGCCCCTGCAGGGACCCCAGTGTCAATCACAGACTGGTTGGGGTTGAAGGGACTTCTGGAGATCACCCAGTCCAACCCAGCTGCTAACGCAGGGTCACCAGAGCAGATCACACAGGAAGGTGTCCAGGGGGGTTTGAATGTCTGCAGAGAAGGAGACTCCACAACCTCTCTGGGCAGCCTGGGCCAGGCTCTGGCACCTCAAAGGAAAGAAGTTTCTCCTCATATTCAGATGGAACCTCCTGTGTTTCAGTCTGTGCCCATTGCCCCTCACCCTGTCATTGGGCACCACTGAACAGTCTGGTCCATCCTCTTGACACCCACCCTGGAGATATTTATCAGCATTGATGAGATCCCCTCTCAGCTTCTCTTCTCCAGCTGAACAGCCCCAGCTCTCTCAGTCTCTCCTCGTAAGATGCTCCAGACCCCTCAGCATCTTTGTAGCCCCAGGGAAGAAGGGATGGGGGTAGCGTCTTTGACTGGATGGCACGATGGGATTTTGGGAGGGATGGTCCAGTTACCATCTTCTCATCCATCTTCCCCCATCCTTAGGCGAGAAGCCCTACATCTGCGAGATCTGCGGGAAGAGCTTCACCAGCCGCCCCAACATGAAGCGGCATCGCCGGACCCACACGGGCGAGAAGCCGTACCCCTGCGACGTCTGCGGCCAGCGCTTCCGCTTCTCCAACATGCTCAAAGCCCACAAGGAGAAATGTTTCCGCGTCAGCAACCCCTTGGCTTCGGACACGGCCACCACCCCACAACCCGCCGCCAGCCCGGCCCCGCTGCCCCCCGGCCCTGGCGTGTCCCCCCTGCCGCTGCTTCATCCCCTTCCACAGACCCTCCCTCCTCCTCCTCACCTACCGCCGCCCCCTCCCCTGTTTCCCGCGGGGAGGATAAATTCGAACAACAACTAGGTGTCCCCCCCGACCCCGGCCATGCGCCCGCACGGACTGCTCTCCCCCCGGGGAGCCAAGGCTTCGCTTGCTCTCTACCCCTCTTCCTCCTCGTTTTGAGGTCGTTTTGTTGTTTTTTTGGTTTTTTTTTTTAATTTTATTTTTACTTTTTCTCACCTGTCATTCTCCGCAGAGACGGGGAGCAGGAAGAAGCCCCCGCCGAGGAGCGTGGATGTCCGTCCGTAAGGGTGTAGTTAAAAGGCGTCGCTCTCCGTTTCATCCTCCCGTGCGTCGCTTCATCCTCGTGCCGGGATGCTGGCGGGGCTTGGGGAGCAGGGTGCTGCCCGGGGTTGACCTCACCGGCATCGCGTGCCCGCTCGCTGGCCGAATGAATTTCCGCCGGCGCTTCGATATTTATAATCAGCCGAAATTTAGGTAGTGAGTGGTGCTTGAATCCCTGTACTGTAAAGCTGGTCTTTCAATTCAGGCTCTTTTTCCCAAAAGGTTGAGAGGTGGGCACTGCGGAGGAGCCCCCGCCGGTCCCATCTGCTGGCCCCGGTGGCCCATGGCGAGTAGATGTCCCCATTGGAAAGCCGTCAGCCCGCTCTCGTTAGCAGCCCTCGCCGCGTCTTCCTTCCCCATGAAGGGTTTTCCTCCTTGATAGGCAAAAGCACAAACAGCGATGGCATTGCGTCTCGGGGCATCGGCAGCCTGCGGCCAGTTCATTTTTGGGGTGCCCTTTCTGCTCATCCCAGCAGGAGCCGGGCTCCTGGGGGTGCTCTGGAGTTGGCGAGGTGGCCGTAGGAGAGCTCAGGTGGTCTCGGGACCGGTGGGAGGGTGGCTCCGTGGCAATCCGGGTTAGAGGAGCAGGACACCGCCGTTTCTTGGTGGAATCAGCCCAGAATAGTACCTTAATTCGAATAAACCCCTGACCGATCGGATGCGCTCCAGGTTGGGTCCCATTGCAAGGTTTAGAGTTAAAGCAAGACCGCGTTCAGCTTGATGACCGTGTCCCATCCCCTAGCTTGTTGCCTGTGTCGCTCTCCCAAGCGTTACCTCTGCCCATGGGGTTGGCAGCCATCGCCCTGCCCTGGCCTGGGGGACCAGAGGGGACCAGTGAGGGCTGTGGTTGGTTTGGTGATGCCCCACAGTGTTGTTTAGTGTTTCTCTGGCCGCGTTGTGTTCGTTGAAGTTGAGCTGGTCTTTGGTTTCACTTAGGGTGGCTTCATGCTGGTGGAAGATGCAAGGAGAAAGGCTTTGCTGTTACCCCTTTTTTGGATGCTGAGGTCCAAGCAGGGTCTCTCACTGCTGTGCACTGTCCCAGGGTGTTGCGTGTGGCCTGACCGCGACCGTGTGGTCTCCCTGCTTGGGAAAGTGTCCCCTTTGGGGTTGAGGAGAGCTGCAGAGCATCCAGCATGGCCAGAGAGGTGCTGGCCGAGAGATGAGGTGTGTTACTGCCCATGCCTTGCTCCCAAGGCCAGGGCTATGGATGTGTGGATCAGGTCATGGAGGAGGTCGTGAGCAGGGCTGTTGGTGGGCAAAAAGGAAGAGAGGACACTGAGTGGGCTGCAGGAGCCCTTTCTCATTTGCACCAGTGCTGGGGACAGCAAGGCATGTCTGGCTCTGCAAGAAGTCTTGGTGCTTCGTCTCCTGGACCAAACCAGCAAAGCGCTTGGGCAGCGTTGGGGCTGTCTCTGCAGAGACGAGAGGATTCAGCCACGTGCTCAGGGGGTTTGCTGGCCAGGGACATGCAGAAACATTATCCTGACAGAGGAGGGACAGGAGAGCACCCAGAGTTCTCCTGAGTGCTGTTTGAGGTGACTGGTGTCACCTCCTGCTGAGTGTTGTCTCCCCGTGCCTGACAGACATTGCTGAGAAGTTGGGTGCTCTCGTTGATGGAGCAACGAAATGATTTTCGTCCTCGTGTTGGCTGGGATCCTGTGGATCCCCAACGCTGCCATCAGTGAGCTCACCTGCATCTCCGTCTGCTTTGAGCGAAGGGAGGATGCTATGGCAGAGCTGCCTCACCGTATTGACCTTCTCAGGTGGGCAGCTTCTCTGCTCTCCCTTCCGTCCTCCATGACCCTGGGGCTCATCGGGATGGTGCAAAATGTTCTCAAACACACACCTATGAGGGATGTGGGCACTCAGCTCTCGGGGCCATTGGCTTTCTGAAGGGACCATGACCCAGACTGGAAGACAATTCCTTTAGGGAAACATTTAGTGATAGCGGTGGAGGTGTTGGATGACCTCAGTAGAGTGGTCCGTGCTGCCTCCTCCACCGCTGCATCCCAGACCCTGTCCCCTCGGGCTCCCTTGCATTTTTTTCCCCTCAAACAGCCTTGACATGGGATGGGAGTACGGCACCCTGAAGAGGACTCATCTTGCCTGTAAGATCTTCTGTGATGGAGCCTATCAGCCTGCCTGGCTGATAGACCTTTCCCTCCAAGCAAACCCCTGCGCCAACGTGTGCTCCCTGGTGGCTTTCCCTGTCCTGGTTCATCTTCTCCCCATGAGGACCTGTGCTGCTTGGGCATCACTGTGAGATGAGAGCTCCTCGTGGAGGCCAGAAGCCCAGCAGAAAGCCCAGTGACTGATTCCAGCTGTGTCTGATCCCCTTCAAGAGCCTGCCCGGAGAACCCCTTGGAGACGTTGAGATGTGACCATGCACACAGCACTTTGGAGAACCAGATCCCTGCTGCTCCCTCCCCTCTCCAAGGCCTGGGCAGTTCCCAGAAGTCCTACATGGCCTCTGAGTCCTTTTGTCTACACCTTTATTCAGCCCTGATGTCTCTCTTCGTGTCTGGTTTTCGTTAACGAACTGAGAGCTCAAACGAGCCGCTCCCGCAGTGTCTCATCCCGCATCTATCCCAGTCCCACCCCTCTGGGTTGGATGGGGCAGGAGTCGGGGGACTTGGGTCCTTTGTTTTCAAGCTTTTTATATTTTATTTTAAATTTTTTTTAAACTTTTTTTTTTTGTGTGTTTAACTCTTGCACCTTAATCTCTCACATCCCTTCTTCAACAGACCGTGAGGGTGGAGAGGGGCTTGGTTTCCATTATGCTCTTCATGAATACGCCGCGACGCAACGTTCAGCTGACGACTCTGCCCACACACCTCACCCCAGACCCGTCTGGGTTTCAATTCATTTTTTCCCCCTTCATTTGAACTCTGGGGAAGGAGTGAGTCATGTGAGGGAGGGTTATTTTTGGTTTATATGTCCCAGGAGCCTGGTAGCACAGACCAGTTAGCCTCATGATGTCCATGAGGTACGGCTGGCCCTTCGGACCACAGCCATAACCCCAGCGCGGTGGGAAGGTGATGGATGGATGGACGGATGGATGGACGGATGGATGGACGGTCGGCGGGTGGGAACGGCTGTGACAGTGCAATAGAGACGAGCATCCGCTGCTAGACAACTCCACTGATTAAACTCTTGGTTTGCCCGAAGTCGAGAGGGAAGGACGGACGGACAGGCGCCCTTTGTTCACACGGACGGAGAGAGCTTCCCCACGTGCAGCCCTGCCTCGTGACACGTAACCACAACGGGAGTTGGGTCGAACTCGAAAAGGAAGGAAATAATAATTTTAAAAAGTTTAAAAAAAAAAAGGAAAAAGTAGGAATAAGAACAGTAGCATGGAACTTGAAGGAAATGAATGAAATTCCAAGCACTTGCCTCAAAACTAGTTTCTTATGCCTGGTGTTGGGCTCTGTGTTATTTTACGGCATTCAGTATCGGTTGCCCAAACATGCCAAGTTAAGAGTGTATCGGTGGCTCTACTAGTGTGAACAAATTAAACGAAGCACTTTATTCTGTATAGACAAGGGAAGGCGGGGAGGGGAAGCTTGGATGCTTTATGGAAGCGTCTTAAGTAATGTTCTAGGAAATGTATTATTATTATTATTAATTTTTTTTTTTTTTAAATGACCATGTGTAATCAATATATGTTTATCTTTAACTCCAAGTACAGCAGTTACTCTCTTTGGGACGGTGTGATGAGGGGGAGGCTTGGATGGCCGGGTTAGTCCATCAGCGTGGGGCCAGCTGGGGCGAGTCATTCCCTACCGCAAATATGGGTGAGTCTTGCTTTGTTGGTGGCCCCGTTGGCCAACATCCAGGAGGTCCCAAGAGGTGCATCAAAGCTGCCTTCCAGGCACAGCTCACGGTCAACCTTGGCGCCAAGGGCCCAAGATGCATCCCCATCCCAAGCCATCTTCTGCCTGGAGGTTCTTGGGCTGCTCTCCCGGCCGCCCACGAGCAAGACGAGTTACGGTAGGCCAGTTTGGGTTGTCCCTAGTGGCCAGGTCCTTGGCCATGCTTTGAAACCCACTTTTGGCCTCTCACCGAGACAAGTCAGGGTTTCTCTGAGCTCTGAAAGCGGCGAGAGGTCAGAATTGGGCCTTTCCACTGCGTTCTCCCAGTCTGGAAGTGTTATGACTGTTACCAAAGAGGTTGCAAGTGGAAGGACTGAATCAATAAACGATTTGTCTTTTATAAAAGAAAACTTAAGGCTCCACCACTTTCTTTGATACCTTAGTTTGTTGGGGTTGGTTTGTTTTTCTTTCTTTTTGCTTTTTAAGCCTCTGTTCACGTAATTGTGTGAGGAGTCAGCACCCAGCAGGATGGGCTTCCCATGGCATGTTCACCGTGGCCATTGCTTCACACCTATAGTTTTTGCTGTATGTTGGGTTTGCTGGGAGATATGTGTATGAGACAACTGGACTGCCGTGGGGGCCAATGAAAAAATAGCTTTTCAGGGAAGGGTGATGAGTAGGTGGAAGAAGGGGCTTGGTGAGGGCTGAGCTCCTAGGTCCTGGTGGCTCCATGAGATTTGTGTGAGCTGTGGCTCTCTGAGCTCCTCTGTAAGCACTAGAGAAATCAAGGAGCCGATTCAAAAGCACTGAGCCCCTTTATTGATGTAAAATGGAGCAGTGGAAACCTCGCCAGCTAATGTCAGCACTGATCTTGGGAAGCTAATGGAGGAAGAGATGGTCTTCCCCCACCCTTGGGATGTGCCTGTGCTTTGCTGCTGGCGTTGGCAGAGAAGATACCCACATGGGGACTTGTGCTGGTAGAGCTGTGTGAATCTGAGCTGGGAAAACACTGGGCAGCAGAGGGGAGCGATGCCTTTCTGAGTACTCGTAGAATCACTGAATTGTAGAATCATTTTGGTTGATAGAGACCCTCAGGATTATCAAGTCCAACCGTTAACCTAACTCTGGCACTAACCCATGGCCCTAAGAACCTCATCTCCACATCTGTTTAACCCTTCCAGGGATGGTGACTCTACCACTGCCCTGGCCATTTCATGTTGGCATTTTTTACCTGTGATCACCTTTGGGCTCAAGCAGCCTCTTGGCGAGGCGGTGGTGAACATCTCTGGGTGAGGCTTCTGCTTGCCGATGTACACCTCTGTTGCCTTCCTTGGTCCAATGCTGAGATTTGGCCCTTGTTGCTCAGGTGATGGGTTATTTCCAGCTCTTCTGGGTCCTTTTATCCAACAGCTATTTTTCCTTTTGAGGTTTCTTGCCCTGTGCCAGCGATGGCACCTCCCACAGCTTTATGATGGATGAGAACCACGGAGAGCACTGAAGTCCTGTTAACTGTATTTCCCATGGAGAGTTGCCAGGTGAGTGACCAAGGATGGGGACAAGTCTGAATCACCACTTCTCAAGTCATTATCAAGTCGACCGCACCATAACAACTCATCGAGGCTCAGCAACATTCCCGTTGACTCCGAAGAGCCCAGATTTCCACCTGGAGAACCAAGCAACATGGCAGTGTGTGGATGGAGATTGACCCTCTCTTAGAACCAAGTGTCACCAGCTTTCCATTCTGGGTCCAGCACGAAGAGCCGAAGCGAAGGTATTGGTGTCCAGTCTCAGGCAGGAGGTGATATCCTGCCACCGCTATAAATGAATTTTAAAAAGTTATTATTTTATGCATGGGTTATTTTTTATTTTTTTCATTTTCTGCCACAACATGTGGTACATTCATCTTCAGTTAGCTTGGGAGTTGTCCACAGGAATTTCTGCAGAACTGTGTGATTATTTTTTTTTCAGTGTATTTTTCTCACATTTGATTGTTTCAAAGGTTTTTGTTGCTTTTTAATTTTTTTTTTTTTAAGCTACTTTGTGCCAGCCAGTCACCTTGGATTTATCTTCCTTGTGAAAATGTTTCATTACTGTTGATGTGATTGTCCTCTAAGGAGATTATCCTGTAACTTTTTAAATCCTTAAACCGAAACCAGGACAAGACTCTGATTCCTTTACTCACGCCCAATTGTCTTTCCTTCCAAGCATGTTTTTAGTTTTTTCCACGACTGCATTTTGAGCTAAACAAAATCACCCAGATACAATTTTCGATACCGTGATTTTCATGCCACGTTGAGGGAATTATTTAGCAAGGTTCGTATTTGTTCTTTTTTTTATTATTGATTATCATCCCTATTTGTGGTATCATGAGATCATGTAGACATCCAGCTTCTTTCCAGTCCTAGTTAAGCTCCTAAGTCCTCATATCTATGGAGAATAGCTGTAAGGAGAAGTTTCAGCTAAAGTTTCAGCTCCTAAACGAGGGAAAATAAGAATAAGAGCTGGGGCTGTGCAAAGGCTCTCCATGGGGCTGCTTTGCTGCATGAGTTCATCGCAGCTTTTGTTTAGTTCATGTGTTTGGTTGCTTTGGGCATTCAGCTCTATCAACACACAGACACAGAAGATTTCTTTTGTAATAGCCTAATAATTTATTTTTACATAAACCACTGGTCAGATGGTGTGGGCATCAGGAGATTTTTGCTCTAGCGGATCTTTGTCCTGCTGCCAGTACAGTCATGTTTCTATCAAAACATCATTACGGATAAGTTAAAAAAAAAAAAAAGCATTTTTCCTCAATAGGAAGTGCTTTTTGAGCCAAATACATCTGAGATCTCCATGTACTTAGCGAACTAGAATACTCTTAAAAAAGAAAAAAAATCGGAACATTAAAAATAAGAGAAACAGCATAAATATAAAACCTTTCCCTGAAAAACAACACTTGTCCAGGCATAAGTGAGGACATTGTGATCTGTGATTGATGATGAGGAGCCCAGAAGGCTGGAGATGAGGGCACATGTCCCTCCCACCCGTCTCTCCCCCCTTTCCTCCCCTACTGCTCGCATGACTCTTCTCCTCCCTCAGACCTCAGCTCCTGGCGTCTCTTCAGTCCAAAGTCAACGTGGAGGCAAAGAACTAAGACTATTTTCTTTTCATTGCGACTTCCAAACTGCTTTTTCTGCCCACGGTCCCATGCTCTTTTCTTTTAACTGTCACATCCCAACAACCCTCATCACCCAGCATCTCACTGAAGTCCCCCCACATCTCTCCAGTACCACTTGACCATTCTTTCTCCTCTCCAAGGTGGGCTCTAGCACCATACTCACAGCTATCTGAGGTGGGGAAACATTTTATAGACCACTCCTTCCCTGGAGAACATCAGCTTAGTCCCTTGGGATCTATTTTCTGCCTCCACTGGTGGTTGGGGAGATTCAACAGCAGTCAAGAAGATGGGGAAAATCGTGGGGAAAGAAGTGGAACAAGAAGAGTACGATCATGGAAAGGGTTGTCAGGCACTGGAACAGGCTGCCCAGGGAAGTGGTGGAGTCTCCGTCCCTGAAGGTGTTTAAAAGACGTGTAGATGAGGTTCTTGGGGACATGGTTTAGTGCTAGTGTTTGGTTAATGGTTGGACTCGATGATCTTGAGGGTCTCTTCCAACCAAAATGATTCTATGATTCTATGATATTTTGTCCTGTCTACTGAGACTGGAACAGCTCATTGCTCCATGCTTCTACCCCAGCTCCCTGAAGGCTCCAGACCCCTTCTCTAGTTATCTTCTGAGCATCTTCAAGTCCCCATAGGACTAATTTCTCCCCTTTCCCATTTGACTAAGTAAAATGGTACCAATCACAGATGCAATGTCCTACACAGTATCCAGATGCCACAACTCAGTGTGGCCTCACCTCCCCTCATCCCTCCTTGCCCCAGACCCCTATGGAAAAAAAAAAAATAAAAAATCAGGCCTCGCTACATCTTCGTTAGGCGCAAAACGTTGAGGCGCACAGGGAGGAAAGTGGCACCAGAGGCATACTGGATCTCCCGAAGGACCCCTTCCCACTTCTTCTGCTCTTCATCATACCTGGGGAGAGACAGACAGACAGTTACAGTGAGTAAATTATCTCCTCTCTCTTGCTTCAGCTGCTGTCCATAGTGGTGGGAGCTCTGGTGCGTGGTGTGACGTTCTACGGATGTCATTTGGCCACAAGGTATCTGCGGGAGCTGCATGAGGATTTGGAGAGCTGGTGTGCTCCAGTTTGTAGTGCCAGGCTGGGGAACATGGGTATCAGCATGCGGTCTCACAGAGGAGGGTTTATTTTTCCATTGGGAAGTGGGTCGGTGGCACCAAGATTGAACACCCGTGGTGAAGGCCAGCGGGTGCCTGCTGAGGGTGCTGTAGAGCCACAGACGTGAAGGACAGGAGCAGCTAACGCTGCGTGAGCAGCCGTCAGAAGGTGTTTTCTGCCCGCTTCTCTGCTCGCACGTAAGACTATCTGATTTCCAGCCCGAGCACCGGCTTTTCCCGGGGAGAGCACCCATTGCACAAATACTGCTCCACACCAAAGGGGGCATCTGGAAATGGCTCCAGGCACATGTCAATGCAGCAACTAAGCTTAAGGAGATTATTTTCCCTGTTGCACTACTCAATGAGGTTGGGAGAGCTCACTGAATCACCTAAAACACCCTCCAGCACAGCATAGGGCCAACTTCTCACCCACAGACCTTGCGCTGGGGTATCAACGTCCATCTCACGCTGAAGGAACCAAGAAAGACAGAAGCTATCTGTTCCCTCAGAGGCTCTCACTAACATCCCTCCCGTGCTCCCTTTGATAGCCCTGGGGAAGATCATTACCTCCAAACGTCGTTCAGCTCTGTTGGCACCAGCTCTCCTGACTCCGTCTCCACCGTGGCGAAGCCTCCAAGCAGGTAGAGCACCCCAGCCAAGCTCACCAGGCTGACCGAGCTGCGCTCCTGTGGGAACTCGGTGAAGGTGTCCCACCTGCCACGTCAAGAGAGGGGACACGTTAGGGCACCCTGCCTACGCCCATGCCAAAGCTGGCCTCAAATCGGGAGTCAACAACTAAATTAGGTAGCGACAGATTAGCCTGTGTAGGTCTACATGGGGTGGGATCACACGTTGACTGTTGTTAGAGATATCTGTTTCCACCATCGTAGTCCAACTTCATTTCACAGAATCACAGAATCACAGAATGTTAGGGATTGGAAGGGACCTCAAAAGATCATCTAGTCCAATCCCCCTGCCGAAGCAGGACACCTAGATGAGGTTACACAGGAAGGCATCCAGGCGGGTTTTGAATGTCTGCAGAGAAGGAGACTCCACAACCTCCCTGGGCAGCCTGTTCCAGTGTTCCATCACCCTCACTGAGAAGAAGTTTCTTCTCAAATTTAAGTGGAACCTCTTGTGTTCCAGCTTGAACCCATTACCCCTTGTCCTATCGTAGTTTGCCACCGAGAAGAGCCTGGCTCCATTTCGCATTGAGTAGCTGAGCTCTGAAGCACACTTGGCATGGACCAGCAGGTCCCAGCGGTGGGACTGCAGCTTCAAGGCTCACCCAAAGTCAGAGAGTCTACGGCGTTGGGTGAACTGAAAATATGAAGTTATAGCCCTGCGGGGAACAAAAGGGTTGTACCAGCTGGTGAAACTGTTTTGAAGGTGAGCCTGAGATGATCCACAGCCTAAATACAGTGGTGATGCCCACCTGTCTGAGGAATACAAACTTGGAGGAACTCTATCAGGAGTTGCATGCAAACTTCAGAGTGGTTGGTAGTTGCTTAATGTACGTATAGAATGGCTCCTTATGTAACTATGCCCTGAAGGTATGCTCAGGTACGTACTTGTTGGTGGCAATGTCATAGACTTCCACTGAGTTGGTCAAGCCAGAGTCAGTCACACCAGCTGCCACGTAGATTTTGTCCTTGTGCACAGTGGCTCCGAACAGGGACCGAGCAGTTTTCATGGGAGCCAGCTCCTTCCACTCGAACTTGGATGGGTTGTAGACACACATCTTCTTCAGGCACTTCCTAGAGAAAGACGAGAGAGAAGAAGCCTCCGTCACCTGCCAAGGGACAGCTTTGTACTGCAGGAGTTGGGAGATGTCTGCTGGGAAGAACTTGAGGTCTCTAGAAAGGACAAGAGGGAACGGCCTCAAGTTGTGCCAGAGAAGGTTTAGAATGGATATTGGGGGAAAAATTCTTCATGGAAAGGGCTGTCAGACATTGGAACAGGCTGCCCAGGGCAGTGGTGGAGTCACCATCCCTGGAGGGGTTTGAAAGATGTGTAGATGAGGTTCTTAGGGACATGGGTTAGTGCCAGTGTTGTGTTAAAGTTGGACTCAATGATCCTGAGGGTCTTTTCCAACCAAAATTATTCTATGATTCTATGAACGCCTTTGCTTGAGTGTGCATTCAAGGATGCCCATGCCTGGGGACATCACTTGTGTGTTTAACACATCCCCTCCTGGTGTGCCCTCTTTGGATAGGAGGCCTAAAAGCTCAACACTGTGTTGACACAGCTGGATACAGGTCCATGTAGCACACTGCCTCTCAGGACCTTGCACACAGCCATCAAACAGCATTTTGGTGCTGCTGTTCCAGCTTGACACTGTGAAATATGAGAGTGGTAAAATACTGGCCTAGGTTGGCCAGAGAGGTGATGGATGCCCCATCCCTGGAGACATCCCTGTCCAGGCTGGACAGGGCTCTGAGCAACCTGAGCTGGTGAAGATGTCCTCATCGCAGGGAGCTGGATGAGCTTGGAAGGTCCCTTCCAACCCAGACTGTTCTGTGATTCTATGAAATATCAGTCATGCCCTAGTTCCCAGAGACAGCAACATAAGGTACATGGATGTATGCACGCTCACACTTTTCAGCCCATAATCCTGTCAGACCAGGACCCGTCTTTGCTGGATTATGTCACGTTTGCTCTGCAAACAGTCACACTTCTGGCTTGCAAAGAAATCACTGCACCGCTCCCCAGGAAAGGTTTTTTTCTGCTGAGCCCATCTCCTGCAGGAGGGCAGGATGGGGGTCAGCTTTGATGAAGTTTTTCACCCCTATTTCAAAACCCATCTGGATTTGACTACTAGGAACATGCTGCTCCACAAGTCCAAGACACGAGACCCTCAATGTGAAGGAGCTTCTTGCTCTTCAGCACCTGTCCCAATCTGTGCAATATTTATCTATCGTGTGTTCCCTCTCCTGCAATGACAGTGCCATCTCCCTGATGTCCCTATAGGACTTCTAAGAGCTTGGGAAGGGTTGCAGCAACACAACTGAGCTGAGAAGGAAAGATCCTTGTCTTACACCCCATCCAACCCTCCTTAACCCGTAGCATCCAGGTTGGGGAGGTATCAAGTCATACTTTGTTCTCCCATTAGCTTTGGGGATGACTCCCTCCATTTCTCTTGCTTTTTGACTTACTTGTCACTTCCTTTGCCACCAATGACGTAGACGAGGTCCTTGTGCGACACCACCATGTGTCCGTAGACTGTGTAGGGAAGGGGATCGGCTTCACCCCACTTGAAGGACCTGGACCAGGGAAAGATGGGAAGAGAAAGGATTTGTAGCTTGCTGGGTGAGGCCCAGAGTACACGGTGCTTTCCAGACCTGGAGGTGAACATGCATCCTGACAATTAGAACACACAATCTCAAAAATATGAGATTTCCAATGAGATAGTGCTCAACCAGTAAATTTTGTGATTCTAAAAAAAAGGAGAAAACAAAATATGCAGGATGTTTATACTAATGTTCGTTCTTATCTGCAGAATCCTCCAATTTGCGGCTTTGTGCATATCCAGCTCCTCTTCTCCCAGGACCTCACCTCATTTACAAGCGCTACCAGCTGAACACAGACAAGGCAGAGATTTCTGCATTATGTAAACATTTAAAACTAACATGACTTAGCAGTGCAAGTTCCTGAGGACAAATTCATTTTTTACCCATCATCTTCCACTTTGAGATGCAATGGTTGGTCAACACTCAGAAAGGACCCACAGTGGTTATGCCCACATTTTGTAGTACAGGAGTGCGTTGAAGGCTCTGAGCCAGCTCCAGGGCAACCGAGCAGAGAATGTAGCTATAAGGCTATGAAAACCCCAATCTGGCACCCAAATAGGGCTGCCCAATTTCTCAAGATACGTCTCTTCATGTCCACGTAGCTTAGACTCATCTCCAGTTTTCATACATGTAGGTTATAGCCTCCCAGACCTGCACTTTATTCTACCTAAGAACTGAGATACCTGGACTCTGAGTGCTTTCTAATTGCCCAACCACTCTGGGCAAATATTTGATCGCATAGACAAGCAGTTTTTCCTCTCCAGGTTTGTTATAGTTGAAGATTTAACCTAAATAATACTAGAAATACAAGTGGTGCTCATCACATCTCTACCATCTTCAAATTGCTATTCAAAGCACCCCCTGAGCACTTAGTGGGGACAGACACCTGCTTTCCCAGAGTCTGCAGGGGCAGAAAAATGCCCCGTCCTCTGGGAATGAAACTGCTTTAAAATCTCTGCCTGTAAAGCAGATTTTGAAGCACACACTTCTAATTACAGACCAGGCTAAGACTTGTTAACGCCTACTGTTCTGCCTCTTTGGGGCAGAGAGGAGCAATCTTCTGATGTTTCTGCCTCCTGAGAGCAGAACAGGATGGTGCCATTTAACAAAGCTCATGATATAACATGGATCAGGGCCCATTGTGTTCAAATAGCCATGTATTAAGCCTGACATCTCTCAGAGTGGGCCATTCAGTGCCGCATCTGAATACTTTCAAAATAAACTTTCCTGTCCAAAGACCCTCCTGGTGAGACCACAGTGAAAGTGGCCGAACCTCCAAACTGATGGGCAAGAGCAGAACGAAAAACTCCCCTTGCTCCTCAGTGCTGTTCGCATGTGAGCATCTGCTACGTTTGGTCCCTGATAATGTGATATCCCCATTATGGCTTCCATCTCCTGGAGGTTCAATTATAATAAATGAAGCAGCTGGAGAGAGGCAACTCAGAGCCCCAGGGTACAGCTTGCAATAGTCCCAGTGGTCCCACCATCTTGATGCAGAGTTCGAGCCCTGTCTGCAAAACCTTTGGGTCCCTGGAGAGCTGGAGTCACTTTGCATGGCAGCTGCTTCACCTTCTCCTGCAAAACCATCTCCCATCCCACACACGAGCACTTACAGACGGTCGTAGCACAGGACCGAATCCAAGGTCTTTTCTCCTTCTTTCAGTTCTTTCCCTCCGACCACAAAAATGGAGTTTTCTGCCTCTCCCAGGCCAAAGAGGCAGCGAGGGGACGGCAGGGGGGGCATCCCCAGCCAGTCTGCGTCCAGATGGTCGTACTGAAAGGAAACACATGGTCATTAGCGTGTGCCCACCCAGCCTGTTTGCTTAGTAAAAAACAGAGTCCAGAGAATCACAGAATCGTAGAATCACAGAATAGTTTGGATTGAAGGGACCTTCACAGCTCATCCAGTGCCACCCCTGACATGAGCAGGGACATCTTCACCAGCTCAGGTTGCTCAGAGCCCCGTCCAGCCTGGCCTGGGATGTCTCCAGGGATGGTTCATCCACCACCTCTCTGGCCAACCTGGGCCAGTACGAGGCTGAGGGCAAAGTCCGTTCCTAGGTTCAGCTTGGTGACCCCAGTAGGCCCTTTCTGCAGTGTTAGTCCCTGCCTGTGCGTGACCATCTGCTGCACAATGGGGAACCTTAGTACAAATCCAAATAATATATCATGTGGGATATGTTTTATGACAAGGCACAGGAGCAGAGATGCATCATAAGGAACATGTTCCATGCTGTGCACCAAAGCCTTGACTTGGAACAAGCTTGGTTGTCTTTGGATGGGAGAGTCACATGTTAGACTTTTAACAGAGAGTTCCTGGGCCTGGAGGAGCTGAAGCATTTCAGTCTTAAAGATTTTGCCTGAAACTCTCGAGCTGTAGCACATCACAGTATTTCATCCTGATATTTTCCATCTCTCCCAGGTAACAGCATGGTGTTGACAATGTTGGCTACACAGCTCACCCCCCTGAGCCCCTTCTTCTCCCACCAATTCTTCTTATTTCTGCAAATGATCAGTTACAATGTCCCTTCTCAAGATACTGATGTTGTCCCGTATCACCTCGGTGTGTGTGAGAGTTCATGAGGTGAAATGTGTGTCTATCCACCCAAAGGCTATTTATACAATACCCATCTACCCAACACGGCACAACACAACTGGGATGATGCTGCCAAGCCCAGAGCTCTTCTTGCCGACCAAAGCATGCCAGACCCATCTGACAGATGGGGAAAACGATCCATACAACTACTAGATCAGATGGCCAAATCCTTGGACATCTGTAGATCAGGGTATTACCTCATATCCTACCAGAAAAGAAGATGTGAAATGTTCTGAGGCTGGGGGCTCTCTAGGCATCATGGCTCAATGGGAACTGTAAACTGGGGCAAAAATTTTTAGTGTAGCTTGATAGCAGAGGAGGGACTTAATGGGTTAAGTCTGGAGTGACAT
Organism: Pampusana beccarii; assembly: GCA_013399365.1. NCBI lineage: Eukaryota > Metazoa > Chordata > Aves > Columbiformes > Columbidae > Pampusana > Pampusana beccarii. The sequence goes on along the minus strand of VWYH01001194.1, from coordinate 373,069 downwards.
CTTGCAGCCAGTTTGGTGGGACTCTGCAAGATGAAGCTGTGATGCATCATTGCCTGAAGCACTGTTGGCTGTGGGCTTGGGCCAAAGAGCTTCAGCTTGTTGGGTTCCCTCCAAAGGCTCGTCCTCAGCTGGGCGCCTGTGTTTATTGTCTCTTTGTAAGCTGTGGTCCACATATGTGTTATTTATAGTGCAAGCCCGAATGGTTCAATCATCAGGATAGTTTCTGCGTCTTGATGGATTCAGCATTGTTTTCAACTCATAAATCTTAGAAGTGACAAATAAATTATACCCTTTTCCATCCAAAATGTCAATGGAATCACTTTGTTCCTGACAAAATTTGCAAGGCCTCTGGGATTTATCAGCATTCTTATATTTTGGTGCCTGTCCTTAAATCTAAACTATTCCTGACCTAACTCCCCTTGCTTCAGCAGGAGAAATGTGACATCAGGGAGGTCAGAAACAGAGTCAGACAGTATAGGGTGGGGACAGACTTTTGAGTAGGGCCTGTTGAGATAGGACAAGAGCTGATGGTTTTAAACTAAAGGAGAGGAGATCCAGGTCAGACAGGAGGAAGAAATTGTTGCCCCTGAGGGTGGTGAGAGCCTGGCCCAGGTTGTCCAGAGAGGTGGTGGATGAACCATCCCTGGAGACATCCCAGGCCAGGCTGGACGGGGCTCTGAGCAACCTGAGCTGGTAAAGATGTCCCTGCTCATGGCAGGGGGGGCACTGGATGGGTTTTGAAGGTCCTTTCCAACCCAAACCATTCTATGATTCTATAAGATGCTGCTGCACTGACATAGTGATTTAATGGTCCATCATACAGCTGCCTGTCTACATCTGTGTGAAGCTTCAGCTGAAAAAAAGGCTCAGAAGACTCTTACTCCTACAGAAACCTGAGCTATGGCACTGATAGCAATAAATTACTCCTTTGCAAACTGATGGCACCTTCCATCCCTGGGCCTTGTCTGCACCTCCCATGCACAAGTGTCGCAGGGAGCTGGGGAGGGACCACTGTCTTCTGCTTGTGGGGAAGGAGCTAAAAATGGCCACACGATACCCAAGGCATTTGGCACTGAGCCGATGGCAAAGTGGGAGCTGAATATAGAAATATTGCTGTTTGCAGCTCAGAATCACAGAGTGCTTTAGGTTGAAGGGATCCCCAGAGGTCTTTCATCCAGCCCCCACAATGCACAACAGGTGCAGCTTTGGAGTTACAGCAGGTGTCCAGGGCTTTGTGCAGCCAAATATTGAACATCTCCAAGGATGGAGGTTTTGTGACTTCTCTGGACCCCTGCTCCAGTATTCCAACAACTCCACTAAGAAGGTTTTCTTCTCAGTTAACTGAAATGCCCTTTACTGTAACTCATGGCTATTGCTTCTTGACCCACCTTTGTGCAAATCCAGGAAGAGTCTGGATCCCTCTTCTGTGGCCCTTCCTATTAGGGACCTGAAGACATTAGTGAGATCTTCCCTTCCCCTTCTCCAGGCTCACCAGACCGAGCTCAGCCTCTCCTTGTACCTCCCATTCTCCAGTCCTGAACCATCTTGCTGTCCTCTGCTAGACTCATTCCAGTATCTCAACGCCCCCCTTGTACTAAGGAGTCCCAGAATGGACACAGCATCTAGATATGGTCTAACAAGAGTATGATCGAAGGAAAAACATCGGTTCCCTTGACCTGCTTGCTGCAGTCGTGCTGAAACAGCCCAGAACATGGTGGACCGGCACTGATGCTCAAGGAATTACCTTGCCTGGCCAACAACCAGGCTGGTGGAGCATTGATCTTCAGACATAGTTTTTGCCTGAATAGAATCATAGAATCATTTCAGTCGGAGAGACCCTCAGGATCATTGAGTCTGACCATAATCTAACCTAACTCTAGCACTAAACCATGTCCCTAAGAACCTTGTCTATGCAGCTTTTAAACCCTTGTAGGGATGGTGACTCCACCACTTCCCTGAGCAGCCTGTTCCAATGCCCAACAGCCCTTTCCATAAAGAATTTTTTCCTGTACGTTTTTTTTCCTAATACAAAGCAGCCTGTCTACCTGGTCTGTGCAGGCAAGTGGTGGAGCTGACTGTGACCACTGTTGTCATCTGTTGTCCAGTGCCAAGGGTTATGTCTCAAACAGTATTTCCCCCAGCTCTCCAAATGCCTTCTCCCTCCATCCTGCTTTCTAGGGCTTCAGTTTCTTACTAATGGCTTCTCATTTCCCAGGCTTTGTGTGGGCTGCATAGGGTACAAGGCCTGGCCCTTCCCAGTTGAGGACAAGCATGGTTGTTGCACACATGGTGCAGATGTATAGATCTACCCATACAATGAGGCAATGGAGAGACCAATGCTGTATCTCTTGGCTTTGGAACTACCCTTACTTTCTCCTTTCTGCCTGGACATCTCACTATTTCCTCCCAGAAGATATGTGAGCCATGGGAGAAGAACAAAAGGATTTCTGGGTATGGATGAAGGACAGAGGATTGCTACAGGATCAGCAGGAATGGTAGATGCCCTCAGTTAGCTGTCTACAGGGAAGTTGCTCTTGGGTTACAGCCCAGGCCAGGGCTCAGGTTGCCTAGGCACAGCTTAATTTCATCACAGCTTTGGTTACTGTTGAGTTAGAACAGCCTCTTTTCTTGGGGAGGATTCCCAAAAGATGTCACACCATGGGTTCCCCTGCACATGACAGAAATGGCCAGAAACTCTAAGCTGGACCTAGCACACCTCCAGGGGCAAAAACAACACTGGAAATGGGACACATATCGGTAGGTAGGGACATACCCTGTGTCCTTGGAGTCCGCGCTCTGTGGCTGTAGCTGCTGCTGTTCCCTTTGTTGGCACCTGGCAGAGTCACCCTTGGGTTTTACTGAGAAGTTTGTTACCAGAGAACGTAAAGGGTGCAAAGCTGAACCCAGACCTGATGCCAACTACCTTTCCAGTTAGTGAGTCCTGTGGTAGCCAGAGCTGGAGCCAGTACACTGTTTAATGTGCTCCCCTATTCGCGATTTAGCTCAAGAAGGGTTATTCCCATTATCTACTCCTTCAAGCCTTCTTCCTCAATGACTAGACTCCCCACTTCAGTAGGATCTGCCTTAAAAATATTGGGAAAAGAGTCTCTAGTAAAACAAATCAGATGTTTCACCTTCATTTACGAATTTTTTGTTTTAACACCACATGACGATGTATATTACTGGCATCACATGGAAGCTAAAGACTGGTGATGCTCCAAAGTGGCCAAAGAAAGAAAAGAAAGATAGAAATAGTACCTGTAGGAAGTAGGAACTCATGGGATCCTCTTTGTTGTCATCGTTGTAGTACAGTCCGCCGACAATGAAGATCTGATTCTCCTTGGTCACCAAACTGACATGGTTCTTTGGGATTTGAGTGGACAGGGATGCAAAATAGCACTCGTTGGCAGTGGGATCATAGGCCACTGCTCCACTGTCACTCACCATGAAAATAAGGTCCTGGAGGAACATCCCAAAGCGCATTGTGTCATTTAAGATCCCTGGAAGAGCATCCTCCTCTGTATCTTCTTCCTCATCTACTGCTCCATTGACAACATTATCTTTCACTTGGTTTTCACTGTTTTTCTTCATTTTCTTCTTCTTCACCACAGTGAATTTGCCTTTCTGGGCATCCTTCACCATCTGCAGTTTCTTGAGCAGCTCCGGGCTGGATTTCACCATGGCGTGCTTCTCCACGTGGTCCTTGATGTAGTCATTGGGCATGAGGCGGAAGCGGATGCTTTCAAAGATGACCGGCAAGGCCTTCTGCCGGCTTTCCTGGTCCTTGGTCTTCACCCACTTCATCACCACTTCAAAGACAGCCTCCTCTTTCTCGATGTTGAGGGAGTCATTGGAGATGATTGCAATAAGCTCATCGGCTGAAAGCTGGTAGAACTCCTCGTCCCGAGACAGCAGCGCAAAGCGATCGCAAATGAAATCCCGAGCTGCCACGGCCAGCCGGGCACAGTCGAGCATCAAGCCCAGCCTGAAAATGGCCAAGCAGTTGCTGAGGCAGAGCCGCTTCTGCAAGAAGGACACGCAGACGGTGAAGATGGAGGGGATCTGGAACATGTTGGCCACGGAGAAGATGTCCTGCACGTTCTGCTCTGTGATCTCCAGCTCGGAGGTGTAGATATAATGGAGGATCTTACCCATGACATCCGGATCAACATCTTCCAAACTGATCTCCCTCTTCTTGCTCTCTTCCATGTCCGAGAGGAACATCGCTCGAAAATACGGGCTGCAAGCTGCCAGCACCAGCCGATGGCAGGGAAACTCCTTCCCTTTGACTTTTAAGACGCAGTCCAGAAACTTATTGTGGTCCAACATGTCTTTGAGTCCATCCTGAAGAAGAGTTTGCTGGTAGAGACGCAATTCTTCCACTTGATCAAAGGGCAAACCCATGGTGAAGAGTAATTGCTCTTTTTTTCCCCCCAATCCTTCTTTTATATATATCTATATATTTATGAATATATCTGTACCTGAGCCCCTAGTAGAGAAACTTTCTCAAAGCAGGGCTTGCAGGTCTTCCTTGCTTCCAGACCGCCAGCACACTGGGAATGTGAAATGCTTGCTACTATCGCAGCTGTCTGTGTACTTCAGTTTCCAGCGTAAGGCTTTATATATAGCCACAGCGTTACAAAGCTTAAGGAATCCATACGGGAGCGTGTGTAAGCCGATCGCCCTTTAATATGACACATTGGACAAGCAGGGAGGGAGGGGGACGGGGGAACAGCTGTAATTCCAGCCTCGATGCTTCAGGAAGGGTCTGTCAGCCCGTGAGTCATGGTGGGGGGAGCACGAGCTTCTGGTGTTGTTCCTTGGTGGGAGACGTGTGTGACCCATCGGCTGAGCTTCCAGATGAATCAAACATCCGAATCTGCTTTCTGGGTCATGAATGGTGGGGCTGGGATGTTCTCCCGACACAGCTAAACCGACTGCTCCGAAACTGCTCAACCTTTTGCAGGGCTAAAAATAGGCGGTGAAGTCAAAGCTGGAAAGATGCAATAAGGGAGCATCTTATGTGGGCTGTGTGGCATCCCTGATTCCAGCCAGCTCGCTCCCAGGGCTGCTTTTCTGCACAGGTTTGTCCTTTATTCTCCTCTGGAGTCACATCTCGGGGGTCTGCAAGGAGGTGGAGAAGAAAGACAGAGGTATTTATTTACACCCCTGTGTGGGGTATGAGACCTGTGCAGGAAGTTACCTAAAAACTTTCACTAAGGGAGGAGACTTGAGGAGCCTGGGAGAGGGGTGGCTCTGCTTTGTTTGAAATTCAGAATCATGGAATGGTTGGGGTTGGAAGGAACCTCTGGAGACCATCCAGTCCAACCCACCTGCTAATGCAGAGTCACCAGAGCAGATCACACAGGATCGTGTCCAGGTGGGTTCAACCTCTCTGCCCAACCTCTCTGGGCAGCCTGTTCCAGGGCTCTGGCACCTCAGAGTAAAGAAGTTTCTCCTCATATTCAGATGGAACCTCCTGTGTTTCAGTCTGTGCCCATTGCCCCTCATCCTGTCGTTGGGCACCAATGAAAAGAGCCTGGTCCATCCTCTTGACACCCACCCTTGAAATATTTACAACATTCATAAGATCCCCTCTCAGCTTCTCTTCTCCAGCTGAACAGACTCAGCTCTCTCAGCCTTTCCTCATAAAAAAGATGCTCCAGAACCCTCAGCATCTTTTTTAGCTCTATATGTGCACGGACCCCACTGACACAGTCTCTGGACACCTTGTCATTAACAGATTCATCTTCTCCACATCTTAGTGACGGAGAGAAGGGCTGAGGCAGAACAGAAGAGTGCAATGGTGGGCTTTGACTCACAGATTAGGACATCTAAATACAGGGTCTCCTGCTAAGGTCTACTGAGATTCAACACCCCCACGTTAAAATTTATAGTTGCAGCAGGACAACTTGCCTGGCCTTGAGCTGATACTCCAGAAAGGCTGAGGTCTCCAACAGGTCTTGTGTCCTGCTTACATGTCCACAGATGTCTAGGAAGCCCCATGGGTCCTCAGATGTCCAGTCTGGGTCCAGTGCTTCCCGTGGAGCTCAGGAAGAAGCAAATCAGTTTTGGCAGACATGGATGAGCAGAATAGCCATAGTAATTTATACCTATGGTAAAACCTAGACATGAATCTGTTTTATTTTATCTCTGTTACTATGGACCCTCTGGGCTGGCTGACACTCAGCGATGGCACAGATTTAATTAACGATTTAATTAAGTCTGTGCAAAGATATTTGCCTCTCTTCCTGGTCTATTTAAAGCCACATAACCCCTGTCCCTGGCATGGATGTATTTATAACAGTGCTTTGTGTTATGATAGTTATCTACATAAGAGGGAAGAGGGAGGGAGCTAGACTGGTCTGAAGCCCTTTTGTACTGGTCAGGTTGCAGTAGCACCAGGGAGGTACCAGTTTAGCAGAGAAATAATCACAGGCTGGTTTTGGAGCTCACATCATAAACTTTTCTGCTGGGCTGCGACGGGATGAGACGACGAGTGCTGATCTTTGAGCTGCGTCAAACTTCAGAAATGTTCCTTTGCTCCCAGACATGTGGGGCTGGACAACCCCATCCTCCCCTCTCCCTTCCCTCTGCATCAGCTCTGACTTTCCCAAATTTAATCCCGCCTTGTCATTTTACGGGTTGGGATTTCTCCCCCTCTGCTTTTAATCTCCCTTGAGCCTTGTCTCATTTTCATTTTCGCTGTGCTGCTCGGCGTGTGCTGCCGTGCGGGGTTTGCTTTCATGTTCCCCACATCACGAGAAGCTTCTGCTAAAATGCAGCTTCAGCGCATCCCATCCCAGAGGAGCTCCGGACTGATCAGTGGGTCTGTGGCTTCTCCCAGGTTTGTGTTCCATGCAGGGAAAGAGCATCCTGCTGGTCCCAAACCTTCTCTGGAGTCTCTGTCTGCTTTGGTGGTTTTGCACAGCAGTTGGACCAGCCTGGGGAAGAAGCCCTGTTTTTTCCAGGCTGGACACGAGGAAGAAATTTTTTACAATAAGGGTGGTGAAACACGTGCCCAGGTTGCTCAGAGAGGTAGCAGATGCCCCGGAGTACAGACAGTGATTTCCAGTGACCAATGGACTAAGTTATTAAGTGTGTTCCTAAGTGGACAATAGTCCCCCCATGACATGGGAATGGGTGAGGATATGTGGAAAGCATCTTAGAGAGATGCAATGTAGCAGGATCACTCCCTCCCACACAAAATTTTAGAACAAGAAAGGTGAATGCAGGAGTTATAGCCACGTCAGGCTGAACACTAAAGTGTCCAATGAAGGGCTATGAACTGGGATTTGTAGTTGCAATAAAGAATTGCTTTTATTGGCTTCTCGGGCAAGTTTTACTAACAGGCAGGTAATAGCCAGCTCAGATAAGATACTCACCAGGAAAGAGATGAGCAGTTGATAAGTCGCATACCACAGAGGCACAGGCTGTCTCCTGCACAACGCTGAACAGTGAGACGTGGTTGAGATAACATCACTTGGGAGCTCCTGGCCCACCAGACCTCCTGGGCTTCTAACAGCGGTGATAAACGAGGGGATAACTTCAAGAAAATGGGTGCAAAGCCCAAGTTCTCCCATGAACCATCTCTCTAACAAGTCGGCAGGTGCCTAAGATTAGCTCCTTTTGGCAGCTCCAGCAGATGCAGCTGGTGAGTAAATTTAGCTCCTTAGTGAATGGGTTATTTTCTCTCCTGGAGTGTCCGAGTCGGGAGGGCAGTGGAGAGTCACTGGGCTTTGCCATGTGAGTCACCACCCACTTTGACACTGAGAGGTGGGTGACTCTGTTTATTCCCCTGGGCAGCCAGGGACCTGAGCTGAGCCACCCCCAGAGATGGAGACCCTGGTCTTGGCAGTTTGTGGTGGCTTCAGCTGTGCGAGGACACCCGTATGGAGAAGAGCTGAATGTTACACTGTGAGGAAGCACATCAGGTTGTAGCTGTTTGATGGTAAAGAGAAAATCTGAAATAATGGGGGCACCAAGAAACATCTACCAAAGGTCCAGCAGCAGATCTGTGTTAAAAAGGGATGTGCCTGGCAGCTGAAGAGGTTTTGGGGATGTGACCAGCAATGCCACCAAGGCACAATCACAGGATGGTTGGGGTTGGAAGGGACCTCTGGGGATCATCCAGTCCAACCCAGCTGATAAAGCAGGGTCACCAGAGCAGATCACACAGGAAGGTGTCCAGGCGGGTTTGAATGTCTGCAGAGAAGGAGACTCCACAACCTCTCTGGGCAGCCTGGGCCAGGCTCTGGCACCTCAAAGGAAAGAAGTTTCTCCTCATATTCAGATGGCACCTCCTGTGTTTCAGTCTGTGCCCATTGACCCTCATCCTGTCGTTGGGCACAACCGAAAAGAGTCTTGTCCATCTTCTCGACATCCACATTGAGATATCTATAAATACCTACACTTACTTCCAGCGTTTTAAGTCAGATTGCCAGAAAGAAAACCAACATGGCTTCTGACTCAAAAACTGCATGGATGCCAGTTTGATGGCAGTAGGCTTGTGATATTTCACTGGCATGAAGGTGGAATCGAAATAAAGGTGAATATGAACCGAGCTGCAGACAAACCTCCAATCTGGTGATGCCACTAAGGTGGGTTTCTGTCAGACACAACCACCATAGAATCATAAAACCATAGAATAATCTGAGTTGGAAGGGACCCACAAGGATCACGGAGTCCAACTCGTGTCCCTGCACAGGACACCCCACAGGTCACACCGTGTGTCTGAGGACGTTGTCCAGTCTCTTCTTGAACACTGTCAGGTTGGGGCTGTGACACCTCCCTGGGGAGCCTGTTCCAGTGTCCAGCACCTCTGGGTGAAGAACCTTTTCTGAATGTCCAACCTGAACCTCCCCTGGCACATTTTATCCTGTGTCACCATTAGAGGTGAGAGGTGAGGACTTGCGACCAGATCCTTGTGTCCCCCAGCTCTGAAGACAGAGCATTGCTCAGGGTGTCACCTGCATAACAATGATAAGCAACAGGCACCATAGATATCCAACATTTATTTACTACATAAATAAACAACATTTCTCAGGGACTTCACAAATTGCTTTGGCAGAGCTGAAAGCCGGCTAGGGACTGGTCCTGTTTCATGCACAGGGAACCCAGAACACACCAGCACCAAGATTCTCAACCCACATTGCAAAGCGGTCCAGATCAACAGCAACACAACTCAGACATAAGGCCACTGAAAGTTAGTCTAAAGTGCAAGAGAGACAGAGCTATTGTTCTATTATAAACCCACCTTTTCCCCAAGGCACCATGTTTCACACGTACATTTATTCAATGCATTCTCTATGCAGTGTCCCAAAGTCTGCTTCTCCGAGGAGGCTCTCATGGGCTTCCCCTTTGCCACCAAGTCCCAAATCACAGCCCTTCGTTCAAGGTCTTTGTCTTTTGGTTATACATGTGTGTGTGTGCTCATTCAGCCATGTAATCCAGGGCTCAGGCTTTGTGCACTGCAGTCAGCTGAGTAAAGGGATGGATGGAGATGAGCAAGAGTTGGCTACAGCATCTTCTGTTCCTCAGCCATGGGCAGGAATGTGAGCTTAAACCTTTGTCCATGGCATGTAGAAAATGCAAGTGGGATTTTTTTTTTTTGAGTCCCAGGACACTTATCACAGCAGGATGGTCGTGGTGGCCACATTGATCTCAGACCCAGCAGTGGAGAGCTCTTTGAGTCTGAGCTGGGGCCTAGGGACCAAGCGGTTGTGAGCCGTGTGTTGTGTTTCTTCAGCATGTCCGCTCCCCAGGCGACCTGTAGATGATGCACGGTGGCTGTGAAGCAGGTGTTGGCTCACGCATTTTCATTAACTATGCCCGATTTTGGCACTAAATAATTTTTTCAAGACATTTAGCACTAAAGGGACCTTTTCTGCAGAGATCGTAACAGCTATCCCTCTGCACCACTGACAGAGGTGGGGAGATAATTACTCTTCAATGTGCCGTTCCTGGTCCTCCTTTCCTATAAAGACTGTGCTATTTATTTATTAGCCTCTTGGTAGGTATAGATCATGCTGAGCCATTTCACAGTTCTTACTGCACAACCGTGGATGCTGAACACTCGACAGTGGATGCTGAACGTTCCTTGTAGTGAAAGAAACACGGGACGCTTGGGCTGGAAGCAACCTGGAGATGGTCTGCTCAGGGTGGGCTCAGTTCCAGCTAATCCCTTTCTCATAGCTGTGTGTCCCACCCACCCTAAGACCTCCAGCCGTGGGACTTGGTAAGTCTCCTCTGGGAGACATGAGCTACAGGACCTGTGGGAGAGCCAAGTGTTGGTGGACCAAGTGTTATGGGAAGCAGAGGATGAAATCTTCAGGCCTGCACAATGTCAGAGGGTCAGAAAACTGATGGGGTTGGCTCTTGTTGATACTAAAGAAAAGTCCTGTGAGCCTACCTCAGCGGTCTGCCATGAATGGGGAGCTGCAAAAACCCCGTTGTGTCTCAAAGAAAGTCTTTCCTGCAGCAAGGGGGTGACCTGTGCCTGCCAGGTGACTTCTAGATGGGTGAGCTACAGCAGTCCGGCTGTCAGGAGTGCTTGGAGAGCCCCAGCCAGTGTCTGGGCCGGTAGTGGTGGCTGGAAGTGAGACGAGGCTTTGGGACAAGCCCACCAATGCCTTCCTCTACTCCACCTTTGCTTTGTCAGGCTTCGCCTCCTCCATGGCCAGCATGTGCTCATGCTCTTTGATCAGCTGCACTCCACAGTACGTGATGAACCAGATGGACAAGGTGCTGACAGGGAAACCTAGAAGATGAAGAGAGACATGGTCATCTTGGTGCAGCTGCTTGCCTAATGGGGCCAGCTCTTCTCCAGCACTGCTGCCCCTCAGGTGGGTTTGAGAGGTCCCACAAGTTCATGATGGCCAATGACATTTTCCGTTGTGGATCCAGCCCTACAGCTTCACTAAGAGATACCTTCCTAGGATCAGATTTTAGGTGAAGCAGCGCCTGAGCCCACCAAGGCATCACGGACCACAGCTAATGTGGGAACACACTGCAGTGGCTTTGAGCGCTGTGTTACCCCCAAAACTCCTTCTTCTCCCCAGTTTCAGACTCAGTGGTTGACTTTCTGCCCATTCAACCTGCCAATGTCCATCGTTCTTTAGCACTGTGACCTTCTGGAAGCTTTGTACCCTGCTGATGTTGAGGATCAACCCCAGCCTTGTTCTGTATCTAGTGGGGACACAGTGTGTACCCAGGGAAACATGTTTTTGTCACTTAGGCAAGTGACCGAGAGCTGGGAGCTCTTCCTCCACCTAGGAAGAGTCTGATGGCATTTGTAACCATGAGTCTGGTATCCACAGCAGAGGGGAGACACAGGCTTTGTACCTGCTAAAACAGGACCTCTGAAGTGAATAATGCAACCAGCAAAAGCTAGCTAGCTCAGCAGGCAGGCACTTCTGGCACACCAAGCCCGAAGTGTCACATTATCCATGTCCTTTGCCAGCGCCGTCCCAGAGAGGGCTGCAGGACACAGGCTCCTGATGGCTATTTATACCCTGGGCTGACCAAGAAGCCTTCAAAATAGAAGGTTAGAAATGTACAGATAAGACTGTTCATTAGGAGCCTAGGACAAGGATCTGTACCTGTCAGCTCTGGGTTGACACAGGACTAACTGCTAAAGCAAAAGGAGATGAGGTAGGACAAGGAAATCCCCTTTTCCAGCAAGGGGACCATCTCACAGGCCATCTTGGTGGGGTGAATGTGACCTTCGCATTGCTGCAGGAAGTCTAAATCACAGGATCAGGCTGTGCTGGGAGTTGCACAAGAACAGCTAGAAGGGAGCTCATACCCCAGACACTTCATATAAGGATGGGAGCTAAGAAACAGCTTCTTGCACTTTTTGAAATATATATATATATATATATATATATTTTGTGTCAGGTATTGGAACAGGTTGCCCAGGGCAGTGGTGGAGTCACCATCCCTGGAGGGGTTGGACAGACACAGGGATGAGGTTCTCAGGGACATGGGTTGGTGACAGTGTTGGGTTAATGGTTGGACTCAATGATCTCGAGGGACTTTTCCAACCAAAACAATTCCGTGAGTCTATGAATTAAGCAGGTTGGGAGCATCCATGTAACAAACCAATGGCCAGGCCACCAAAAGGACTCCAAAGTCCCAGTCTCCAGCTCACCTACCAGTATCCCCCCGTCAAGTCAAGGGTCCCTTCGGTGGAGAAGGCTGGTAGCATCTTACCCGTCAGGAGGAGTCTCTTGGTGACCAGCAGTGCAAACTCCAGGCTGTTGAGGGCCAGGATGTTGTAGAGGACGATGGCCCAGAAATTTGCCGCCCCAAAAACTGCCCTAATCCTCCTAGACATGGCTGCTGACAATTTGGCCTGTGGAGAGGAGAGGAACAGAAAGTGAGGAAAAATGAGTCTTTAAGGAAAGGCGAGGCACTGTTCCAACTCCAGCTGGGATCACAGGGTGGTAGAAAAACATTAGAACAGCCTTTAGTGTCTCTGGGATGAAGAAACATAAGGACAAGGTAAAACAACTGCTCTGCTGCTGGACTCAGCTGCGTTTGGGACTCTGGACCGGTGTTCCAAGGTCCCGTGGGCAGGGCGAAGATGTTATAGTTTAATGCTAATAGTAGTGGCTGAGTGCTGCTTTCTTCATCTATTGCCTTGGGTAAGCCATTCCTCAAGGCAGATGAACACTGTAGTATGCCAGAATTATTATTATTGCCCTATGTGGAAATCACCCCAAGCTCCTGGTAAAAATTGTTTCTTAGGAATTAAAAAAAAAAAAAAAAGAGAGCTGAAAACTAGTGACAGCAGCAGAGTGAAATTGTCACTGGCACATAACCCCCAGGAGCAGCTGCGGGGAAGTGGTTCATAGAGATCTTTAAAAAGCAGGATGAATCCCCAGGCCCCTCAGAGAGGAACTGTGTTGCCACAGAGAAGGAGATTTCACCTCCAGCGAGTGCAATAATCTGATTAGAAGTTCAAAGAGGAGAGCAAATGGGAGGACTGCTCTCCAAAGTTTTTATTCAAAAGGGCTCTCCACTGAGCCAGTTTGGGATCTCCAGATTTTAGGCTGGGCAAAGAGAGCAATAGAATTGTTTCCAGAACGGGGTTTTCTAAGTTTTTCTTCCAACATGTCCCCAAGGCACCTGGGTCCCAAACAGAGACCAGGCACTGAGCTTTGGAGTGGTTGGAAAATAAGTCATTCGAGTACCTAAACATTTGATTTTATCAGAAATCAGATCAAACACGCTCAGAATGCCAAAATGTTTTGCAGAACAAGAAGAATTAATGATTTCCATATGTAAATGTATAATTATTTCCCCATGGACAGACCTCAGATTTTGTGTCCATTTGTGGTACTTTGATGCCTCATTGGGGCTGCATTCCTGGTTCTCTTGGATTTCTGTTTTCGGAATGCTCTATACCCAACCTGAATTTCCCATGAGGAATCATAGGGACAGGTGGGATTTTACTCTGAGTGGGTGACATGGTGCATAAAATGAAGGGATCCAGAGCACCAGGACTGTGCTTCACTTGCTGATCACAAGGATAATAAAGGCCACGGGAGAGAGCTTCAGGTCTCCAAGCAGAAAGTCTGGGCATGGAGCTGCATGGCATCATCAGGGATATTCCTCTTCATTCTCAGCTGAAAATGGATCTTCTTGTATCAACAACTTTGAGGTCCCTATAGTCATGGATGTTTTCCAGCAGCAGAGTTTGGCCCCAGACCCATTGATCTTCCCCCACCCACTTGCAGCCCAGGTCCTCACCTCCAGTTTGGCAAAGGGCTCCAGCTGGAAGAACTTCTGCACCCAAAGCTCAAAGTTGAGGCCAAAGCAGTTGAAGACAGACCAGATGTAAACAATCTCACAGGGCCCCAGCCACAGGGTGGTGACGGCAAAGGTGGCAATGGTGGCAATGAGCTCCTTCATGATGTTGTCATGGTTCTCTCCAAGGTGGTCATACACATACCTGACAGTCAAAGAAAGTGGTAAGTGGTCTCTATAGTCAAGGAGACCCCTCTAGAGTCTCTTCTCCCACATTCACCCACCACAAGCTGCTCACAGGCAGGTCTATCTAGAGCACTCCAGGGAGAAAGGATGTTTTGGTTGACATGTTCTAGCAATAAACTGAGTTTTGGTGCAGTCCAGCTACTCATGGCTTGTGTTCTTCACAAACCTATAGCTTCTTAAGGACAAAATGTCACCTGTTCCCCCTCTTGTAGGTAAAGGGTTGATAAAATTTGGGGATCTGTAGAGCTGCGGGCTATCTCATGGCTATTGGCATTCAGGATTTTAGCACAGAGGAGTCATCACCTTCACTACAGGTTTGTTGGTGTGTACTCATGGCGGAAGAGAGCTGAGGGAGTTGTAGATAGAGCTCAGGCCACTCTTGTTACCCAGGATATGGGAGACCTGGGATCAATTCCTCTTTTCTCCTGGTGGAATATGAACCTGACTCTTCTCTCTTGAGACAACGCTAAACCCACTAGACTTTTCTGGGACAAGACTCTCTTATTCCCAAGCTTGGGGAAGGGGGTCTGTTGCACTTTGTGATGATTAATTCAATGGTCTTAGGGATAAACAGACTAAATATGACTTCATGCCATAGTGGGATTCACTCAGAAGAGAGGACACCTCAGCTTTGGGATGAACAATATTTAATGCTTCATTGCTGTGTGATGAAAGAGAAGACCCTGGACCAGAGTAGAGATGATTGATTAGACACTTACTTGCACAGCCAGTCATTAATCCCTCTGTCAAAATGCCTAAAATATAGATGATAAAAAGCATGTTAAAACACACAGTGACACAGCACCTTACCATGCAGCAGTCAGACACAGAAGGTGCCTGGTCCCCTGGTGAGGTACTTGAACCTTGTTCACAACAGTTCTCCATGTTCCTTCCTTGAACAGGTCCCATTACTAATGTGGTTGTAACCTCTCTTCTCCATTTTTTTCTGTCCAAGAATATTTCCCTGGCCTATGGCCAGGTCTAGACTATAGGTTTGGTATAGACTGTTTAACGTAGGTAGTCCCCAGACTACAGGCCATCTGCTCAGAAGCACAGCCCAGACCTCCTCCCCACCATCCACATTTAATTCAGGTCAAACATGACATCTCTCTTCATTGATGCACATGGGGTACTCACGTTTCTGCGAAGACGTAGAGCATGGTGATGCATTTAGGGGGCTGGGGTGGGTCCAAGTGGTCCAATCTGGCGATGGTGTTGATGACCCCAAACATGACAGCAGCTTTCACCCAGTCGTACACCAAATTGGAGTAGGCCAGGCCAGCTGCAGCAAAAATGAGAGTCAAAACACATGAAGAAGACCAGGGGATGTATCACCTTTAGAACTTTGGGGGACATCATGTCCCATGAGATCATGTGGTCCATTGCAACAAACATAACACCAAGAAGACAGTCCAATGCTGTCCTGGACCAGCAAAGCTTTTAAAACCAAGCAACTTTCTGAGAAGCTTGAACCAAAGGACAGTATTTTCTTGAGGTATTTGGGAGTAAACTCTTTATTGGTCTTGGTAGTCCAATAAACTAACACAGATCTCATTTCTTCCAGCACAAGATCTTTCCTCCCCTCTAAGGCTTGTTAACCTATGACAAACTTATCACAGTTCTCGACTCCAGTCTTTGAAGTTTCATTGACATCTTCATTGAAATGTACCCCATCCCAGCCCCTTTTGGCCATAGGTATAATGTTGATGCTACAGCAGAGCCAGGGCCAGAACCTCTGTCTTGTAGATATGTCTGACACTGGAAGATGATCCCTGCAGGGGCGAACACCAAAGATTTCAAATTCCTATGCAAAAAGAAGCTAAAATGCACAACCTGCACCCTGTGGCCATTTCAGTGGCTCACAAACACCCATAATGGGTGGCCACCTGTGAAGGCATCTGAGATACCAGATGTGCCTCTTGCAACAGCACATGGCTGATTTTGGGGGGTTCTGAGCTCCCTTCCAGTCCAGACAAAGGCAATGGGAACGGCTTGGTGCTCAACGTCTTAAACCTCGAGCTAAACAATTTATTCCAGGACCCTATGGGGGTGTCAAACCAATGTCATCTGACAGACCGCAGCTCTGTTGCACTGTGATGGAGAAGAAGGGAGGCTTTACCCAGTTCTGTCCAACAGACGCATTGATGAGACATCTCGACGGCGATCTGAACCACTCTGCACCGCCTTTGCACTGAGTACAGGTGTGAGCATGTCCAAGCATGGCCACTCACCTAAGGACCAGTCCGAGAGGCGGTTCACGAACTTCAGGTCAGAAGGAAGGGTGAGGATGTAGAAGAAGTGGAAGAAGATGTCCACAGCAATGATGGCCCCCACATGGAGGAGGGCATGGACCCGGATGTTCCTCATCTCGTCGTCTTTGCGCGTCAGCTCTCGAGTGCTCACCTGCCGAGATGGTAAACCAGGTTAAGGACTAAGCTGAGAGACAGGATGGACAACATGTTCCTAAACCAAAGAAACAGTCAAGGGCCAAATGGAGACTCAACGCTCTCCCTGAGAAACCACACCACGGACTACATTGCCCAAATCTTCATTGATTCAGGAAGACCCAAGGGACTAGCTGAGGCGGACATATCCACAAGGAGCAGGACATGTTCCTCCCACAGCATCCCTCCAACACTCCCACCGCAGTGCTGAGCATGGCAGTAATGTCATCACCCCCCTAGCAAAGGCTGTTCCTATCACTGGGGATTCCAGCAGAGTGGGCACATGGTGTGACACTGCAGTGACAGCCCTGGCTGACCCTGGGTCGGGTGAAAACATTACAAACCAGGGACCTGGGGTTTATGCTCTTTCCACAGGGACAAGTTCAGAAATTCAACTTTGCTTAGGTGTGGCCCTTGCACAGGTCACTAAGAGGAAGCAAATGCCCATACCCATCACATCTACAGGATGCCACAGCCTGTAGGGAAGGACATCTGCATGCCCAGGAGATATTTGGAGCAGGGCTGGAATCCCACCTGACAGCTCTGACAGGGCCAGATGCAAATCATAGAACAGTTTGGGTTGGAAGGGACCTCCAGAGCTCATCCAGTGCCCCCCCTGCCATGAGCAGGGACATCTTCACCAGCTCAGGTTGCTCAGAGCCCCGTCCAGCCTGGCCTGGGATGTCTCCAGGGATGGTTCATCCACCACCTCTCTGGCCAACCCAGGCCAGGCTCTCACCACCCTCAGGGGCAACAATTTCTTCCTC
>VWYH01001194.1:336660-355003 GCA_013399365.1 Pampusana beccarii | reverse complement strand
GAGGATGAAATTGTTGGCCCTGAGGGCGGTGAGAGCCTGGCCCAGGTTGGGCAGAGAGGTGGTGGATGAACCATCCCTGGAGACATCCCAGGCCAGGCTGGACGGGGCTCTGAGCAACCTGAGCTGGTGAAGATGTCCCTGTCATGGCAGGGGGGGCACTGGGGGAGCTCTGAAGGTCCCTTCAACCCAAACTATTCCGTGATTCTATGACCCCGTGCTGGAGGAGAAGCTGAGGGAGGACGGGATCTGGCATGGAGATGTAAGAATACACGGGGCCTCTGTTTTCCACCCATCCTCACGTCTGTGCATGGAGGCAGCACTCTGCCGCCGTTCCCTTGGGATCAGGACTGTGTTCCCCACATTTCCAGCCCCGCAGAAAGCGAATGGGTTCCCATAATCCCAGTACAAAGAAACAGCTTTTCAGCTGGAATAGGGCTGGCCAAGCCCTGGTACAGAAGAGTTCCCACCACACACGGTGGGAGCCAGGAGGAGCCAAAGAGGCAGATCCATTCCCTAACCGGACCTTACACTCCCCCCAGGGAAGGGATTCCATATGCCTGCCCCCATAATTGCAATTAGCTAATTAGGAAATTCACTTCTGTAATAAGCTGCAGCTCCAGCAGTGCAGGGGGTTATCTAGCCAGGAGATGGCAGTGGTGGCCAGGCCAAGACAGGACCCCTGGCAGAGGCATGGAAAAGGGGTTGGGGACTCTTTGTGCCTTTGGGGTGAGTGTTTTAAGCAGCAGAGTGGGGAACCGCTCATTAAGTGGCTGTAAACATCATGGATTGGGGCTGTGTGAAAGGAACAGGACCCTCCAGATCAAGCCTTGTAGGGGTGATGGGAGTTGAGGCCTTGAAGACACCAGCAGTTTAGTGCCCTGGTTTATGAATACCTGGCTGCAGTGTTAGAAGAATCCAGGGTTGCCCATCTCATTGGGAAGGCTGATGGAAGCTGGGGAAGAGGAACATGGGGTGAAGAGAGCACGCCAGGGCACTGCACCCTCTCCAAGGAGGATTGGACGGTGAGGCTGCAGGAGCCATCCTCTCCTGGGCTTCAGCCCAACAGACGAGACACAACTGGAAAGATGAAGCCTTAGGATGAAACATTTCTCCCAGCAGCCTGAGGAGAAGAACCTGTCTGGGTCCTGGTCATCCTTGGTGCTTGTCTGCTAAGAATGGGCCGCTGGTGGGCTCAGTGCACCGTGAGCATCCCTCATGGAGGACACCAGAGCTGACCTTACGATCTTCAGAGTCAAATGCTATGAAAGTCCTTCTACGTAGATCCTGAAAGACTCAAGCGATCTCAGTCCTGCACTCTCATCCTTTCAGCATGAGCTTGTTAATGCCCCAGGTGAACAAACAAGCAGGCAGTAGGACTTGGATCAAGACTAATCCTGTTTACTGGTGGAAACGAAACCAGTGTGGACCTTTTCCTAGGCAACTACCAGCCCAACGCTGGAGAGCATGTGCTGGGCTTGGAGGATCTTTGGTCTCTTCGTCAGTGGGAGGCTCTGGTTGCTCTCCCCTGCCATGGGCTGATTTTTCTTCTGAATTCACAAGTGTTTTTCCAAAATGCTCTTGCACCCAGAGGTCAATTGGTGTCCAAAAATTCAATGTAGCTGCTCCTCTTTAAAAGGTAACAAAGGGGTGGTGGCAATCCTTCCCAACGCCATTGCACACCAAGCAAGAGGTTGTCCCTTAGTGAGCAGTACCAGTTTGCTTTGATGGCCAAGGCTGATCACTGGTGTTAGAGGACATTGGGATGGGAAGAGTGAGGAGGGAGCACTACCATTCTGCTTGCTCTTTGGATGTGAAACAGCCCCAGAGCTCAGCTAGTCCCAGCCTAGGCTTCTGCTGATGTTTCTAGTTCTATTTGGAGTCTGCTCTTCAAAAGAATCTCGTTGGTTGTATGTGACACAGGCAAAGACTTGGGGCACCAAGATATTTATTTCCTGGGGAGCAGAGGAAGCCCCTGTTTGCTGAAACACAGTCTTCTACCCAACCGTATGTATTTCAGAAAAATAACTTCATCTTGAGACACTCTAACCCATCTCCAGAAACTCCTGCTCCTTGGGCAAACCAGCTAGATGGAAACATGAGGCTTCCCTTGTTCTCACAGCCACCAGCATGAAGAGGTCCCGTGGGTGGGCACCACATGTCTGGTTCTCACCATGACCTCCTGGTACTGACCAGTGGGGCAGCTCTGAGCTGCTGGGGTGACCGTGCAGGGAAACTGAGGCACTGAGCGGTGCAGGCGCCCAGAGAGCAAGGACACGAGCTGAACCCTCCCCTCCTCATCCCAGCATGGTGTTTTCACCAGAGCAACGTCTTCCTTCTTCTACTGATCAGTGGAAACGGCCAAAAACCCAAGAGGGAAGGTTAAAAAACCCAAAATGAAGGTTAAACCCCATCAGTTTATTCCCCTCTCCCCCAAAATCATGGCATTATTATCTTAGGAATTAAATGGCCACAAACTACGTGTGACCACAAGAAGCTTTACAGCTATTTGCACCTTCACTGTGGTGAACAGTGGGGTTTTTTGTAGGCATTAAACACCAGAAAATAGATGTAGGGCGAGGTCCTCCTCCAGCCCGGCCTCAGGAGCACTCACCTGGGCATGGAACTGGTCAAACGTCATGACAGGACCGAAGAAGAAGAAGGGGAGGTAGAAGTTGTACTTGAGGAGGTCGAAGATGGAGTAGATGCCCTCTTTCTTCTCAGAGCTCTCGAGCGCAAAGCTCATGCAGCGCATGATGGTGAAGCAGCTTCCTCCGTAGAAGAGGACATCTTGAAGATCAAAAGCTCCCGTTACAAACCCGCTCTGGATGAGAAACAAAGAGTTACCACCAGGAACCTGGTGTCACTTCTGCTCTCCCTCAGTTTGCGGAGGACATCACTCCCAGGGCAGTAGGCAAAGCCTCTAATTATGCTCCATGCCCAATTGTCCTTGGAGCTAATGAACCTTCCTGTTCGAAGGGGAAAACTGGGGCTCAATTTCCTGACTGGTTCCTGCATCCTGGAGTAGCTGGGAAGTGGTAGATCCTCTTGGCCAGGTCTTCACCAAGCAACTGTGGTCTGGGGTGGGAGTGTCGCCCTGTCCCAGAGACATAACCCTCCCAGAAGGTGAAGCACCAGCCTGATGGACAGGAGGACACACATTTCAGGAGGTGAGCAGCATGCAAGGACAGGCAGCACTGTCCTTCGGAAGGACTGAAAAGCTTTATAAAGTCCTTCCTGGGCTTCTCTCTGGCCCAACATGAAACCACCAACACACAACATGGCTCCTGTGGGGTTATTCCCAAGCTCAGCGGCACAACCGTGGAGACCGTGGCACAAACCAAAGGAGAGGGACGCAAGTGGGCTGGAAATGAGGCAGATGATGGTCTGAGACACCACTCACCTGCCAGGAGCTGAATGGCTCCACCTTGAAGGTGGCGAGACAGCAAAGCCCGGCCGCATAGCAGAGCCACTTCTGCTTGGCCAGCGCAACGGAGTAGAGGACAAGGCAATGGGAGAGGATGATCATGAGGTAGACGAGCCCCATGCTGCCCAGCACGGCCAGGACCCCATACACCATGTACATCACCGCCCGGTGCTGCGAGAAGAGTCGCCACAGAATCATTTTGGTTGGAAGAGACCCTCAAGACTGAGTCCAAGCGTTACCCCAACACTGACACTCAACCATGTCTCTAAGAACCTCATCTACACGTTTTAAACCCCTCCATGGATGGTGACTCCACCACTGCCCTGTGGCCTCAACCCATGGCCTGCTTGGTGAAAACCCCAACCTCACTCCCCCTATCCCAGAACATCTCTCAGGTCCCTTCCACAGATCCCAGGTCACCCTGGTGCTTTCACACCCATCCCGCCGCATCCCTGACTCACCTGTGGCACTACCATGGAGCAGATCTTGCCGAAGAGGACGTGTCCCGAGAGGGCGAAGATGATGACGTTCCTGAACGAGGTGAACCACATCACCCACTCGAAATCGGCGACGTCCTGCAGGAGCAGCACCGGGCGCCTTACTGCCCCAAGCCCTCGCACCCCTGCCCCAACACCCATCTGCAGGGGAACCCGCTGCGCTTTCTAAGCCTTTTCTTCCCATTTTTCACCCAAGGGCTCCCAAGCACTTTAGCTTGGTCGTGCAACCCCAGGAGAGATGTGCAGAGGTTGCTGCACAGGACACCCCACAGGTCACACCGTGTGTCTGAGGACATTGTCCAGTTTCTTCTTGAACACTGTCAGGTTGGGGCCTACACCTCCCTGGGGAGCCTGTTCCAGTGTCCAGCATCTCGGGGTGAAGAACCTTTTCTTATTGTCCAACCTAAACCTTCCTCCACTTACCATCTTCCTGCCGAAGTAGTGCCAGCCTGGCTTTATGCCATCCCGAAAGGCCTTTCTGTTCATGCTGTCTGCAAAAAAAACCCAAAACAAAACAGAGTAACAATGAGAGGAACAGGTCTGGGAAATGGGACCTGGGTTTCAACAAAGCTGGAAGGCTCCCTCACTGGGATGATGAATCATCAGGGCCCAAACACCGCATCCCCAAAGAGCCCAGTTCCCATGAACAGCCGTAGAAATGAGGAATCTCAAGTATTACAGAATCACAGGATGATTTGGGTTGGAAGGGACCTCTGGAGATCACCCAGTCCAACCCAGCTGCTAAAGCAGGGTCACCAGAGCAGATCACACAGGAAGGTGTCCAGGGGGGTTTGAATGTCTGCAGAGAAGGAGACTCCACAACCTCTCTGGGCAGCCTGGGCCAGGCTCTGGCACCTCAAAGGAAAGAAGTTTCTCCTCGTATTCAGATGGAACCTCCTGTGTTTCAGTCTGTGCCCATTGCCCCTCATCCTGTCATTGGGCACCACTGAACAGTCTGATCCATCCTCTTGACACCCACCCTTGAGACATTTTGGCTTGACTTCCCAGCAAAGCCTTTTTTGCAGTGCACATCTCGGGGAGCCCTGGTTGATCTCATGCAATTTTCAGTTTTTTGGCCTTCCAGACAAAAGAAACGGGAACCAGCCCTGTGCAGAAAGGGTTGTTGCTTGTTCTGGCCTCTGTCTGGGGAGCTGTGATGTGCTGCAGCCTCTTGCCACGAGCCATGGGATTGGGGACAAGGGGGTAACCAGGAAAAAGGCAAAAAACCCCACCTTTTTGATCCCTGCAAAGGATTCCCAAGATGTTTTCTGTCAAAAACTAAACCCAGGGATCTATTGCTGGTATTAATAGTTGTAAAAGCAGCTGCCCTACACCCATCCTCCTTATCAGGGCTCTCCCCAGCGCAGGGATGCAATAGGGAACGTTACCTCTGGATGCTTCGAAGATCCCGCTGCCGCTGTACAGCACAGCACACGTCACGGTGAGGGCGTAAAACCCCAGCTCGTAGCTGGGAAGCATCGTTTTAACCCCCATGGTGGAAGGATCCAGACCTAGGAAAGAGAAGAAAACCAATGGTCAGAGCTCACCTGTCTCTCAAACACCCTAAATTGCTGCTGGTTCCCCTCTGTGGGCTTCCTTGAAGGTTGGTAGCTGAAGAGATGAAGATGGCATCACCTGGGGCTGAAGCCCAGGATACAGCCCAGGTGTGGGGAGAAAATTCACTGCAAAACCCACCCTGGAGCAGGGATTTTGGGGGCAGCTCAGCCAGCTGGTCCTGGAAAAGGGGCTTTTCCCAGCAAGTCGCGTCCATCCTGACGTTCAGAGATGCTCTGGGCACCAGCCACCCAGGATGGGGCTCCTCCAGCCCATCTCTGATGTCCCCCCTAATTTCTAATTGAATCATTAGAGGATAAAGCACAAAGATGCCCAAGGCGGGGGGGGTGTGATGGGATCCTCCTCCCCTGGCCTACTACTCACTTTCTGCTGGGTTTTTCCCCAACCTTGAGCTCTTGGGGGGCTCCTAAACCCCCATAATCCCAGCCACAAGCCTTAGGACCCCTCGGGCACGGTTCAGCCCCCCCCGACCGCATCAGCACGGCCCAGGGGATGCCGACGTTCAGCCCCTGGGCTAATTATTCCTGCCCAGGCTAATTAACCCCGGCGCAGCCCAGCCCGAGCTCTGCAGCCTCCCCACTGCCTGTCCGGCAGCTGCTAAAAAAATGCGATTTAGGGCTGGAGCCTAAATCGCATTGTGGGGGGGGGGCACAGGGCGAACATCCCCCGCCGGGGCGCTTTGAAGGGAATGAGAACGGAAAAGCCGCTTTTAGGCAGCAAGAAAAGGCGACTCGGTCACCCTTTGCTTTCGCGTCTGTATCGCAAAGCTTTACCCGAGGGTGCTGCTTTAAATTATTATTTTTTTATTATTATTTTTTTGGTTTGCTCACTGGGTTTTTTAAGAGCTGGGAGGTTCGTCGGCAGCGATGCGGGTTGAACCCCCCCCAGCTCCCCAGAAACGCTTTTCGCGGCGGTGAAGGGTTGGGAACAGCCCCGGGGGATGCCGGGGTCCCCAGGGGGGTGCGGAGGCTGCCAGGGGGTTCGGGGGTCCCTGGTGCGGGGGTTCCCAGAGGTTCGGGGGTCCCCGGTGCGGAGCCGCTGCGGGCGGGCGCGCTGCCACCTCCCTGCGGTCCCCCTGCGGCGGGAGGGCACTCACGGACGTGGCTTTCAAAGAGCTTTTTTTATTCCTTTCCATGCTTTTCAAAGCTTTTTATTATTTTTTTTTTTGGGGGGGACCCCGCAAATGAGCCGCTGGGGGGGGGCGGTTAATGGCCCCCGGCTGTCGCTGACGACCCCGCGGTGGGTGCTGGGTGGGGGACCCCTCGGATGATTTTAACTGCTGATCGCTCCCGGGCTGCTGAGTCAGGTGCATGGGGGGTGGTCCCCAGCACAATCCCCCCCACACACACACTTCGGGCTGCCATGGGGCAGCAGCATCCTCATCCCCCCNCCCCCCCCAGCTACTGACCTTGAGCCCCGGGGCCGCGGGTGGGCGAGAGTGGGGGGGATCCAGCGTCCGGCACCGAGATGGGGGGGGCAGGAAGGGGGGAAAAGGGGTTTTGGGGACAGATGGAAGGTTTTGGGGGCCGTTGCCTTGTCCTACAGCATCTCTCAGCCCGGCTTGGCGCGGGGAAGGGGGGGGCGGCCCGGGTTGTATTTTTGGGCCGCTCGTCCCCCACCTTGCCCCTGGAGGAAGTTTGGCCGGGAGTGGAGCGGAGCCAGGCGGGAGGTATTTTTATTTTGGAGCAGCACTGCAGAGGGGGGCTGGTTCAGGAGCTGCCTGTCACCGCAGCTGCTGGAGAGAACCTGTGCCGGCTGCCAAAACTCACCCCGGGGACGGGGAGCAGGGCCCGGGGGGGACCATGGGGCACAGTTGGTCCCCTCCCTGGGGAGTCTGGGTGCCCCGCTTTGAGCCCTGCAAGGAACGGGGTACCCCCAGCACTTTGTGCGGAAGGGGAGGCAGCTCTCGTTACACGGGGAAACTGAGGCACAGAGGCAAAACGTGCGATTCATAAAATCGTCGAATCATTTTGCTTGGAAAAGACCTGTGAGATCATGGAGTCCAACCACAACCTGAATTCCTTCCCAGCTCAGGCGGTGTTTAAATCAGCACAGGGCTTGGAGGTTGCAATATCTCTACAAACCGTCTTTGGGGGCTTCTTCTCGGCTTCGGGCAAACAAAACAGGGGATAGGAAGTGGGTCGTGGTCTCTGTGGTTTGAGGATGGGCAAATAAAAGTCAAAGAAGAACAAGTCAACGCAGCATCAGACCCACGTCCGTGTCCTGCACAAAGCTCTTCCTACCGAACCCCTGTGAGATTTGGGGAGAGCTCACACTGCGGCCAACGCGCCCAAGCATCTCCTGTGGGGTCAGGGGAGAGAAACAAGGCAGATGGCCCTGGATTTTATAAATATCTCCCTGGGCTGTCTACTTTGGGGTGAGAAAAGTCACGTTCTGGGCTCCGGTGTGGGGGTCTCCAGGGTGGACACCCCCCGGGTCAGCCCAGCTTTGCTGTTGCAGCGACCATGAACAAAAAGGCTTTTTAGCAGCATTTTTAACTCGGTGTGCACAGAGAGGGTATGGCCACCACTTTAAGTGCCTAATGAGCCACTTTAAATCGCAGCAGCCGGGGCAGGACTTGGCCGCCTGCTCCTCAGATGCTCTGGAGCCGCAGCCTTGGTCCTTGGTCCCTGCACCGGGACTCTGGCTCTTCAGACCCTGGCATAATTGACTGGGTGCTTAGAGACGAAGTAATTAAGCGATCGGTGCTGATAAGCACAGCGAGGTAATTTGTCATGCTCCAGCAGGCTGTGGAGGGCAGGGGTTTATGGCTGGTCAGGGTTCCATGTCAAGGAGCCTCAGCAGGAGGGAAAAACCGTGTCTGTCCCCCCTCCAGCGGGTGCAGACGGACATCGTCTCACCGCAGTGGGGGGGCCATTTAGAAAGGACAGGAGCAAGGGGGCACTGGGGGGCCCCCTGTCACTCCCTGGCTCCCAAACCCACTCACTCCCCCCTCGCAAAGCAGAAACCACAGCCAGCCCCCAAATCCTTCTCTCCGTGCATCTGCTGCCCTGGAGGCACAACAGGTGCAGCCGTTGGGGCTGGAGGTGATGGGGATCATGGAGTCACAGAGTCATTTTGGTTGGAAAAGACCCTCAAGACCATCGAGTCCAACCATAACCCACCCCTGGCACTGCCCCATGTCCTGAGAACCTCATCTCTGTCCAACCCTCCAGGGATGGTGACTCCAGCACTGCCCTGGGCAGCCTGTTCCAATGCCCCACAGCCCTTTGGGGAAGAAATTGTTCCCACATCCAACCTCAACCTCCCCTGGTGCAACTTGAGGCCGTTTCTTCTGGTCCTATCACTTGTTCCTTGGGAGCAGAGACCAACCCCCTCCATGGATCTCACTTTTGGGGATGTGAGGGAAGCCGGGGGGCTCCAGGGAGCGGGTTCTCACAGCCCCATCGTGCCGCTCTCCCTGGGCATTGGCTTTCGGAGAGTTTTGAGTCAACGACACATTTTATTTTTTCTTTAATCCTGAGCAACCTGTGGGCTTGCTGGACTGAAAGCGTAACACAGGCAGAGGGATGTGCGGCTGGTTTTCATGAGGCTTTGGGAACTGCGGTGATAAAAACAATTTAGCTTTAATTTATAGATATTACAAAAAAAAAAAAAAAAAGAAAAAAAGCCCCGCTCTTGATTTCTAATCTAATAAGATTTATTTTTAATGTGACCAGTGCACCTGCCTCGGCACAGGGGACAACTCTACGTTTTATTGCCCCGGTGCTGCTGCTTTATGATGAAGGGCTGTTTATGGCTTCGAGCTGATTCTAATGATCATTTTTTCAGACATCTGGCAGGTGGCTGGAAGTTGTGACACAAGAGCTGTAGCCAGGTCCCTCTTTAGTGTCCAGGAAAGCGAGTGGTGGGGTTCAGCGAAAGCGCCTCTGCTCCGTTCCAGCGAGACAGGGCACAAATCGAGATGTTTGGTGGGGATACCAGAGTAGCCTCCTCCTGGCTGCCTGCTGCTGTCCCCCTGCTGCTGGAGCAGCTCTGTATGGGGTGAGCTGGAGGGAGAGAGGGTTACAATACCCCACACGAGTTGTTTTACACCACCTTAGGTTGCCCCATCAGGTTCCCCATGCAAACGCGTTACCGGGAACATGCCAACCCTGCCAGAACCTCAGCAGGTACCTCCCTGCTGGCAGGACAGCTCAGGAGAGGGGGACGTGTGCCGCATCCATCCATCTATCCACCCATCCCTCCATCCCTCCATCCATTCATCCACCCACCCATCCATCCATTCATCCATCCATCCACCCATCCACTCACCCACCCATCCACCCACCCACCCATCCATCCACCCACCCCTCCACCCATCCATCCATCCATCCCTCCATCCATCCATCCATCCACCCATCCATGCATCCACCCATCCACCATCACCCCCTGAACCCTTTCAGCACCCCCAGAATGGCTCTGCCTGTCCCCCATGGCACACACCAACCCCACTGAAGGTCCCAAGACCTCCTGTTGAACCCTGAAGAAGTTCCCACCACCTGTTAGAGACAACCCGGCCTCAGGCCCGCTTGCCCCCAGTGCCTCGTCATCATTCCTTCTCACTGTGTTCAGTTCTGGGCCCCTCACGCCAAGAAAGGCCTTGAGGTGCTGGAGCGAGTTGAGAGAAGGGAACGGAGCTGGGGAAGGGGCTGGAGCACAAGTGTGATGGGAGCGGCTGAGGGAGCTGGGGGGTTCAGCTGGAGAACAGGAGCTGAGGGGACACAGGGACACAAGAAATGGCCTCAAGTTGCACCAGGGCAGGTTTAGTTTGAATATTGGGAACAATTTCTTCCCCAAAGGGCTGTGGGGCATTGGAACAGGCTGCCCAGGGCAGTGCTGGAGTCACCATCCCTGGAGGGGTTGGACAGACGGAGATGAGGTTCTCAGGACATGGGGCAGTGCCAGCGGTGGGTTAGTGGTTGGACTCGATGATCTTGAGGTTCTCTTCCAATCAAAATGACTCTACGATTCTGTTCCAGAGAAAATGCCCCCATTAGGTCACCACCACGGCAGGATGACCCCCCCTCCACACCGCACCCCACAGAGAACTCCTCTCGCTGACAAACGAGAGGCTCCAAAGCCCAGGATCTCACCCCCCTCCCGCAGACGGGTTTGGGAGCTGTAAGCGGAGACGCGTGGGGATTGAGGTGGCATTTGTTGAGCGAGGCCACCCTGTCCCGCGGGAGCAGCCGGCTGGGAGGGGGAGAGGACGAGGCGAGAAACTCAATACCCCTCTTGGCTTAATTTAGAGCCCAGGGGCTCTGTCAAGAGTGTTTTTCCATTTAAAGCCGAAACTCATTCCTTTTGTCACACGCGGGACGGTGGCCCTGGGCTTGCAGGGCAGGAGCAGCTGCCGGAGGGGTTGGCAAAGCGCTTTCCTGACGTCCCTTTGAGGATGGCTTCGTCCCCATGCAGGGGACCAAAATCTGTCCCCTCCCCGCACCTCCGTCCTGCTTGGGAGCTTCGGGGAGGGCACAAACCACCCGCACCCCCAATTTACGGCTCTAAATCGGAGCCGTTGCAGCGGGTTCGGCTTCGAGCTCATCCTCCACCACTCATCCGAGGGCAGGGAGAGCTCAGCTGGGTCGATACCCTCTATATTTAACCA
The DNA here is from genome assembly GCA_013399365.1 of Pampusana beccarii. Classification (NCBI taxonomy): domain Eukaryota; kingdom Metazoa; phylum Chordata; class Aves; order Columbiformes; family Columbidae; genus Pampusana; species Pampusana beccarii. The sequence continues at coordinate 343,896 of VWYH01001194.1, read as the reverse complement.
CCCTAATGCGACTTAATTCACGTTACGGCCAGTTTGGAAAGCTGCACCCCCGCCGTTTCCCCTCTGCGAAGGCAGATGCCTCATAACGGGCTGGAAGGAAAACGATGACAATTCATTAAAGGTCATTTATTCCCAGCGGTTTTGTGCTTTTAAAATCAGACGCACCCCTCAGGCTGCTTTGTGGAAGGGCTCCAGGGTCCGAGACAACTTTAGGCTCAGCCTAAGTGTCCAGAGGACTCGTATTCTCAGCAAACGTGGGCTAAAAACCTGTCAAATCCTAACAAGGAGCGTCCACAACCTCAAATACTTTCAACAAAATTAATCTTACGCTGTTCTTCACGGCTTAACTGTATCCACTGGCCTGTGCCATTGTCACCAGTACCTTGTCACCACCATTAGCTACAAGGAGAGACTGAAAAAACTCAGGGTTTATCAAAAAGCTGAGTTTACGCTGGATGAAGCGAGGAAATCTGGGTACTCACATCGCTTTTATCTGGAGTTGAAAGGTGTAACAACGACCGTTTGCAAACCGAGGCCAGAGAAACTAAAATGAGAATCAAAACACGGGATTTTTAACAGGCTGGTAATTTTCCATGAGGACAAAATTCCAAGGAAAGCAAAGGGTTGTGAGGGTTTCAGATCAAGCCCGGTTACATCCCTAAAATAAATGTTGTAGCTCAAACATCACATCAAGCGTGCTGGAGAGATTCTGCGGCTGAGGATCAGCTATGAGCGTTTCTGCAGGCAGAGAGAAAAGTATTTTCGCTGTTTTTATGCTCTGGGTGATGGGTTGGGGGACACGGGGCTGCTGCTTCCAAGATCTGTAAAGGTTTCTTACATTGAGCAACAAAACGACATGAAAATCGGTCTCACACCTTGAAAACTGCAAAGGGGTCCAGGTGGTGTTCTGTGTGTTTGTGCAGAAAAAAAAAGAAGGAAAAAGAGAAAATGCTTCTGTGAACCCCCAAACTAGCATGTGTTTAAAGAAATGAGCGTTGCAGCACTTGAGAAAAGGTCTGCCCCATGTTCTGTAACATACAGCGCTCCCCGATTCTTATCTGCATTTCATGGGTTGATCCACAGCCACCCCAGGAAGAATTTTGCTGGGGAGTGGAATGATCTTGAAGGGACGGGAGACAAACCTGAGCGGGTATCAGAAAGGATGGCAGGTTGCCTCTCCTGTACTTTTTCACGTGAAGATGTTATTGATTCACACTCCTCGGTCAGTGAAATCAGAATCTCCAGCTGCAAACTCCCAGCCTGAATTCAGCAGCCACCGCGCAGCGAAATCTCCACAGCTCAGGGATCCGCTCACTGCTGTAAAATACCAGTCCAAGGTGGGCTGGTCTCCCCTCTTTATTCTGTTTTACCTCATGCTCCATAATCATCCAGATGGAGTTGAACAGAAACAAACCACAGCTTGCTCGGATGAGACCGCGTCTGTGTCTCAATCTGGGATTTACGATTCCTCGTGTTGCTGGGAGGACTGAGGGTTGCAAAAAGCCTTTTCCTCTGATGCTACCAGAGAGGTGAGCAGGAAGAATATGGCAATGAACCTTTATTTTTTTTTGCGAGATACCCGACAGCTTTGCCGAGCTATAGGCCGAGCTTAACCTCAGCTCCGTGACCTCCCACATCCGGGACCCCATGAACTGCTTGAAGAGAGACATCTGTGAACATAAGCAGGAAAAAGAGCGGGATGACACCACCCTCACCACATCTGGAGCAACTCCTGCTCCGCTTTCTTTTTCATTCTGCCTCATCTCAGCCCAAGTGGAGTCAGGACGCAAACCTGGGGAAGGGGGCGGCTGTTTTCTGCCCATAAATCCGCTTTGTGCTGGCCGGGGTTAAAGCCCGACAAACTTCACGCTCACAAAAAGAGGCTGACGAAGCAAAGCGGAGAAAGAAGAGCTTTCAAGGCTTCCAACGGAGAAACAAAGCAGCGCTATACAAAAATGACGAGCTCTCGGTTTGGCCGTAACCCCCAAGGCCAGCTCGCTGCTGGCAGCTGCATGTTAATGCCTTATTAGTTTGCGCTTGGTGTTCTCCCCACGCTGCAAGAGAGAAGGACAGCGATGCAAAGGTTTTCAGCATCTCCAAAGTCCCTCCACTGCTGCAGTGAGGACCTGCCTGCATTTCGTTGGCATTTTTTTTTTTCCTGGCAAGAACGTGACGGATGAATGCAGAGACGCAGAAATAAGGAATTCATAACCCAGACGGCGAGTTTTGTATGGAATGAGCTCAATTTGAGGTAGGTAATCTGCACAATCTACCTTTTCAGCGGAAACAATTGCAGAAAACTCTGCTGCCAGTATGTTCAAGCAAAGAAACAGGTTGGAACGAGGGGACCCCCCCACCAAGTTCACTCACAGATATTCACAGGCCAGGCTAATCCACTCCCTGAGCACTGAAGTGCTACAGAAACCCAGAGCCAGGTATCAGTGTGCTGATCGAAACAGAACTGGGTTTGTTCCCGGCACAGCTTTGGAAAGCAGCCGGTATCACTTTTGTACAGCAAATTCCTTCGTGAGCTGATAAACACAGCAGCATATTGAATATCAAGCCCTCTCGAGGGAAATTCTGTCGGAACTAGGGAGGTTTTGCCCAAAAGTCACCCTGCAGAATTGTAGCTCCCTGAACTGCACCAGCTTATAGCCTGAGAGCCAGCTGCTCGCTAACTCTCACAGACAGAATTTGCTGACATGCAAAACCTTCACTCTTTCTGTATTTCACCTCCATTTCTCACCCTCTCTGCAAACGCTAAAGAAACGACGGGATCTGAGGCTGCAGAACTGTGCTGCCGCCGCTTTTCAACTCACGGGCACAACGCCCGGGCTCCCTCCCTGCTTTGCAGTCCCAAGAAATCTGAACATCTTGCTTAACTCTCCTCTTGTTTCTGCTGCCGGATGGCCTGTAAAAAGATATCCTTGACTTGGTCCATTGTGTCCTGATACAGTTTAAAATCTTCCTCCCTCTTTCTCACAGTAGCCTCCAAAGCAGCCTTTAGAGCTTCGTTCTCGTCCAGCTGCATCACAAGCCTGCGAGGAAACAAAAGGGAAACTTCCACGTGAGCTGGGGGGGCTTCAAAGCAAATTAGAACAAGTGCTTCAGCTCTGGGGGGAAAACAAAATGAAACACATGCTCTCTGGTCATTTTATGACAGGCATGAGAAAGAGCAGACTTAACACTTGTTCCTTCTCTCTTGGAGATAGAAAAGAGTATTAGATGACCAAGATGTGTTTTGCTAAAGATTATAATTTTATTTTCCCTAATAAGCTTGCAATCAATGCATAAGGAAAGGAAAAGAAAAAGAAGGAAAAAGGAACAGGAAAAAGAAAAAAAAAGAAAGAAGAGAGAAGAGAGAAGAGAGAAGAGAGAAGAGAGAAGAGAGAAGAGAGAAGAGAGAAGAGAGAAGAGAGAAGAAAGAAGAAAGAAGAGAAAAGAGAAAAAGAAGCAGAAATAGGAGAAAAAGGAGAAAAAGAAGAAATAAGAAAAGAGAAAACAGAAAAGAGAAAAAAGGGAAAAGAAAAGAGAAAGGAAAAGAGAAAAGAGAAAAAAAGAAGAAAAAGAAGAAGAAAAAGAAGAAGAAAAAGAAGAAGAAGAAGAATTAAAAAAAGGTGTCCTCCCTGCGCGTGTTTTGTGCTGCTTAACGTTTGCATTAGCTTAACATTTCTGGATACCTCTATAATTATTAGGAAATTTGTGTAAGAATGACACAGACAAGCCCAAACCAGAGGATCTGAGATTTCTACGGAGTTCGCGAGGTTTTATCTTCCGAGCAGCGGGTGCAGGTGATATCACAGCAGGGAATCTGAGCTCCCGCGAGTAACGAAACACGGAGGAAGGGAAACCCGACCTTGTGCTCAGCTCCTGGATCTGCGACTGGAGGGGCAGCTTGGCCAGCTGGGCTGCAGAGAGCTCCGTCCTGTCACCCAGCGTCACGACGGCTCTCGGGTGAGCGGCGACCTGGCCTGGAGATTTAATCACAAAACGGAGTTTTAGTGAAACAAGCAACTGTCTTCATTCGGTGGAAAATCTCCGGAAACAGTGAATAAATACTAAGGAATAATACTAAGGAATACTAAGGAATCTGTTGAGTTCTATGTATGTCCATGAACATACTGCAAATGTATAGGACGGACTTTTTTTCTCATCTTTCAGCAGAATAAAAACATGATGATTTTGCATTTCAGGGTTAAATGAAGCAATATGTGTGGCTACCTATTTAGACAAGAAAAAATTAATCCAAAATATTTAAGTGGCCAAAACAATAGGTGATAGAAACAGTCAAAAAGGATTATTTTATGTTTATCTTGTCATTGTGTTTCACTTAATATTATGACAACTGTTGCTTCCTGAACGCCTGTGATAAAGTTTGTGTGTGGCACACACTGAAATAGCTTTTGTAAAGCGCTTTGATCCTCAGCATTAACACAACGTGGGTTAAAGAACTTAAACGTGTACTTCAAGCTCAGGTTCTAAATCAGAAAAGCTTTCCTAAATAAAGGCTTACCCGAAACACGGAGCATCGCTCCTGTCATTTCAAATGGGCGCAAAAACATTTTTCAGGAGTATGGAGAAAATAGAATTCAGATTTACTGCTGGGATTGGAGAAGCAAAAAACTGTGATGGACCAGTGAACCCCTACAATGGAAGAAGCTTTGGAGAAGAGAGGCAAGAACAACGTGCTCAAGAAGCTCAGAAAGGAACGTAGTGGGTAGGAGGAGGATGCTGAACTGGTCCCAGCAGCGAGGGGACTGGAGAGTGGCCTTTGCTGTAGATAAATGGCTAAATCAGTTGAGTAAAATGTAAATGGCCTTCTTTAAAATAATCAATAGGAAGCACTACATCTACCTGAAAGGAGGTTGGAGCGCGGAGGTGGTTGGTCTCTTCTGCCAAGTGGCAAGTGATAGGACAAGAGGAAATGGCCTCAAGTTGCACCAGGGGAGGTTTAGATGGGATATTGGGAAAAATTCTTCACCAGAAAGGCTGTCGGGCATTGGAACAGGCTGCCCAGGGCAGTGGTGGAGTCACCATCCCTGGAGGGGTTTAAAAGGCGTTTAGATGAGGTTTTCAGGGACACGGTTTAGTGTCAGAGTTGGGTTATGGTTGGACTCGATGATCCTGAGGGTCTCTTCCAACTGAAATGACTCTATGATTCTATTATTCGCCAACTACCTTGAGGCAGCCAGACCAACCTGAGGGAGACGCGCATGCGGTTCAGCCCAACACAGAGTATAAAAATCAAACAAGCAGCAAAACGAACTTTGAAGAAAACAGATTTGACCTGGCTTCAACCCACGTGTTCCTTTCTGCAGCTGGGGACACCCAGTAATGTGACAGTGAACATCTTGGCCGGTAACGGGAATCACATTTGTGCTGTGATTCAACAGTATATTGCAATTAATTATTGCAAATAATATTGTTATATTGTGCTTGTGTTGTGATTCCACTACACTGCTATCTCACTTTTCCAAATTAAAATGCCACATCACATCAAATAACTCCAAAGAAGTAAATTTGGTATTGAAACACTAAATCCTCCTCACGTGGAATATCTGAAAGAACCTGGTGGGAGAGTATTGGACTCTGACAAAAACATGAGAAGAAAAGGCGCTGTTGTATAACCAGGAAATGCTTTTGATCTTGAGGCTGAGGAAAAACTGTTACTTACCTATTCTCCACTGGGATTATTCTTTGCTAATTAGAAATTTGGATAAGACATTAAAAAAAAATGAAAAGCATGAATAATTTTAAAACACAACTGGGTCGTTTCTAGCTACTCAGCGTCATTATCTACTTCCCTTGAATTGAAGAGACTAGAAACATTAGATTAGCAATTAGATCAGCTCTCTCCAATTTTGCACTTTCAGAGAGAAAAGAAAATATTATGTTAATTAGCGGGTTCTCTAGTCTCCATTTTATACTCAGGCTTTTCATTCCTTCTTATTTCACCAACTATCTGGCATGAAAGCATTTAGATAACCTACATGCTCTGCTGAAGAGGTGTATTACGGACTCGTAGACTCATTTTTTTGTGCAAACTCCTGAGAGCTTTGCACATCACAAGGGGCTGAGCTCTCTTCAAAGAAGGATGGAGAAATAGATTGTGACCTACTCATGTTACGGACTTAGAGAGGATTTCTTCCTATTAGTCTTACTGCCAATTCTTTTCTACATTTGCTTTTAGTCCTTAAGCAGACAAGAGTAATGAACTAAATATTTAGTAAGAAGGAACCTGTCACAGCGGTAAGAACAGGCTACGACACGCCAATCTCCCAGAAGTGAGTTACTAAACCGTTACTACAGCACAACAACTCGACCAAAATGGCTCAGAACATGGAGAGTTTATTGCTTTGAGGTTGCAATGGAAATTTAAGTGGAGCACGTGTATGATAAGAGAACAACATATCAACACTTCACACCACCAGGCTGCAGAAAAGTCTAAGCACTCAAAAATTCAAATTTTGGGCTCCAAAGCTTCTCACCCTTGGGCCCTTGTGGATGTCACAGATGGCATCCCATGACACCACTTCTGTGAGGCCCAGCACTCTCTTATCCAGAGGAATGTCCTATATCCTGAAGACCAAAGGCTGCAGCACATTGTTTCTAAGCACTAGGTTTCTACTCAGATCTATGTTTTTCTGCAGTACTTTTTGTGCTGTCAGGCTCTCGGTTAACACAGGTAAGAGAGCTCTAAAAACCAGTGCTTACAGAAAAACACATAAGAATGAGTCACTGTTGGCTGAAGCTTTTCCTAAGGACACAACAGTTCTGCTCTATGGAACAGACCCATATTTTACGGAGAGGAGTAGTTTGAAGCAACTATTCAGTCCCCGTTGAGGATAAAGGCTCCTCTGAATCCTGCCCCCATTTATTTAATTCTCTGTAAGCTGGGTGGGTGAACAGTAGCACTTCCCTCGAGGTCCTGAACACCGTGTAGATGTTAGACCGCAGACCCTGCCTCTCCTGCAGGAATCAAGATCACAGTAAGCAACCACACAGAACCATAGAATTATTTTGGTTGGAAAAGACCCTCAAGATCATCAAGTCCAACCATAACCCACCCCTGGCACTGCCCCATGTCCCTGAGGACCTCATCTCCGTCTGTCCAACCCCTCCAGGGATGGTGACTCCAGCACTGCCCTGGGCAGCCTGTTCCAATGCCCCACAGCCCTTTGGGGAAGAAATTGTTCCCAGATCCAACCTCAACCTCCCCTGGTGCAACTTGAGGCC
>VWYH01001194.1:300064-336649 GCA_013399365.1 Pampusana beccarii | reverse complement strand
GGTCACTGCCCTGGGCCTGCTGGCCACACCAGTGCTGGTCCCAGCCAGGATGCTGTGGCCTCTTGGCCACCTGGGCACACGCTGGCTCGTGTTCAGCGCTGTCACCAACACCCCCAGGGCCTTTTCCATTGGGCAGCGATTTCTTGCATCGTGATCTTGCTCCGGAGAGATCTTATAGTCAAACACAGATCAGACTACGAGCATTACCATGGGACATGCGAAGAAACACAATGCAGTCACAGTAGCGCTTCTTACCTCAGCCTGACCCACATCTAAGGAGAAACGAGACACCATCGCAGGTGGAAAAGGAGGTAACTGCCCATTGAGATCATAGTGCTTAGTGCAGGTCGGCTCTAAGGCGATGAGGTAGCACTAGAACACACCGCGGTGCTGGATGGAGTCGTGATGGAAAGCCACACCATCCATCCGTGAGCTGCAGGGCAGTCCCCCCGTGGCCCAAGATCGTGCGTTTCAGCGTGGGGCAGCCTGAGAACTTGTACAAGGGCTCTGATGAGGCTTGCGACCCCTCTAATGACCGTAACTCAGCCTGACAGCATCCTAGTATTTGCCAAATTGAAATTCCCGTTCCTACTGTTCATCTAGCATTTAAAGTCTTTTTACTTTATGAAAATACATATAAAAAGGGAAACCACTGGAAAAGTTTCCTTAAGAATATGTGCCATTTTATTGGTTTAGACACTTTACAGGATCAGAGTCCTTAAGCAATAAAAGGATCTGATCAGGGAAATAAAAATTTAACATCCACCATGAATTCTTCTCCTTTAACTATGCTAGTGAGGCTTTCATATTTATAGCAGGAGATTATCACGTTCATGGGATAATAAATTACACCAGATCTAATTACTTCATCACCAGCAATAGTTTTTCATAGACACTGACAGGCCTTAAATTGGGATGCGTCCTTTAATTCTGCTGTTAACCTTCAGATGAATCTTTCGGGCAGAAGTGTAAGGGGAACACAGCGGTGTGTAAGGTGGCAACGCAAAGCAATATTTTTTTTTTCTGTCATCCCACGAAAACAACATATTGCAAAAGTCCTGGTCCCGCTTAAATCTGTGGCAAAACCCTCTTGAATTAAGCAGGGCCAGGATTTTACCTTCTGCATTGGTCCGCGGTTCTGAGTAGGTCCAAATCACCATGTGCAAGGTCAAGCACTTGTGTAGACTCGATAGATAAAAGTCAAAATGTTCTTGCTCCCTATTAACTGTGGAGGTGGGATGGGGGACATTGTTGGAAACAAGTGCTTCATCTCACCTGTTTTGCTCCTCGGGGGAGGTTTCTGTGCACTCGTGTTCCTCCCCGGATCCATCTGCAGTTTTTCCAGCTGCTGTTCCAAAATGACACATCGCCGCCGCTCTTCCTGAAGCCTCTTCTCAGCTTCCAAGACTTTCTCATTGCCTTCGTCCACCCTGGTAGGCAAAAAAGGTAGTTCAGCTTATTTATGTCATTATCAGTTAGTCTTGATACTGAATCCTGCTTCGTAGCTCTCAACAGAGGGAAAAGGAGAATTTTCCAAGCATCCAAAGGCAGAAATCCCAGCGCAGTTGTTCCAGGCGACATCCTCCAAATTCGCAAACCAGAATTAACTAATGAGAGCAGTTGGAAATAATGGGTTCATTAAAGGAGAATGCCTAAATCCCTTAACACTGGCTACTTGTGTGAATTTACCACTCAGACGAGCAGGAAAGCTGCAGATTGCTGAGGGAAAGGTTTTTTATTACAGGAATAATAAATGGCATTTTTTTAAACGCTCTGGGAAAATTTGGAAGGAAAACAGTTTATAAAACCCCTGTCTAGAATTTAGCTGTTTTGCGTCAGTTGTGCGCGAATATGAAAAGAAACCTGATGTTGCTTTTAATAAACTTGGCCATTAGCACTATTGGGGAAGTGAGTGGAAAAGAAACTGCTGGTTCACTCTGCAGTACAGTAGGGAAGAGCAAAGCGCTTCTCTATTCACACATCATCTGCACATCATCTTAGAAAATTAACTACCAAAAAATGTGACGTGCACCCACCGACGCCATCAGTGGTGCATCTCATGGGGCAAATGATTCTAAGTGATTTAAAGGAGTTTAAAGCTACAGAGAAACCTGAATTGACTCTCTATATTGTATAATGCAGAATAAAAGAATTTCCTTCGTGACCCCATGGGAGAGAGTTGATTACTCCCTGAATCAGGAGACTTAATTACTCTTATTTCCCTCCTAGCTGGCATAACTGAAAAAGAAAAAAATATTACAACTATAATAAAATTATATCACTGTCTTAAAAATGTAGCTGAAGGCAAGACTCTGACCTCCTGTGGCCGTGAATTACCAGGCTGGTGACAAGGTATGAGAAATTATATTTCTCTCAGTGGTTCTAAATTCACTAAACTTTTCATTTGCCCAGGTGTTCCCTTAGCGCCCACGTTAGATAAACAGCGGAGGAAAAATGACAGGACTGGTCGGGTTTTATTAAATCTTCCGCCAATATGAATAACTTAAGTTAAAATGTTCCTCTAGCTCTTCCCTTCCGCCCAGCAGGGCCCGATCCTATAAACCTTTTACTATGAAGTATCTTCGACAGGATGTTCTGCTCGCAGTAAGTGATTGTGAAACACAGCCCTAAATTCTGGCAACTGCTGTAGAAATATCCCAGCCATATAACCATTCCCAGTGCTCCTCTCTTCTCTTAAGCATTATTTGTGTGACCTGAGCTTTGCTGACCCACACTCCAACAGGGGAAGAGGAGGAATGCCTGATTTTTATTATTTTTTTTACATCTATTAATGTTGAAATATGACTGGGTGCTACATTATCCCGAGGTCTTCCGAGAGTTATTGCACACCGTCTCACTAAATTTACTTTACCTGCAGGAGCTCTTGATAAATGTGCGATAAGTGTGGAGCTGCTGAATCATCAGTCTGCGGTACATTTTACAAGCAACTGTGCATTTCATTGACTCCGTGTTCTTCATTATCCTATATTCGTGACGGCCCCATTTCAGCTACCACGCACCCCTCCATCCTCATCTAATTGTGTAGCTCTGTTAAGGTCTCTGGGCTTATAAACACAAATAAAATTCTTCCAGTGTGTACTTCCAGGATTTAGCTTTTAAAAGCACAGGGGATGATATCTTTACCACAGTTACAAAAATCGTATTTCTCTGACTGCGATTAATTGTATGGGACAAAGTTAGACAAGTGAGAAATTATAAGTATTGTAAAATAAAGCAAGCAGGTAGTGCCTATTCTATTCAATAGTATATCTTCAAAAGTATATCTTAGCTGGAATCCAGATTTGGGAATCAAATAATACACAGTCTCTATCTGGGAAAAAAAAGCAGTAGCTGAAAGAGAAAAGATTTTGCTTTCTCTGCCCTCCTAAAACATAGTTGGTTTTTAATATAATCTTAAATCGAACTAAATAATAGGAAAAAACCCCACCACTCTGCTTCAGTTCAACCGAAAGAAATTCATTTAGAGTAAAACTAAAAAAGAATGTGTAAAGGTTCTGGAACAGAAGTCAGGTTATAATTACAGTGTTTACTACTGGTTAATAATCTTGCTGCCTAAATTGTACCACGCATATATAAATGCACCAATTCTAGTTTGATTTAGGTGTGGAAAGCTTGAAGGTGACTCAATTCTTTTCTGTCCTTTGTTCTAAAATAATAATAATACAATAGAATCATCAACTAGGCAGGGAAATTGAGCAGAAAAAAAATTTACAAGCCGCTGTTTAAGGAAAGGATCAGACTGGCGGCGCCTGGTATACGGTACTGTGGACTCCCACGCGTCTCGGGTGCTCCGCAACCTCAGCATCCCACAAAGGATGCGCCGGAATCAGCCGCTACCTTTTCTGCAGCACAGCGACCAGTTCCAGGAGCCTGTCCCTCTCCACTTGAGCCGCCTGGCACAGAGCTTTGTGCTCCGCGATCTGCGTCTGCAGCGCCTTCCAGTCCGGGCTGTCAGCGCCCGCGAGCCTGCAAACAGCACAAGGGTAGAGAGGCTGTTTCCCATTTGATGAATAAAAGCAATGAAACAAAGGCAGGGTTTGAATAAAACCATATCAAAATACACTTGTCGGAAGGCGAAGCCAGAAGGCAGAGTCAAGCTCACTGCCTCCCTCCCCCAGTCTCTACATTGCAATAAACGGAATAGAAATAGGTGGAAATAAAGTTTTATTAGGAAGGTTTTTCTCCTTCGCAGGGATGTCCTCCCTTCCCACCACCCCTGAAAACAAACTTTTACCTCTGATCAGTCCACTGCCGCTGATTTCCATGGCTGCTGCCAAAGTAAAAGCAGCTACGTGTGGATTCTCCAAAGTGCTACACTAAGCTTTTAAATGGCCCGTTATTGATTTTCTCCCACTGAAAGGCTTCAGGCAGCATTAGTACAATGGCCATTCTCATGCCTGATATGTGATGAAAGGAAGGGGCAGTTTTCCCTTGTATCCCATTATTATAGACTTCATTACTTCTCTAACCTCCCTCCGCACAGGAGTATTCAGGAATATCTCCTTTAGCGCAAAATGCAGGAGAAATCTTGGTGATTGGGGGTGAAAAGGGAAAAATGGGATTTATGAGGCGTAAAACTAGCAATCAATTAAAAAAATATAGACGGCAAAGAGACACTAGAGCCTGTGCCAGAGCTCTTTGGCAGCATCAGGTAGAAAGGACGACGGAAGAAGCTGTTTGTTACAGCAACAAGGCAGGCAAGGATAAGGCTCGTCAGCAGCCTGCAGAGCATGGCAGGAAACCTCCCTTGTTTAGGATCAAGTTTCTATATGTACCAGGAAACCTCTCTTGTTTAGGATAGAGTTTAAATACGTACCTTCCAGGTGGGATGTTGTTACTGAGAAGGGAAGGCTTAGTAGCTGCCGACTCTACAAGCATATGGCCCATCTTGGACACTGTGCTGGGAGGAAGAAAGTTTGGTCAGGCACTGAGTTCTACAGAGGGCAGCCCTCCAAGAACTCCGCTCGTATTCCGCTGTCTGGGTTTATTGCTGCCTTGTAGGGAAAAGACTCCCAGAGCCTCCTTAGCGGGTCTATACAACAGCTCAGCTTGCTCCCCGACTTCAAAACACGCAGCAAAAACACCTTACATGAAAAATTCTAGTTCAGCGTTTGATCTCTGTGCTTCTGGGGATACTTTGCTGGCACTGCGGTGCAGCATTGAGGAGCTCGATGTCACAGAGCAGCCGCACAGCAACTCGAGAGCAGGAATAGCTCCTGACCCTGCTTGGCTCAAGCTGAACATGCGGACACGCAAGCGGCCGCTGCTGCTGTTTGCTCGTTTCGGCTGCTTTGAGAGCAGCCCTGAGGGAAAGGGCTTGGGGGTGCTGGTGGATGAAATGCTGGGCATGAGCCAGCAATGTGTGTTCACAGCCCAGAAGGCAATGGTACCTTGGGCTGTGTCACCAGGAGCGTGGGCAGCAGGTCAGGGAGGGGATTCTGCCCCTGTGCCCTGTGAGCCCTCCCTGCAGTGCTGGTCCAGCTCTGGGTCCTCAGCACAGGACACACATGGACCTGCTGGAGAGGGGCAGAGGAGCCCCAGAAATGATCCGAGGCTGGAACAGCTCTGCTGGGAGGACAGGCTGAGAGAGCTGGGGTGTTCAGCTGGAGAAGAGAAGCTCCGGGGAGACCTTAGTGCGGCCTTTCCGGACTTAAAAGGGGCTGATGAGAAAGGTGGGGACAGACTTTTGAGCAGGGCCTGTTGTGATAGNGGATGAGCTTTGAAGGTCCCTTCCAACCCAAACTATTCTGCAATTCTAGGATTCTATGACCCTTGCACAGAGCACTCTCATCTCACACCTGCACCCACTATGGTGAAAGACAAGCATGAGTCTTTGCGCTTGTTTGATGGTGTTTCATGCTTTCATAACCAACTGAACCCCTGTTCTGCAACAAGCTGCACAACTTCGATTTCCAAATGCCCTTTAAAAGTATCTTTTATATAGTTTACTGAACCCTTCTACTTTGTGGAGCCCCTCAGGAAGGTCTCTCAGGCTTGCTGTTGTAAGAGGAGTCAGCTCATAACACTCAAGTATCACTTCCAGTCTGGCTGAGTTTTACGAATCATGATCTGTGTGCTTGGGACATAAAATTCTAGCGGCTCTTTTCCGAAGTTGAGCTCAGCAGCCTAAAGGCAAGACCTTGTAGACTTGGCCCATGTTTCCTTGTCTGTAGACTGCACCTAATAGAGGATAAAGCCTTAATATTGTGGAAGAGGCAGAGCTGCCTATTAAGCTAGGGGTGGTTAGTCCTAAAATCAAGTTAAGGCTGATAACGACTGAAGTGGCCCGGTCTAAAAATAAAAATTTTTTTACTTTGACATCTCCAGGGGTTTTCAGTTCCTATTTATAGCATTTTTCATTTCATCTTTCCTGATAGGAAAAGATGATTCACTAAAGTGAAACGGAATAGAGTGTTCATCAGCATATTAAAGTTAATGGAAGGAGTGAGCCCTGCTGACCAAGTTATTAACAGTTTTCAGACTCTTTCATTGCCCACCTGACACGTCAGCTATTTTCATGACAGAGCTACGTTACTCACATATACAAGCAATAATTTATCCATTGCACTTAGTGGCTTCTACAAAGCCATTACCCAACCTCGTTTTCCTCCTTGCCTTCCTGCCCACCATCAGCAGAGATACGAAGTAAAAAAAGGGATAAAATACAGATTTGTTCCATGAGAGCACAATTTCTGCAGAGTTAGAGGTGGGAGAATAAAGTCATTCCAAAGGGTATAACAACAGAGATCTGGAAACTTTCATATTAAGGATGTTTTAACTCTAACTTGAAAACACTGAGAAGAACTGTTCTTAAATTTTGTAGTAATGCTCCACTTAGACTCAGGGATACATCTGACAATTTTAAAGACAGTTTCAGTGTCTAAAGTAATGTGGTGAGTTAAAATTACACAGAAGAAAGCAATTGCAACTTTAACCTGATGAAAAATTTCCTCCTTGCTCAGAAGACGAGTCTCAGATCCTCATTGGCAAATAGACCATGAATTCTTTTGCAACAAACCCAACATTTTACCAGACAAGGATATAACTTGCTCTGGTATTATGGTGCCTTTACGCAGCCAGAGTCACAGCAGTGCAAACAAAAATCAGATTTACCGCTGTATTAAGATTAATGTAATTGACATGGTCCTCAGTAAGGCTTTAAAAATGGTGTTTGTTAAGAACAAATCATGCTTTTTCATCGTTTCTGCAAGTAAGTCCTACTCCAAGCGTATTTATTGATTTAAATAATGCACCAGTGATTTAGTGCTTACCTAAAATGGCTTTATGTATTAATTCGCCACCCTGCTTTCAGAAATCTGCTCATTAGAAGCTCCGTTTCTCATAAGAGAGAAGAATCACAGGCACTTAAGCTAACCACATAAACATTATCTGAGCTGGAGAAAGAGAAGTAGCTGCGCTACCCTCATGCCAAATGTAGTAATGTCTGCAAGTCTGTATATCTTTCTCTGTTCCAGGACGAAAGCCCAAGAGATAACGTGATTTGAGATTCCCATATACTGTAAACAGGCTGCCACAGCTGTTGGCACATATAGGACTTGTGGTTTGACACAACTGTCTGGGAAAACCACGTTTTTGAATAGCTCACAACAATTTTAAACACTGACATAAGGGTTTTCTTACCAAGCAGATCCAATCCTGCCTGACACCAGAGGTTTAAGCAGAGTAAAACCTGGATCTTCGGAGTGCTCGGAAGGTGTTTCAGCTGCTCCTGAGCTGTCCTCTTGATGGGCAGATTTCTTCTGTTAATGTTGGAGCAGGTTATAAAACCAGTTACACAGTTCAAAGGAAAATAGCTGCATCAATACCTAATCAGCGTATTGCTACAAGCATGCCAGAACTTTTGATTGACACGACCCCCTCAGCAACTTTTCTTTAGTTTCTATCCATTGCAGGACGGAAACAAAGCAAAAGTCCGTAAAAAGCGCGGTTTTTTATGAAATCATAGGGTACATACAGGGTCGTGAGAGAACCTACAGCGCAGCACCACCTTTACCATTGCCAGCACCGTTGGTTTGTGTCCCTAACCCAAGTTTTATCTTTTATCTCTAGCCCCCATTACTGATAGATTTAAAATCTCACCATAACCCTTTGTACCAACAGGAACACCCTGGACACCTTCCTGTGTGATCTGCTCTGGTGACCCTGCTTTAGCAGCTGGGTTGGACTGGATGATCTCCAGAGGTCCCTTCCAACCCCAACCACTCTGTGATTCTGTGAAAACATTTTTAACATACTATCCCAAAAGGGGCCCGCCTTCCCATTTCTTTCATCTGTACAATTAAATTTCCATATGCCTGATGCCCATCAAACTCATATCGATAGCTTGGACATCCGAGAGAAAGGAAGTTTTTGAAGGGGATTACAGTGGGAGACAAGAATAATCTAGAGATTATTGAGAATAAGGCTAGAAGTCCTATCCCTCCATGAGGAGATGTAGCTGGGACCACGGCAGCCACTGATGTCACCTCACCCAGGTTTGTTTGCCCGCTTCCTTCAGCAGTCAAGGATGCCGAATACCAAGAAGTGCCCCTTGCAGCCCAACCCTTGCCGTCAGCCACATGACAGTCTTGGCATGAAGCCCCATATGGATGTGATGGGTATTTCTGTTCTCTGTTGCTTAAACAGCTTGGAAAAAAAAGTTACATACAAACAGGAAGGAAAATTCAGAGTTACAAGAGAGAATTCCATGAGAATTTATGATTCCATCAGATGAGACCATCAGTAGGTCAGGTATCAGTGTCTCAAGCTCCCAACCATCTCAAAGGATGAGAGAGAAGGAAGTGGAAGAGCAGATCTAAAATGATTAATGAAGTGTGCTCCTCTAGTTAATGACTTCTGACTCTCTACCTGAAGTTGCCCGATCTCCTCTTCCAGCTCTTTAACCTTTGCTTCTCGTTCAGCCACCATCTGTCGGAGCTGCTCTATAAGGCAGTTTTGTTTCTGAACCTCGCTGTTCAAGTGCTGCCCCAGCACCTGCTGGGACTCCTTGTTCTTCTCATCCTGCTGGCTCAGGTCCTTTAAGATCTCCTGCATTTGCTTCTGTTGGCTCTGACAAAACAGAAACGATGAGTGAGATCTTCACTTCTGTACACGATGGTTATTTACACTCTCTTGAGTGTTTTACATGCGCCATGACACTCATTTAGAACACCCAAACCCTTGGTGTAAGCACATTGATGTCACCAGCGCTACTGCAAGAATTTGGTCCGTTTCAGTGTGCTTTTGGTGAAATTAGAACACAATCAGACTGTGACAGTGACATTAAAAGACATGGGTAGTATCAGACGGCAGCTATGAGGTTAGGCTGTGTTACCAGTGGGTTTTGGACTTTTTCTCACACCGACAAATCAAATACTTATCAGATGGTCTGTCCTATCAGGACAACAAACTGCAAGCAAGGCGTTTCCTTGATGTAAGGGATAAAGCAGGTTAACCACTCGTTCCCAAACAAACTCAGATCTTTCTGTAATAATTTTAGTGAGAATGCTCAGACTTAGCCCAAGTGACAACTGTTATTTGGTTCCTCTGTAATCTGCCTGATCTGCTGTCGGATTTTTTCTATTTATTTATTTTTATTATTATTGTAATTGGGGAAGACTATTTAGACCCACGGCAGGACAAAAGGATCCTGCAAGATTGTGACAGCAGCCATTTATTTCAGCATAACTGTATCTCGAGTCTCTGCTAAGACTCTTGGTTTTGAAGGGGTCAGATCTTCTCAGCTCCAGCTACTGCAAGCGAACGTGCACAAGGTTTAGGACTCATGGTTCAGCTTGTGTGTTCTGGGCTGTGTAACACAACAAATGAAAGTGCAAGATCACAGGCATTCTAAGACAAAAAAAATCTACTAATGGAGCTGAAAGCAGAACAGCAACCACAGTCCAGCTTCATGGGTCGGACAATCCTATCTCAATCCTTCTGCAAAACGTTTCTTCAATATTTGCAGCTTAAAGCCACTTGACTGCCACTGTGTCACACCTGGTGCTGTTGCAGCCTTTATAGGATCGGATCCAAAATGCAGAAGGGCTTTAGCTGACTAGGAAACCTCTGGCTGTCAGAGTTTGATTCATCGGGCTCCTGCATACCCTGGGGTTGTCTGTGTCACCGTGTCACTAAATTACATCATGTTTTGCCGCTTATAGAAAGAGGGTTGATCTGCAGGAGCTGGGATCAGCAAGAATAGTCAGACTGTACCAGTAAGGCGTCTATGAGCTCATCGTCGTGTTTTCCTTTCTCCAGCAAGGTTACGATCTGTCCCTTCAGGGTTTTCACTTCGCTGCACAGTATTTTGTTCCTGGCTTTTGAAGCGTCGAGTTTTTTTTTCAGTTCCTCATGACTTTTTTGGAGAGCATCGTGTTCTCCCGTGAGTTTCTGCAGTGATGCAAACACATCATAGGAAATGACAGCTATAGCCCATCACTGAGCCCCAGGTGGTTTGGTGAGTTAAAGGAATCACACATGGCCTGGTAGAATCTAAAAAAATGGAACTGGCATAGCATATCATCCCTAAGTAAGTAGAAATTATAAATGCTACTACTCACTGCCTGCTTGCCAGCATCAGAAAGGTCTATCTGTCTGCTTGGGAATACAAGTGGACTAGGTTGATTCAATCTGTGCCAGGAGGCAAATTATTATTTTGTCTTAAAACCTAAGTCTGTGTGCTC
Source organism: Pampusana beccarii (assembly GCA_013399365.1). Lineage (NCBI taxonomy): Eukaryota > Metazoa > Chordata > Aves > Columbiformes > Columbidae > Pampusana > Pampusana beccarii. Next base: position 325,943 of record VWYH01001194.1, on the reverse strand, counting down.
CTGCTTTTTCATTTGTCTCACCATTCTCCACGGGGAAACTCTCATCCTTCCAGACACAGAGTGGTGGTGCCACACTATCTACTAGAAGCTGTCCTTGGTGTATACTGCCTCTTGTGCCATGACTTTACCTAGATAAAACTGTGCAGGGAGCACCGAACAGATAAGTAGTAATAGGCAAGTACAAGGGAAATTATTGTGAATGGAGCCTGAAAACACAAAGGCAGAAGAGGAACCTTGCAGGCGACAGTTATTGAGGAAAACCTTCCCTGTGCCCTGTGCCTGTAGCTATAAATCTTCTCTTTCACTCTCATGGCCGAGAGTGAAAGGTGTGTATCACCCCATCGCTCATTCTGTTGCACGGTTAAATTGTGGTGGAAAAGCGGCAGCTCATCAAGCTCTGGGATGGTGCCAGACGGCACTTACAGAAGCAAATACAGGAAAGGAGCACAGGGAGATGTGCTTTGCTAATGTGAGTATGTGTAGCTGACCACCACTAATCATGTTTCATGTGGACACAGGCCTACGTATCCTTCCCCCCTCAGGGTTTACTACATGTGCTACTAACTATTGCCTCTCTCAACCTCTAAACGCTGGATGCTTGTTGATTTTTGTAACAACGACATGTGATAAATGAAGAGTAAGACCCATTTTGAGAATGCCTCTGGTGTAATTCTCAACTTTATTCCGTTCAAATGTAGAAGTTTACAGCCAAACAGATAAATGAGGTGTGAGGGGGATGCTCATACTTAACAGTGCCTGGAGACGTCCTAACTTACACCCAAACACAACTGTCAGCTCACAGGTTTTTACCTCCAAAGTTTCTTTCTTTTCTTTTTCCAAGCTGCGAATCTTCAGCAAGTTCTTCTCTTGGGCTGACAATTTCCTCGGATCAGTAAGGGCCAGCAGTTCCTCATCAATCTCACCCACTGATGTTCTGGTCTTGTTTTGACCCAACTGACTCTCCAGCTCTCGAACCTAGGATACAATAAGGACAACTCATCTAGAGCCTCTATCAGGAGCACAGTGGCCCAGCATCAAAGACCACATAACCTGAGGGAACTCCGAGTGTAGCATCACATTAGTTACTACTTGGCATTATCTTAACTAACACAGAGCAGTGTTTGTTCTTTTAAATTTAAATTTGTTAGCTGCTAACAAATGTGCATATCGAGGGCATCGGTGCAGGGAGGAGAAATGACAAGATCTACAGGAGACTCAGGACGCATGGGAGATTTGTACCTTATTGGAGCCACATGCAGAGGCCAGGCAGACACTCCAAAGCATCTTGAATACCACTAAAGACACGTGTGAGCAACAGAATAATATCTCACATCTCCTCTAAAAGGGAAGACATCCACTCACCTCTATACATTTAAGCATCTTGGTCATTAGCAGAATCACCATCCAGGATGTCATAGGATCACAGAATAGTTTGGGGTGGAAGGGACCTCCAAAGCTCATCCAGTGCCCCCCCTGCCATGAGCAGGGACATCTTCACCAGCTCAGGTTGCTCAGAGCCCCGTCCAGCCTGGCCTGGGATGTCTCCAGGGATGGTTCATCCACCACCTCTCTGGCCAACCTGGGCCAGGCTCTCACCACCCTCAGTGTCAAAAATTTCTGCCTCATGTATAGCCTCAAACAAAGGCCCAGTTTGCTCACCTGAACGTAGGTACCTCATGCTGTTTAAGATGCCCTGGGATGCTGGAGACACATATGACCCAGGATGTACAAAACATCCATAATCGTCTGCAGAGATGACCAGAGGAACACCCTGAGGCATCTCAGCTGGCATTAGGCACCTGTGTGTGATCAAGTGAACCCAGCCCCTGCATCTGACCACAAACCTCTTTTATAGTCAGCAGAATGGGCACCTTACAGCACAGCTCCTCTGTCCTGTTTTGGAGGTGTCTTCTAAGAGAAGATTCCCCTGCCTCACTTTTGACCCAGTGACTGTATTTACAAGAATCCCACTGACTACAGAAGGGGGCTGAGGACACTGGCTCAGAAAAGAAATGGCTGCATTACAGTAGAGTACAGTATGTACAGCCTTCAGATGAATCCCAGCCAAAGGGTCTAATGCAAGGAAAATGTAATTTGCTTAAGGAAAAGAGGTTAAAAATTTCAGTCAGAGTGCAAAAATCACACTTTGTTGCTATATAACTAACCAGCAGAAAAATAGGGAAAATATGTACCAAATTGCGTGAGAGAAGTTTTATTTAAGATGCAGACATAACTGCCTCCCTGTCTCAAGCTGACATTTCAGATAGATTGTGCCCTTCAGAAGATTCAAGGGTTAAAGATTTAACTGAAGTTCCTGGGGGAGCAACTTGAAAATCTTTTTGGCCTCCGTTCTTCCCATCTGACTTTAGGCTCTGCACAAAGGTGGCTAAGTCAGAGCACAGACACCGACAGGGCTCTCAGTGGATAGAGGCACCTTCACCATCTCCTGGGATTTAAACCAGGCTGCTGCAGCTCTCCAACATCACTGAACTCTTTCCTTCAACACAGAGGTGAAAGATTCCCAGATTAAATACTGAAGCTTGCTAGTTTGCAATAGACTAATTGATATAGTTCGCAGAAACTCTGAAAGACCCTGCACACATCAACACATATTTAAAATTTAACGTTCCACCACCGCACACACATGTGCATTTGCAGACACACATAGAGAATCATTTTGGTTGGAAGAAACCCTCAACATCATCAAGTCCAACTGTTAACCCAACACTGGCACTAACCCATGTCCCTAAGAACCTCATCTATGCGTCTTTTAAACCCCTCCAGGGATGATGACTCCATATACCAAAAAACTATTACAGAAGTTACTATAAAGTGTTTTATTCTAAGAGTTGCTTTCCTCAATGAAGACTGACTGTGTATTTGCAGTAAACACTGTACCAGGACGCACCTTATAAGCAGGTGTAGGTGTAAGAATTATTTAATGAAGAACTAACAGCATCTTTAACTCAAACTGAGGTAACACCTCCACGTAGAAAGAGCACCCAGCTTACACGGCACCATGCAGGGTTTTATCTCACCTTGCTTTGGAGAACAAGAATTTGCTGGGCCCGTCCACGCCAGCTGCCAGAATTGGTCAAGAGACTTTGAATATTCACGTCTTCACCAACTTCGTTTGCTAAAAGCTACGAAAAAGGGTTCGACATCAACAACAAGGCTGGTCTGAAATACACAATTTGGGGAGAGGGGAGGAAAAGCTGCTCTCTCTAGGAGTGAACACAAAATTCTGTCTCTATATACAGTGGCCTTTATTGCCTGTATCTGATATTCAGTATCCTGTGTCACATAAACTCTTTCAGGTCATTATCACAACACAGAGTGCTGGTGCTTAGGAGGGGTTTGGTTAACACGAGTTATTTCCCTTTGTGAGGTGTGTAATTCAGTGTTTTGATGTTTCAGTAATATTCTTTGCTTTTTAAAAAATGTGTACCTGTGCTTTGCTGCCTACCTATGGAGAGTATCGAATTGTACTATATAGCTGTATAGCTGGGTGTCAAACGGTGCTACTCCTGTAAAAATAGGATTTCAAACACATCACCAAGGTTTACCAAGCATTACTAACAGTTTTCAATCGATGCAATTATTTTTGATGCAAGGAACACACAACCAGAGCTAAACAGGAACAGAGTTACTGTCTTAATTCACACCCTTGCAATCAGGAATCGAGCCAATCTCTTTTGCACAAATCCGCCACAGCCACATTAACGAGAGCTAAAGTTAGTATGAAGAGCATTTAAATTATTTATAAAAAGGTCAGCAGAGTTCTATTTTTAGGACCACATTCTCTACTCTGATCTGCATTGCAGGTCTCTTACGCAAAGGAATGAAACCAGAGGAAACGGAGCGCATAGTAACGCATTAAAATCCATCATGAATCAAAGAGGAAAAGGTTACTCTGGATGTCGCTCCAACAAACTGTTTAAAGATGTGCTTTAGTCCAAGCGTGGTCTTCAATCCCATTGATTTCCATGGGACTGAAGCCTACATTAAAGGCAAATACATAATTAAATGTTTTGGAAAGGAGGAATGGCCCTGAATGTATGCTTCAGGACAATCACAAGTCTATTTTGCTGAACTGGGACTTCCAAATCTCACAAATTTGTACCCATATAGCAACAGAAATAGTGGATTCGGTCACCCAGCTGTGGAGACAGAGCGTGAAATCTGTGTGCTGATGCGCTTATCCTTCCGACACAAGCGCTACACCCGTGTCTTCTCTTACCTCCTTCCAGTCCACTGGAATACTCCACAGAGGCTTAATCAAAGCTCTAAAGAAAAGAAGCCACAAACTGTGTCCCGCAACGGTACCTTTTGGGTCATCTTCAGCTCCTGTTTTGCAGATTGGAGTTGGTTACGATATTCCATCACTTTAAAGTTGGCCGTGGTTAATTTTTCCTGCAGTGCTTTCAACTCTGGACTTTCAGCCTTCAAAGAGAAGAATGTACTTGGTAAGAACAGCATCCTCAGGGAAAAACTGAAGTGATTAAGATCCACAAATCCATCAGGATCACTGAAGCTTTTTTCCCAGACCCACGCAAATGCCTCCCCTAATTTTTGGGATCATAGAAAAGGTACAGAGCAATTAGGTCACAAAACTAGGGACAGGGATACACCCTTGTCATAAGGAAAGGAATAGGAGAGAACTAAGTATCAGCTTCTCATTTCCTCTCTTCAATTACAATTCGTACCAAATTTCCTTCTATCATCTTCAGGGTCGATTGCTTGATTCCTGCATCAGCACCACCAAGAGAATGTATTTTTTCCACAGCTGCCTGTAGCTGGAAGACAAGAAAATGAATTTTTATTATAAAGTAGATTCAGTGAAGAGCGCACCTCCATGGAAGAGTAATTAGAAAAAACTAAAAGTTCTCAAACATTTCATCTATTATTTCTTAATCTTTCAGGTAACTGGGGTACAATTCACACAGATGCATGATTCGTGATAATAAGGATTGTGAAAATGGAGTCAAAATACATCAGTTAGCACGATAAACATTATTGACGTATTTAAATGGTGTCTTCTAAGGAAGCAAAGGCAGAAAAGAGCATTAAAATTATGCAAAATTTTACCAGTATTGTTATAAAGAAGAGCAGTAGTTGCCAATGAACAAAGTAAACATCGACATCAGAACATCTAATTTTCATTTCAGCAGTCACCTGAGTAAAATAATTCCTGTGAAAGGTTAGCACATATAAAAAAGTCATACTGAACCAGAAAAATAAATTCGTCTGAGTGAAGATTCGCTGTCTTAAGTGATTTAGTTTGTAACTGTCTCAGTTTTGGAAGTACTTATGCCAGAAAACAGCTTTCATTATGTGGATGAATAAAGCTTAGAAGAATAGAGTACTAATTAGTGTTTGGTATTAATGAGGTGGGAACGTAAGATATAATGGTACGAAATTTGCTCCTCACACACATACACGCAAAAAATCAGAAAAATATCATTGCCATATTTCTAGAAAAGCTTTTGTGCCTCAAATACAAATTAACATTCCTAATTGGTATTTCATAAATCTTTTTCTCATTATAACTTACTGATATCCTTTCCGAGCACTTCCTTTCTGCAAAGGTGGAAACAACTAAGGACACATCTCTCTCTCCTATCATGGACAGAAATCACAAAACTTCAAAGCAAGCAGGGATGCAAGAGCAAATTCAACATAGGAAGGTGAATTAAACCCAGTTTCTACAGCTCCTCTATCCCAAAAGCTGGATTTCTATGTTTTGGCACTGAAAAAGAGAACAAGAAAAAAGCCTCACTTCTTTCTCCAGCTCTTTGACTTTGTTATTCAGCTGCTTCACTTTGGCTTTTTCACTCTCGGTCTCTGCAGTTATCTCACGATTCTTTTTGGCCAATTCGACGATTTTAGTAGCTGCAGCATCTCCAGTGAAACCTGAAAAGTACAGACAAAAGCAAAGGACGTATTTTCCAGGCAAGATTCAGAACAGATGACGCTTTTGTTCTCTGTTCAGCGCACAGTGTACTTGTATTGTCTAATCCATTTCTCCCAGGGCTGTGCCAGGCACTTAAACGAACAAGTGAGGGAGAAGCGGCATCAGTGATTCCAGCTGGATCGCTTGGGCCTTTGAATTGGTGTCACTTTGAGACAAGCAAAGCCGCGTTTTACACTTTAGCGACAGCCACACGTCCGGAGGCCACAACAGTGGGCACAGCTACTTGACTACATCAAAAGGGTAGAGGTGTTTTCTGCTGGAAGGACAGTATGAACAGGTTTTTGGGGCATATTACAGGAAATTCTGTGTTGCAGTGGTTGTTTACTACCAGGGGAGCTGCTGAAACAGAGGTGTGAATTTTTCTAGACATCTGTCCTAAAAGGTCAGGCACATTAACACAATTGGGTCCTGGATAACGTCCAGGAAATTTCACAGTGTCTATTTATACCTCCCTTGCAATTATACATGGAGCCTTACTGTATTAGCCTTTTAATTGCTCTTTTAAACAGATACTTCATTCACCTCCTCATCAGAGAGGGTTTGATTCGTGTCACTTGGCTTTTGTTAACATCACATAAGTGACAGAAAGTTTTCGCACAACTGCAAAAGCAATAATGTCCACGGAAACCTCTAGCTCAGCAGTGAATATGAGCCTACGATAATAAATCCTTGGTGAGATATATGAAGATTGAACGTGGCTGTTGTCATCCTTCTCAACTCTTTCATCCTCCTTCAGTGCTCTGAATTAATGAATTTCCTACTGACACCTGTGAAAATTATATTCACGAATTGGGGTGAGATGAATTAAGTGAACTCCGAGTCTGGTAAAACCCATAAAGACATTAAGAGGTTATGTGGAATATAGGTAAGAACAGAATATGACCCCATGTCACCATTCAAAAACATTGTAGAGAAAATAATAAATTCATTATTTTTAAAAGCATTTCCACTATTCTTACTTCTTTATCTGATACATGTTTCCCTCTCATCTAGAAGCTACTTTCCCCTTAGTTTTCATAATAAATTAACGGCTGCTAAGAACCAAAAAGGAAGTACCAAACTAACCCAAAGCCAGGCTGGTGCTCCCATGCGATGCTCTTAAAATGCGCAGCGCACATTTGATCACAGCTTTTAATTCCCAGGCAATGTGGGGTGAGTCTCTTCCCACAATGTAGATTGGGAAGACAGAGGCACGGAGCAAACTGCCGCAAACTGGGACGCGAGTCAGCCAAAGGAGCTGAAAAAGTACATCTGGCTCCTGGTCCTGATTCAGAAATAGCTTAGAATCTCTCCTAAACACAAGCTACAGATAGTTTTTAACAAGGAAGGTGTAATATAACTGTTATTTAGTTCTGGCTGCTGTCCTGAACAACAGTGGCACCCAGTGGAGGAGGCGCAGCTGCACAGTTCAGTTTTCAAAGCACACCCAAACCACTTTAGAAGCTGGATTTTGCGTTCAGGAGCATCCTACATGTGCCCTGTTCAGGCAAACAAAAGGACCCAGAATAAGGAATTTAACGCTACATAGAAGAGAAAGCTGCAACACCGCTCTTTGACATTAACAGATTTTGTTTCCACAATACAATTTCTACGAATTATCATTTTCGTGCCAATAAGAGCAAGTTTGCAAAAGATCCGTGAGGAACAGAGACCACTGTGTGCCCTAAAAGAGCACTATACTTATACTGAGACACATAATTACCACTATTTTATGCCTTAGGTCTGATCTGACTGCCTCAAATGTGATTTGGTCCTTTCAACAGCTCTCTAAAATGAGGAGCAGTATTATTCATATTTTAGAGCTTATGAAACCAAAGGAGAGTATAAGGCACAGCTCTCAAAGCATCCACACCATTCCACGTCTAAAGTGCTACCACGTCAAACCATTGTGAGCGACTTCCCTCTGCAAATAAAGCGACGAGATTCCTTACATGGGAAAGACATTGATGTTAAGCAAACTCTGCAAATGCAAAATAGCGTCAGCTCAGACCCTTGTAAGTTTATGTAGCAGCTCTGTGTGTTGAATAAATCTACACCCAGGTGTCTGATTATTTTTCAAAGTTCAGAGCCAAGTGGTTTCAGTGCTATTGCAAGCTCAACAGGGAACAAGTCTCTCTCAGCTGAGAGCTGAATTTTGTTTTTTCCTTATTACAGGAGTGGGAACGGAGGCAGCCACAATGTGACTGAAATACTCCTTTTTAGCACAAAGCAAGTAAAGAGATGTCACATGAATATTTCACTGTCAGGAGCTCACAATGAATCCATTATCCTACCTGTATTGTCATCAGCATCAAGCAAACACTGGAACTAACGTAGTGAGAATACAAAGTTACTGTGTTCACCTGACAAAGCCAATGTGTCCTGTATTTTTTTCTGGAGCTGCGTTATTTCGAAATCTTTCTCTGCCAGCAGTTTGTACAGCCTGCAGTTCTCATCTCGCACCTCTCGAAGCTGATCTTGGAGCTGCTCGTTCTCAACCTCAAGCAACCTGGGGAAAAAACAAGCCACGATGGCAAATGTCACTGTCATGTGCTTCCAATAGTTGCTCCCAGAAGTAAAATAATGAAATGATTTTATGCTGGATGAGCTGAGCTTACCAGAGGTGAGTTTACTGAATTAAGCAAAACCACAGATTAGAACCCAAGTTAATGATCTGACCTATTCATTTAACTCATTTCTTCTTCAAAAATTCTGCGCTTCCTTGTGTTTTCTGAGGCAAAACATCACAGAACACATATCTTTTCATGGCTCCTGAGGTTACCGAATAATCTAATCTCACCAAGTCTTACTTATCTGATACTTCAGAGGAAACCTTGCAGGCTCGCCATTCAGCATCTGTGACATTCAGGCTTTACTTTCTCTACTTACTGAAGCCGATAGGAGCCAAGAGAGCACCAGCCACAAAAGCTGCTACTGAGGTTCTTTCTTAAAAATTAATACTTCATAGCAACTCACAAAAGATCAACTTCCTGTATCCTCATCTAATTTTCTAAGAAGCCCACCAGGATGGCCTGGCATCATTTTGTATTGTTAAAGTTGCTTTTTGGAATTCATTTAGAAACAAAAAAAATATCAAAAAGCCTTGTTTCTCCTATTCTTCAGTACATTTAGTAACATTTATGGGTTTCACCTCTTTGAGATACCCAGAGAATCAATAACTGCAATCTCTCTGCTGTCCTTACCTGATGGGTCCTCCAAATGCAAAAAACAAAAGCTGGTTTTGACATTTGAGATGTCCCAGGCTGATCTGAGCTCCCTATGTGATGCCAGCAGCCAGGACACAGGGTTCTCAGGACAAAATCTGTAGCCCAGTCAGAGAATCGAGAGCATCTCAGAGGGTACGTGCCATGCATGGACATATAAGCCAACTCCAAGAATTACTAACATCCTCCAACTTTAGACATATCTTTTAGCCAGACTCCTCCAAACAGCGGCATTTCAGAATGGAAATGAACCTGTTTTCATTTCCCAGAGAGGAAACCAAACGTGCTAAGAGAAGCCGTACTGACACTGCCTGCAGTAAATGTGTTTGTGGTACAGATGCTGCTGGCTCAAGTCAGCAGCTCCCATTCTGCTGCCCTCTGGGTTTCCTGTTTTCTCCCATCTGAGCTTCCTCATCTCCCTCATCTGAGTTTCAGGGCAGGGTCTCACTCTGGACCAAGACATGGGTGTCTCTTGGTGATAAAACACGCACAAAAGTCATGGGAGGTCTGGTCGATACAACCAGTGCTGCTTACAGACCAGCTGCCACTGCGGGGTGACCTGAATCGCTCTCTAACTGCCACAAAGGGCACTGATCACAGAATAGTTTGGGTTGGAAGGGACCTTCAAAGCTCCCCCAGTGCCACCCCTGCCATGAGCAGGGACATCTTCACCAGCTCAGGTTGCTCAGAGCCCCGTCCAGCCTGGCCTGGGATGTCTCCAGGGATGGTTCATCCACCACCTCTCTGGGCAACCCCAAACTATTCTGCGAATCTGTGATCTCAGATGTCCCCAGACACCTAAGCCAGCCAGAACAATTGATCTAAGATTCTTATCTACAGTGTGACCCTGAATGTCTATGTTTTGGTAACTTAACCTGGACTAGTGTCCCCCTTTGGCCTATAGACTACTTGCTGCAGACTAAACCAGAAGTAGTTAGCTTGGATGGTCACAGAGAGCTGGATAAAGCCCAGTTGATACAGTCCATACTGGTGGCTATAGACAGATCCACAGTTAGCTCAGTAGTCAGCTAAATCCTTTCTATTCAAAAGTTTTAGCAAGCTTTCTGCTCCAACTACACTTTGGAGCTTTTAAATGCACACACCATACGTACATGTCAGAATAAATGACCCCTTAAAGCACCGCCATGAACAGCACAGTCAATTTATGAGACGATTCACAATCTGTAATTAAGAACTGCAGCTCTGTTTCAAAGCTGCAAATCAAAGGGAGATCAAAGGCAGCTGTTTACAAAGGAGAAGAAAGAAAGCAGCAATCTGAGCAGAGAAAAGGCAAAACTAAGCTATTCCCACATGCACCACTCCGAAGTGAGCAACGAAACTCTTCAGATCTAATTAGAGACACATGGACAAAAAGACTTTTAACAGTTAGGGAGTTAACACGAAAAAAAGTTTCTAAGCTCTTAGCACACCTGATCAGCGATGTCTTCCTCAGCGCTGGCTTCTAAGTCCTGATAAAAAGCACCGATAAAAAGTCCTGATAAAAAGTAGGATGGACAGAAATCCCAACTGCAAAGAGCTCGAGTTTCCTCTGAGAAACTTCCCCGTCCCACCCCAGAGTGAGTCTCCTTGTCACAGAGGAGGCAGCAGGTTCCACTCAAGCAGCTCAGCTACAAGAAGTCAGCCAAAAGGAACAGGCTGCAGAAAGGTAACGCTTCTCACCCTAGTGCAAGGAAATAGAATGAGCTGAAGCTTAAGAGCGGGGCCTATAACTGAAATTCACTTTCCCAGCTTTGTTACAGATTCTCCCTGAGATGGGGAGGATCACTTCATCTTAAATACATCAAATAGAGCAGGGAGGATAAAGTTATAGAAAGAGCAAAACAGAAAGACAGATGTGTCAGCTAAACACTCGCCTAAACTAAATCTGGGAGTAGGATGGGAGGAAGGAAAGATGAACTCCCAAGGCTCAGAGGAAGGGAGATTTCTCAGAGGAGAATGTTTTCCAAGCGCTGCCATAAACATTGACGTGCTGAAATCACCGCCACTGCGGAGCACATGGAGCCCTGTTATTCTGGAACAAGTTCCTAATGTGTTGTCATGGGAATACTGCAATGTACATCCTGGTGAATCCCTTCCAGAAGTGAATCCTCCCTGGATTTCACACACTCACAACCACTCGTTTGCTGAATGCGGGTGTACATAAGCAAAGGAGAATCCAGAGGAATCTGCTACACCTGCCATGTCAAATGGGGACTTCCAATAGTCAGTGCCACTGAAAGCAGAGGTGACAGCTCTTGAGTTGCTCAGATCTAAATTACGGAACTGTAAACGGCAGAGAACTGCTGGGACAACCCTGGACTCTGCACCTCAGAGAAGGGAACAGAGCTGGGGAAGGGGCNGAGATGAGGTTCTTAGGGATGCGGGGTAGTGCCAGTGTTACATTAACAGTTGGACTCGATGATCTTAAAGTCTTTTCCAACCTAAACGATTCCATGATTCTAACGTATGATGCCATGGCAAGAGCATTAATTTCTAGAAGGTCAGCTGCCTGTTTGCACACAGATTTCCTTTGTAGCGTGAACACCACATTCCCAGAAGCACCTGGAAGTTTCAGTGGGTCACTCCTGCGTTCTCTGCATCTTCACAGAAGCTCTGCTGCAGCTTTTGCTCTTGGGCGTTCAAGGAAGCAACTTCCAGAAACAGGGAGTTGTGGGGAGTTGCCTGGTGTAACACAGAGGGAAGATCAGTATTTAAAGCCTAATCAAACTTGGTTAGTGGCTTGATGAACTTTGGTGGAGGTGCCCTTCCCCACTCTGGATTCTGGGAGGGGAAACTGTCACAAAGGTGCTTGCCTAACTCTGGTTTTCCACCCATAATCTGCTGGTTGGGGCAGAGCTGCCAGCTCCTCCTTCCTGCCCCTGGATCACGGCACATCACCCCATCAAGGTGCCAATAAAACAGTCCACGGGGCTAAAGCTGTAAACTGGATCACTGAAATGACTTGAGAATAACATAATCTTTCCCCTAGAAAGTGAATCCAGCTTCCAGCAAACAGCTGTATCAGCACAGCTGCAAGTGGGGAGCAGAAGTGTGAATTTCTTCAGCTGGCATCACCACTGTTAGGGAGAAAATCCCTGAGGAGCCAACACTGCAGTAACTGCAGACATCTTTGGGATGTGTCCAACTTCAGACCTGTTCTAGTTCGTAAAAAAATATTAATTGGGTCAGAAGGAAAGACTGACTGTACCCTAGGATGAAGATGAATGATCTGAGCTGAGGCTGCAAATCTCTGCTCCAGTAAATTGAATTATGACTCAGCTTCAAAAACAAGATCCAGGGAGATCCACATTAGAGCGTCCAATGTGCTGGTAATTCAGGTTCTACCCCAGTGGGTGAGGTAAAACCCAAACCCCTCTGCCCAGTAAGACTTCAAACCCTACCTTGTATAACTCTGTCTATGAGACCCTCCTGTATAGCTGGCTGTCTTTTGATCTGCCAAATCAGGTTATATTACAAAGAGAGCCAGGGGAACACTCTCCTACGCTGCAGGCCTTGTGTTGGTATTCAACAGGTTGTTTCAACAACAGCTTGTGCTGGTTTGTACCCAGTAGCTGCTTTGCCCTTATCTGTCTTTGGAAATTAGTCATGTTTGTTTATAAGGTTAGGAAAGAACTAACCAACAGTTCTGAGGATGTTAGTGATCCTGAGTGGCTGGATTTCGTCACATAGTGTCTATCTGCCCCCAGCACGTCACCCTTAACCCCTCGGTTCTTCCACTCTTCATTTGTGAAACACTGATAAGAAAAAACACATCACAAATCTCTGAGGATAAACATTTTAGAGACAGTGAGATTCTTCTCAGGACAATGAAAGCCCAATATGTGAAGACGGAAAGTCCTCTGTCCACTTCATATGACTTTCATAAGATCACATGCAAAATATATTTCTGTGACTTCCCAAAGGAACGGTGCTGCTACACCTTTACCTTTTGCTGTCATCTTCTTTTACAGGTTGTCTTGTTTCAAAAAGCTTTAGATCATTCGGGATTCCGAAAGTCTCCTTTACGTTGCCATTATCACCTTTCTGACTGTTCTGCTTTTCCTTCTTCCTCTCCATTAGATTCTGCAGCCGCCTTTGCTGTTGTTCTTGATAAGCCTTAAACTGGCTTTTAAACTGTTCATTCACCGTTAGGTCTGGCTCCATTGTTTACTAAAAGCATAACGAGAAGAAAATAAAAAGCAACAGAGAGCAGAGATCAACATTGCTTTGAAAAACATCCTTTTCTAGCAGCTGCTTTGCAGTTTTTCCTCCCTGACCCCTGCACAGTCTCCCTGCCACCTCCTCTCAGCCTCTGTGCTCTTCAGCCCCAGTGCTTTTTTCCATAAATGGCTTTCAAACAGTCTTCAGAAAAGTTTTCAGATCTTTTTCACGCTAGCATTCAAGAAGCAATGTTTTAAAATGTTTTTAAGGAGCCAAGATTAAATAAACATTTCCACAGAAGAGCAAGTCGGGGTCAAATCCAAGTGAATGTGGCAACCATGTTATACTGACAAATAGGGAACACAGACCGAACCACCCAGCCTTCCTTCCCAGCTTTCAAAAAAAGGTGCAGATCTCTCCATTTTTGGGTAAATGTGGGACTGACAGAGGAAGAAAAATCCCTGTTTATCCTAATGCCTTAGACACCAAGAGTGTGGCTTGCATCTTGCCCCCAAATTTCTAAGCATTAACTGATAATATTAGCTGATTAACATTAAAGTGATAATATTGCTACCCATTAAAATGTCTAGAGCTTTACTTAGTATGACTAAATATGACCGATTTTCTGATGTGTTCCAGACCCCTCTCCTTCTGTTTGACATTAAGTGTCAGTAAAAAATTGCGTGCAACTTTGGCCTAGGAAAAACAATCAGTAAAACCTTTCAAAGACACACCCTCCAATGAGTGATTAACACAGGCCCTTTCTCACACTAAGGCAGCAATCTCCCTGATAAAGCACCAAAATGCATGCTATGTCCCTGTGTGCCCGGACGTGCTGTATGGGCAAAGATGCATTGCAAGGAGTTTTACCTACACACCTGTCATGGACACTATGGGTGTGGAATTTTTTTACAAAGAGGGTGTTGAAATACTGGCCCAGGTTGCCCAGAGAGGTGCTGGATGCCCCATCCCTGGAGACAGAATCACAGAATGTCAGGGATTGGAAGGGACCTCGAAAGCTCATCCAGTGCAATCCCCCTGGAGCAGGAACACCCAGCTGAGGTTACACAGAAGGTGTCCAGGCGGGTTTGAATGGCTGCACAGAAGGAGACTCCACAACCTCCCTGGGCAGCCTGGGCCAGGCTCTGCCACCCTCACCATGAAGAAGTTTCTTCTCATCTTTAAGTGGAACCTCCTGTGTTCCAGTTTGCACCCATTGCCCCTTGTCCTGTCACTGGTTGTCACCGAGAAGAGCCTGGCTCCATCCTCCTGACACTGCCCCTTTCCATATTGATCCCCATGAATGAGGTCACCCCTCAGTCTCCTCTTCTCCAAGCTCCAGAGCCCCAGCTCCCTCAGCCTTTCCTCACACGGCAGATGCTCCACTCCCTTCAGCATCTTGGTGGCTGCGCTGGACTCTCTGCAGCAGTTCCCTGTCCTTCTGGAACTGAAGGGCCCAGAACTGCACACAATATTCCAGATGTGGTCTCACCAGGGCAGAGCAGAGGGGCAGGAGAACCTCTCTGACCTAGACATCCCAGGCCAGGCTGGACGGGGCTCTGAGCAACCTGAGCTGGTGAAGATGTCCCTGCTCATGGCAGGGGTGGCACTGGATGAGCTTTGAAGGTCCCTTCAACCCAAACTATTCTGTGATTCTATGACAAGGTGCACTCAGCACTGACAAGCGCTAAGGGCACTGGTGCCTCTGCTCAGCCCACAGGCCTCCTGGGTACAAGTGATGGCCTGGGGGACAAATTTAGCTCCCCAGCCCACCTGGGCACTGACTCCACCCCTGGCACAGAGGGATCAGCCCCACAGCTGCTGTGTGGGGACAGGGCGGGGTCCCCCTATTCCCCACCCAACGCCCACCTTGCCCTGCAGCCTGACAGAGCCTGACAGCCCCGCGCTGCCCCTCACACCCCCAAGCCAGCACCCGGGGCCTCCCCCAGCCTCCAGCCTACCAGAACCGCCTCCCCCGGCCCGGAGCGCAGCGGGAGGCTCCCCCCGGCCGCCCTGTCCCGCCTGGCCAGGGCCGGGCCCGCTTGCTCCGGTTGCCGCTCCCGACCAGGCCGCGGCGCCACGCGGTTCCCATAGCAACGGGGAGCGGCGGGTGGGGCCGCGCATGCGCTGAACGCGTCCCCTCAGCGCGGCCGCCATGACGGTTCCTGGCAGCCGCTCCCTGCCCGGTGGTGCCTCCGGCCCCACGACCTCTGTGTCCGCTCCCCGCACAACCGGCCCCTCCGGGTCACGGCAACGGGGCTGCTCCTCCTGCTGCCCCGCGGTGTGGGGAGGAGGAGGGCAGGGACCGGAAAAAAGCCTCTGCGCCATGGAGGGGGCGTCTCCTCAGGCCGTTCCCAGCTGCACCCATCAGGGAGAGCTCTGGTGTCAACCCTCAAGGACAGCAGGGCTGGACCGGCCCGGAATGACCTTTCCAGTGGCACTGCAGCCTCCCTGGTGATTACTGGAGTTACTGGAGGGAGCCCAGTGGAGGCTACGAAGATGCTGAGACGTCTGGAGCATCTTTTTTATGAGGAGAGGCTGAGGGAGCTGGGGCTGTTCAGCTGGAAAAGAGAGGCTGGGAGGGGATCTCATCAATGCTGATAAATATCTCAAGAGTTGGTGTCAGAGGATGAACCAGACTGTTTCAGTGGTGCCCAACGACAGGATGAGGGGCAATGGGCAGAGGCTGAAACACAGGAGGTTCCACCTGAATATGAGGAGAAACTTCTTTACTTTGAGGTGCCAGAGCCTGGCCCAGGCTGCCCAGAGAGGTTGTGGAGTCTCCTCTGGGGACATTCAAACCCACCTGGATGTGACCCTGTGTGATCTGCTCTGGTGAACCTGCTTTAGCAGGTGGGTTGGACTGGATGATCCCCGTAAGTCCCTTCAACCCCAACCATTTTGTGATTTTTGTTCACCCCGCCCTTCGCAAGTAGCTGCATGCGCATGGGGACCCACCCCCCAACAAATCCATAACCAAACATTAGCTCCAGTGCTTACACATTTATTCATATTTCATCGCCCACTGCGCTGTACAATGTCACAGACAGAAGTGCACTTTGTACCTTGTGGTGTTTATTACAACGACACATCATACTGTCACCATGGAATGTCAGCTAACAGGAGAAAATGAGGTTTTTGCAAATTGGCTTTATCAAGACATTTATTTTTGTGGCTGCTGTTGGATATACAAGGGGTTCGATTGTAAAATAATGGTGGCAATTCACAGAGAAGGGTTTTAACACCTCGTTGAGGGTGATGGAGGCTTTCCAGATTTAAATGTTTAAAAAAATCCTATAGGGAATGATAACTGCAAAAATCAGAGCTAGATCATATGTTTTAGAAGTATTAGAATACCAAACCAAGGTTTAGTTTTCACAATGTGTATTTTAAATGTTATATTTAAATGTTATTAAGAAGAACAATTTAAATAAAGTTACAAAATAGAGCAATCCAAGAGTCTGAAAATCTATAGTAAAAATAGAGAGCCTGTGTCTTCATTAACAATGAATAAATATAACATTTAAATATCTGCAACATACCAAATACCTATGCCTTAAATAAAAAAAATAGATCTTTATCACTCTCAATATTTTAGAAGTCATTTAGTGCTACTAGAAGCTTCTAAATCACAAAGCTGGAGTCTGACAAATATACAGAATAGAAAATGACAGCAAAGCACTCACGACACTGTCTGGCAGCCCGAGGCCTCACAGAAGCTGGTTCAGACTTTGTGGTTTTGGGCAAGAGCACTAAAACAGTCACCAATTTTAGGACTGAGTTGAGGGGAAGATAAACAGATTGTGCTTTACTGTACTCCCTAAAATTTGGGATACGGTGGCGTCAATCAGAACCAGACCCTGATACCCACTCCCCCAGTGCACAATCATTTAGGCTGCCAGCTTCAAGACAATGTATCATAACTAAATCAATATAGGGCAATTCTCTAATACCATATATTATTCTTTTTTCTCCTCAACCCCCCCTTGGTATGAGGTTTGTAGCTGCAGTACACAGGCCACCACCAGGACACAGGTTTTCAGTCGGTTTTCCTTTCCTCCTTGGGCTTCATCAGGTGCTCCCGAACGATTGAATACAGCACACCTGCGAGACAGAAATACAAGGACAATTAGAAAGCTGGGTTAAATAGGAAATAACAGGTTTCAAAATCTGAACAGTAAGAGGTATTTTCAGCAATAATGTTTCCCTTCCTCTTCTCCCATCTGTATTTTTTTTATAGCAGTGAGGAATGGTACAAAAGTCATATACAAAGTGGATACGAAAATATTCTGTATATGAAATGCAGATCCTCAGCCAATTCGACTTGACTTTGCAGCCAAAGTGAAGCTTTTCTGTTGTACCTTCTGGGAATACAGCACAGACAACCAGCATTTCATGGGATATACATTTACACACGTACATGGCTGCAATACTCGAGACCTGAGATGTACAACTCAGTATATACAGGGACACAATTCTAGTCTTGAATATATATATATATATATATATATATCTCAAATACCCAATACCACAGTCTACACAAGCTGATTTTTCAACACATTAAATTCAGGAACAGCAACATATTTACATGGGAAAATACTAATGTCAGATAGTTGGGTTGTTTTTTTTTCTTTGCTTCTAACTCTGACATATGCAGAACTTCCCATGTCTAAAAGCTAAAACTTCTATTCTCAAAGTTAACGCAGTTTAATACTAAATACGTGTACTTAAATATCTTATTGCTCTAGAAAGGCTGAGCGAACATCAGTAATGACCATAAATATCCTGAAATACAACTGCCTGGATGCTTCCACCCCGAGGATATTCCACACATACTGTATTATCCACTCGGAGAAGGGATGTGAGACGCTCTCCGCAGTTTGCCGGATACGTACCGCACGTTATTGCTCCCACGACGAAGCCCTGGGCCGCCACGCGCATGTGAATCAGGTGAAGTGACATTTTCATCTCACCTCTGTGCTTCAGCCTGTACAGCCCATAGCCGACCACCATGGCAAAGCCGGCCATCCCTGCAAGGCAAAGAAAACATCCTTCTGAGCCCAGAGCCAAGACATCGAGATGTGCGGTGACCCACCTAAACAAGATCTCCTGGGAATAATCATCTTTCGGTTTTTTTTTATAAATGGCCAGTCCTGGCCTATCTGCTGGTTTTGCTCAAGTGCTGCCACCTCATTCAGCGCAGAGAGTGAGGGGCTACTGGAGAGAGTCCAGTGGAGGCTACAAAGATGCTGAGGGGGCTGGAGCATCTTTCTTACAAGGGAAGGAGGAGAGAGCTGGGGCTGTTCAGCCTGGAGAAGGGGATCTTATCAATGTTATAAATATCTTAACAGTGGGTGTCAAGAGAACAGGACTAGAGTCTTAGGAGGAACAGCTGAGGGACCTAGGGGGTTTAGCCTGGAGAACAGGAGGTTAAGGGGAGACCTTCTTGCGCTCTGCAACTGCCTGAAAGGAGGTTGGAGCCAGAGGGGTCTGTATCTTCTCTCAGGTAGCAACTGATAGGATGAGAGCAAATGGCCTCAGTTGCACCAGGGGAGGTTTAGACTGGATATTGGGAACAATTTCTTCATAGAAAGGGCTGTTGGAACAGGCTGCCCAGGGCAGTGGTGGAGTCATCATCCCTGGAAGGGTTTAAAAGACATGGAGATGATGTTCTCAGGGACATGGGTTAACAACAGTGTTGGGTTAACGGTTCGACTCAATGATCTTGAGCGTCTTTTCAGACCAAAATGATTCTTGATTCTATTCTTTTCAGTGGTGCCCAACAAGGGGCAACAGGCGCAGACTGAAACACAGGAAGTTTCATCTGAATATGAGGAGAAACTTCTTTCCTTTGAGGTGCCAGAGCCCTGGACCAGGCTGCCCAGAGAGGTTGTGGAGTCTCCTTCTCTGCAGACATTCAAACCCCCCTGGACACCTTCCTGTGTGATCTGCTCTGGTGACCCTGCTTTAGCAGCTGGGTTGGACTGGATGATCTCCAGAGGTCCCTTCAACCCCAACCATTCCATGATTTCCACTAGTGTTAAAATGCCACAGCAGTAGCTCAAGGTGTCGGAGTTTCTCGGGTATTTTTCAGAAAGCACCCGTGCTGCTTGCACCCTCTTTCCTGGACAGAAGCTCCCACCCAAGAACAGCACTCAGCTATGGCTGGGACCCTCAGTGCGTGGAGACACCCCGACCTACCCACCAGCCTGCTGAGGTTGCTATTCCGGGTATCATCACATTTGGCCAGCTTCACTGGGACAGGACAAGTCATACGATACTTGTCCAGTGCTGTGGGGACCGAGGTTCAGCTGGAATTCGCTTTTTGTCCTTCAGACCAAACACAGCCCCGGCTCTGCCACCTCCAACCCACCTACACTGATGCTCTCACAGAATACACAGCAGCAGTGCACAAAAGTTCCCAATTCCATCCACTTCATTCCATATTTAGGATGATTATCTCCATAGATCAAGGGAGGCTGCCAAGTTCTAAGTGGTATGTTTTACCACCGAGAGCCCAGACGGCTTGTTTCCCTGAACAGGAATATTACCAGCCCCACTCCTGAAGCTGTAAGCCATTCCTTCACTGCTGCATGACCACGTGGCAGCTTCATTAAATACCAATTAAGAATTTTAGGGCCTTCAAACTAGCTCTGACACAGGTAGAAGGTAAATTCTTCCAATTTGCTTGGGAGAACTCAAAGTGCTGGAGTTCACAGTACGCCCCAGTGAGCTGGAGAGCAAAGTCCTGTGACTGCAGAAGCCAGTGACGGATTATGTGCTGGCAAACATGTGGAACAGTTCACCCCGAGTGAACCGACTGCTCTCCATGTAAGGTGGCTGGAAATCAAAACGTCTCTCATGTCAGAGGCAGTTCCTGATGGGAAGAAAGCTCTCGGGATGAACACAACTGATCCTCTGTCTCCTCAGAGGCTTTTCTGGGGTCTCGGTGGAGAGGTTGAGAATTTTAACAACCTCCTCAAGCTGGGGTACCACAAACCTACTAAGAAAACGCATTTTAAACTAAGGAATGGCAGCAGAGGGGGGGTGAAATGTTTAGCAGCTGAGCTCATTTTAGATATTTCTGTTTTGTTGATTTGAAAGTCACTTTGTAGTGATCGCACAGTTCCCAGTAACTGCACTCCAGAACACCTACAAAACACACGTTCAGGTGATGGTGCTGGGTGAAGGTGTGTGTTTTAAGCTCATCTGAACAGTCTTTCAGGGTTTGTTGGTTTTTTTTTTTTTGGTAATTGTAGGTTCTGAATTGTCTATTTAAGATAACAAGCCTCATTAACTTCTCTGTTTCTTGCAGAACAAATACCATTCCGGGCACTGTTATCACCACACAGAAAACCTACAGCAAGAAGTAATTTCCTGTTCACAGGCAACCGGTGAGCAGTGAACATGTTTACTATATTGATTGCCCACGAACAGAAAGAGCTATGTCACATTTCTTCACGTTTAAACTTACCGATGGGTACAAACGGCGTCTCTTTAAATTTCCTTAAGAGCTTTGATGTCTGGCTGGTGTCAGTCTCATACTCGGGGAAAACAGGTTCCTGACCGGGTGACATGGTGGCTGCAGAGACAGAGAACCTCTCTTCAGGGTTTAAAAACATCAAGTTAAGGGAATTTTTAGAAAAAGAAAATGCCTTGCATATTCCACTACAGAGTGAGGTACAAGCACAATGAGCGGCTGAACTACACACAAATGATTTAATTCAAGTGAAGTCTTGGGAAGCGAGATCTTTGCAAACTAGGACAAGTAATGACGGGGGGGGGNGCGGGGGAGGGCGGGCGGGGAAAGGCGAAGCAACAAACTCCTGCCATCCTTTTTCATACTACGAGAGGTCCCAGCGGCCCGACACACACAGGCAGCGAGAAGCCGCTGAAAGCTTTGGCCACTGCCTGTGTTTTCTTTTAGGACGTGCATCCTGCTTTGCTTTCCCAGGCTATTCCTTAACAGCTGCCCTGTCCTCGGAAAAGTTCATTCCTCCCCTTTCACTCCCTGCCAAGAGCAGCAAGAGAAGCCCTCTGGGGGAAAAGCAAGCACGAGCCGCTTCAGAAGGTCAGCGCCATGGTTGCTACTATGGCCTCACTCCACCTCGTTCCCCCATTCAACAGGTTTCAGACTCTTGCTGGAGAACACGGAGTGCGAAATGGCAGCTGCTGAGGAACCAGAGCGAGTCTTGAAGCCCCTGATAGACACAGATCCATGTGTGGACGCATCAGGAAGACAAGTGGTTCCCATCCCAGCACAGGTGATTTCTCACCTGTCCCCAGGTGAAAAAAAAGCAGCAGCGACCACAAGAAGGTCTCTACTCACTGACCCATCATCACCCAACCAGTGAGACCATCCACCAAAACATGACGGCTTGTCCTGCTGTCCTTGTCACACACAGACCTGCTCAGCATAACCAGCATTCTTCAGTTAGTGCCTGTTTCTGCCTGCTCAGGTACCTCAACAACACCACAAATCGCTACCTGTATTGTTCCAGTTTTGCCACCAGTAGGCTCAGCAGCAAAACACAGCTCGGCCTCCCATGAAGTGCTCCAGACTCACAGGAATTTAACTTAAACACAGGCTGGTAATCACTTGCAAAAGATAAATTTCAAACATGGCTGTATTTCCTAGTTAAGCAGCATTTTGTGCATGTCCATTTCATCAGGCTGTTTTTTAAACTAAACGTGAAAACCATTTCCGCAGGCTCGTTTTTTAAACTAAATGTGCAAACCATTTCCTCTGCAGGCCAAAGGATTTGGTCTCTCTGTGCCTACTACAACTACTCTTATCTGCTAAATATATTTTGGCCTGGCTCCTTCGGAGAACGAAACAGGAGAGCGCCCTGTCACTCAAGAGAGGTGGAGACAAAGGAAACGATTTCAAGAAGTGAATCGATTTGTAAGAGGTTCCTGCGACCTTCAGCTCACGCAGAGGGTGTCGGGCAGAGGAACCCGGGGGAAAACACCCAAAACTGCCCTGACCCTGCAGCGGGGACACACGGGCACCCACGGGGGACAGCTCTGACACGGGGGGAGGGGCACGGGTGGGGAGGGGACAGATCCCACCGCCCCTCCCAGCACCACAGAGCCCACAGCGGGGCCCTGTCCTACTCCAGTCCCAGGACCCCGCACCCCACATGGGACCCCTGTGCTTCTCCAGCCCCAGGTCTCCGCACCCCACACCGGGCCCCTGTCCTTCTCCAGGCCCAGGCGCCTGCACCCCACACGGGGCCTCTGCCCTACGCCGGGCCCAGGCGCCTGCACCCCACATGGGGCCTCTGCCCTACGTCAGCCCCAAGTCCCCGCACCCCACACCGGGCCCCTGCCCCTACTCCAGGCCCAGGCGCCTCCACCCCACACCGGGCCGCAGCCCCGAGTCTCTCCCGCCCCGGGTCCCGGGCCTCACCTCACCCCTCTCCACTCCCGAACCCGCCGGCGTCTGGCGCGCTTGGCCCCGCCCCCCTCCCTTATTGGCCAGATTCGCCCCGCCCCCCGCGCCTTATTGGCCGGATTCACCCCGCCCCCTGTCGCTTCAGGCGCCGACGAGCCCGGCCGAAAACCACAACTCCCAGCGTCCCGCCCGCCGCCAGCCAATCCGAAAGTGCGTCCGTTGACGCCGCGTCCTTATAAGGGCGGGGAGGCGGGGCAAAGACGTGACGTCATGGCGGGGGGTTCTCCGCATTGCGGCGGGTGCGGGGTCACGGCGGGAGCGCTTGGCGCGCCGGTAGGGGGCGCTGCGGGCGGGCGCTTTCCCGCCCCTGGAACCCCCTAAAACGGTGGGAAGGTTGGGAACTGCCCTGCACGATTCTGAGCGTGGTTTCCCTCTTCCGAGCACATCTGGGCACCAACAGCTCGGGTTTGCAAAACAGAGAGACTTTGGGTTCAACCTGGCGACCTGTTTCACTCCCAAAAGTGGGGTTTTTAGGTGGTCGTTTGCAGGATGCAGCTTTTCCTGCAACTTGGCAGCTTTCCGCTTCAAAAACAACTCATGTCAGTATAAAACTGCGCTTTGACATCAAGTGGAAGCGCTTTAGCGAAGGAGAAGGTCAGAGCCCGGCTTTCCCTCGGTCTGATTTTCTTCTTCCTTCTAGTGAATTGTCTCATTAACTGTTTTTTTTTCCTGAATTTCAGCTTTCAAGCAGAGCTCAATTTGCCCCTGCAGTAGATTTTGAAGCACAAAGATGAACTAAAAATTCCGCCCGACTTCAACTGAACTGAGCTCTGGATCAGGAAGAAAAATCCCCTGGGATCCCCAGGATAACGAAATCCCTCCCCTAAACCTCGGGGTGAAACATCAAAGTGAAACAACAACAAAAGAGTCATTTTTTCTGAAAACCCTGCCCTGTTTTGTGGTGGAAATTTGTCTCTCCATCTCCAAGCATGGGGGGACACAGCGTTACTGCTCCTGCACGGTCACTCGCCGAGATGCAGCATTTTCGGCAGCATAAAAGAAAGCGGCTCAGATGGCTGTTTGTTAGCACCGCTGTACCTCTCTAAATGCGGTTCCCATTACGAGTAATCTGGTTACTTTAATTGCCAAAGCCATTAGGGCTCTGCAGAGCCTGAAAGGGGAAAAAAAAAAAATCTATGCAATTACCGGCTCCCAAATGGAGTTAAATGTTGTAATAAATTACAGGGCAGGCTGCTTTCTCCAGTGACTCTCAGAGACAAGTTTAATTCCCTGAAGCTCCGCACGATATGTGCTTCGGGGGGGGAACTCAATTAAAACCAAAAACTTATTACATTTTAATTGCTGGGCTAATGAAGCTGCTGTCACCTGTAGTGTCCCTGTGTGCGTCTGGTTTTGTGACCGGCGTCTTGCTCCCTGCTAATGGATATGTTGCCCACGTAATATCTTTATTATAGGGTATCTTTCAGGGCAGGCATGCGCGTACACCAGCTGATGGCGGCGAACGTGGAAATGGGTAAAAATAACATATTTCTCTTAGTGAATCCATATACCACAGGCAGGCTGGGTTTAGGGGTTATAAGTTGCACCAGGGTTAGCACAGGGATGGGCTTGGCATGGTCAGGGTGTTACCCATGGGCCTGTTTGGTGGTGAAGTGAGGGAAATGAACTGGAAGGTGACCACTCACCAGTGATGCCCTTCTAAAACCTCTCCAATAAACCAGCTTCTCAGAGACACCTTTGACAGGTGAGCAAAGGTTTGTGCCATGACGCTATCCCCAAGACATCCCTTCTGTGGTTGATCACTGTTTGCATGTTCAACCACAGCAATAAGAACCTTATTCTGGTGTCGCTTGCAAGGTAAAGATGTGCTATTGTCCCCAAAGAGCCACCAGCACCCGCCAGCCCTGGCCATGTACCTCTCCACAAACCATTTCTGCTCTTACAGGGATTGAGGATCCTGCAGCATCCAAGTAGCACGTGGCTTATCCAGATTTCCTGGGAAAAATGCAATTTCTACATCAGCATCTCCCCTGGTTTTATTAAAAACAAGACCAGCTTTTCTTTTAGTGAATTTTCCTTTCAGCTAAGTTCTTCTAACTGCACTTTTCTGAATTTGGCTGCATGTTCTTGCAGACAGGAGCTGATAATGGAAACAGTGGGTTGCAGAAGAGCCCCAGGTTTAGATTTCTTGCTATGGCAGCCAAGGATACTGATGAAAATGCACATCCCTGGGAGCCTCTCAGCGCAGAGACCAAGCAGGTCCCATCCTGCCTGGGAGAGCTGGGGGGTGGGCAGGGTGGACATCACCTTAATATCCATCTGTCAGGCAAGGGCAGATGTTTCCACTGATTAAAGCTTTTAGAAAACAAACAAGAGGGAAGTTGTAGCCACATCTGGATTTGGGAAGCAGCAAACCCAGGTCCAACAAGGAAATAGGGAATTAGGGGCAGATGGCTTGTTTGGGAGGAGATGGGTGGAGAAAAGGGGAGGATCACGGTAGATGTGGGCAACTCCCACGTGGAAAAATGGAGAGAAGGAGAAAAGGAACAGGTTGTGTTTAAGCAGGTGGCTGGTGTGTGTCCTTGGCTGGGTGACTCTGGCCTGGCACGTCCCGGAAAAACCTACTTCAGACTGTTTTGTGGGTGGTCTCACCACCCAGGCTGTGCACGCTGGGGTGCGTGGGATCCACCAGCGATCTTCACATTGTGCTGAGGTGTGTCCTTGGTCCTGGTGGCTCCGGCTGTCCCTTACGTGGTGCCTATCTTGAGCTAGACACGCCAGAGGCTGTGCTGCCATCCAGAGACATGGACAGGCTGGAGAGTTGGGCGGGGAAAAATTTAATGAAATATAACAAGGGCAAGTGTAGAGTCTTGTATCTGGGCAGCAACAACCCCAGGTTCCAGTGTAAGTTGGGGAACGACCTCTTGGAGAGCAGTGCAGGGGAAAGGGACCTGGGGGCCCTGGGGACAGCAGGGTGCCCATGAGCCAGCCCTGGGCCCTTGTGGCCAGGAAGGCCAATGGGACCTGGGGTGGATCAGAAGGGGGTGGTCAGTAGGTCAGAGAGGTTCTCCTGCCCCTCTGCTCTGCCCTGGTGAGACCACATCTGGAATATTGTGTGCAGTT
>VWYH01001194.1:132922-300032 GCA_013399365.1 Pampusana beccarii | reverse complement strand
ACCAGTGACAGGACAAGGGGCAATGGGTGCAGACTGGAACACAAGGGGTTCCACTTAAACACGAGAAGAAACTTCTTTCCTTTGAGGTGCCAGAGCCTGGCCCAGGCTGCCCAGGGAGGTTGTGGAGTCTCCTTCTGTGCAGCCATTCAAACCCGCCTGGACACCTTCTGTGTAACCTCATCTGGGTGTTCCTGCTCCGGGGGGATTGCACTGGATGAGTTATTGAGGCCCCTTCCAACCCCTGACATTCTGTGATTCTGTGAAGAGCATGTTGTATTTCTCAAGGTTTCACAGCACCTGTGGCAGGAGACACTGTGGTCCTGCTGTGTATCTCAGGTGACAAGGCCCGCTCTGGGTTCAGGCACCAGCTGTGGGTGTTGTGGAGGGACGCGTGCTTGGGCACGGTGTGGAGATGATTCCTCCGGTTCTGCCACCCGCTGATCGACACCAGGAAAGGACAAACAAACCCAGGGAGGTCACGCTGAGCTCACATTTCCTGCCGATGCTTTTACACAAGCAAAATTGTTTCCTAAAAGCCTGATTCAAGCCTCTGGCAGGATGAGAACTGCCCGCCGTGGAGAAGCAGCTCCTGTAAGTGCGTTTTCTGCTTCTTCCTTGTAGAGAAATCTGCAGAAGAAACACGGGGAGGTTCTGTTTTCTTCTTGAAAGTTATCCAGCTCTTAAGCACTGGCACTCTGGTGGGCTTGGGATTAATTTCTGAGCTCAGCCCGTGTTACATTCATCAGTTCTCTGCTATGAGCTGCGAGTTGGGAATGTGAGTGTCAGTGCCAGCATGATATGAAGTGGGAAAAATGCAGCAGAGGGAGAAAAGGCATCTTGGTGGGCTGGAAGAGACCCAGAAATGGGAGTTTTTGGGGATGGCTTGTCCTGATGTGGATGCAGAGGGTGTGTGTGAGGGGGGAAGGTGTTTACGAGTCTCTCTGGGTGTTGCTGCGATGAGAAGGGTGGGCAGCTTTGCTTTCCTCTCGCAGGAGTACGGTCAGAACCGCATGTGGCTAAAGATTAATTTCTTCCAAAAGATGAAACAGAAAAAGTAAAAACCCTCATTCCCAGAGAAATCTCTTTTCTGGCACTCTTCCGTGGCAGATCTCTGCTCTCCGTGGCTGAAATGCCCTGCGGCACTCCTTAAAGGACTGCGACACAGAAAGAAAACACTTCAGTCCAGCCCAACCCCAGTTTTATTTTCTTTTCAACCACCCGGATTTGCCTGGAATGGGTATTCAAGCGATTTTAGACACGGGACTGCAAACAGGTATGTCCACAGCTTCACCCCTTAGGGCTGCACCCCCACGGGCATCCTCAGCATCCCATTCCTGGGGTGATTTGTTAACCCACTTTGTGGGGAGGGTCTCCCCTTTCCCGGGGTGTTTGTGGGGTGAGAGCCATCCCTAGCAGTTCAAAGCCGCCGTGGGATGTGTCCTCCTTGTGATGTGTAGCACGACCAGGGACCAACAGCTTCATTGCAGGTCTCTTGGGCAGAAACAGGTCCTTGAGGAGAGCAAGGCAGGAGTGGCTGAAATAAGGAACGGCACAACCATGCCTGTTCTGGGATTGCTGGAAAAAAAGAGTTCTGGGGGGAATGATGGGCAGCTTTGGCTGAAAACTGGTGTGTTTTAGGAGCGGAGGAGTGTTTGAGCTGTTTTTCCCTGTGACAGCCCTGGTTTGTTGTCAAAGCCTGGAGATTAGTCTTGATTTTTAAAACCCACATTAACCTTCACAATACCAACATGGCTTAGGCAGATCCCATCTCCATGTGCGGGAGACGGGCTCTTCAGACGCAGCCATTGCCCAGTTTGGGTGGCTTTTGGAAGATGAAACCTTTGTAATGTCCTTGTGTGTGTTTTTTCTTCTGAAAATCAGACTCCAAAAGCAGGAAGCTCTCCAAATCAGTCACCGTTTCCTGAAATCTGGACTGCAGCTGTCTAAACAGCCACACCACCCTGCAGTCTTGGGGAGCTGCCAGCTCCATGGCCCTCACCCTCCTTGGTCAGCAGGGTTTCAACCTCACGCAGAACTGACTCCAGCAACATCCCTCCAGCTAAATCTCTACCTCTAACCCTGATTCAGGACTTGATTCTGGTGTCTACGTGTCCTTACCTTGGGCGCAGCTTTTAGTAGGTTGGGAGGGGTTCTCCTCCCCCCTCTGCTCTGCCCTGGTGAGACCACATCTGGAATATTGTGTCCAGTGCTGGGCCCCTCAGTTCCAGAAGGACAGGGAACTGCTGCAGAGAGTCCAGCGCAGCCACCAAGATGCTGAAGGGAGTGGAGCATCTGCCGTGTGAGGAAAGGCTGAGGGAGCTGGGGCTCTGGAGCTTGGAGAAGAGGAGACTGAGGGGTGACCTCATTCCTGGGGATCAATATGGAAAGGGGCAGTGTCAGGAGGATGGAGCCAGGCTCTTCTCGGTGACAACCAGTGACAGGACAAGGGGCAATGGGTGCAAACTGGAACACAGGAGGTTCCACTTAAATATGAGAGGAAACTTGTTCATGGTGAGGGTGCCAGAGCCTGGCCCAGGCTGCCCAGGGAGGTTGTGGAGTCTCCTTCTGTGCAGCCATTCAAACCCGCCTGGACACCTTCTGTGTAACCTCAGCTGGGTGTTCCTGCTTGGGGGGGATTGCACTGGATGAGCTTTCGAGGTCCCTTCCAACCCCTGACATTCTGTGATTCTAGTGGAAAGTGTCCCTGCCCATGGCAGGAGGTTGGAGCTGGGTGATCTTTAGGGTCCCTTCCAACCCAAACCATTCTATGATTCTATATTTTCCACTTAATACCTTTTACAAAAATCCATGTCTTGGTGTCCTAGAGTGGGCACGGAGAGGGGTCAGTGTCCTACCAGGAGCACTGAGATGTTCAGCATTTCACCTCTGGGAGCAGCCCCACCAACAGAAAGGTGCTGGTGGCAGGTTCTGCTTCACTGAGGATCGAGATGCCGCTTTCTCAGTGGCGACCCAAGTGAATCTAAAGCAGCTGACAGCAGAGTGGATTTCCCGTAATTTAGAGCAGAAGCTTCCTCAAAAGCTTGCAGTGGTGTCAGGAGAGCGTGCTGAGCTATGTCAGAGGAGACTGTGCTCTTTTACTTTCGATTTTTAACGTGTTGGAGTAAGGGAAACCAGAATTATTTTTTTTTGTATGTGTGTGCCAACAGCTGTCCCCATGCCATAGGGGGAGCACAGCACACAAAATACTTATCAGAAGGTGGCAAAATTTAAACCTATGGCCTAGAGAAGAACCCTCTGTGATCTGATGTTTGTCTTTCTTGGGGAGATTGGAACATTCTGATCGCCTTCACTTGTCTTTGGTTCCTAGGCAGCCACTCATCAACCGCAACTTCAAAGGTGGCAACAACAACCGCTTCACCCTTGCTGGATGCTGCCAATTCGAGCGACTACCTGTACGAGGACTTGGACGAGGAGGATTACGTGAAGTACGGCCTCTGCACAAAAGAAGAGGTACTGTCCTTCACCAGAGTATTCTTGCCGTCTTTTTACACCGTGGTCTTCCTGGTTGGGTTGGCTGGGAATGTCCTCCTGTTTATAGTCCTCATCATGCACATCAAGAAGAAAAAGAAGATGACCGAAGTGTATCTGCTGAACCTGGTGGTTTCAGACTTCTTCTTGCTACTAACCCTTCCTTTTTGGGCTCTGCACATTGCTCAGTGGGTGACCTGGGACATATTGTGCCCAGTCTTAAGTGCCATGTACACTGTGAATTTCTACAGTGGCATCTTTTTTGTGAGCTGCATGAGTCTGGACATGTATCTGCAGATGGTTCACGCTCGCTCTCCTCGTGGCTTCATGACACGGAGGAAGTCCATCCTCATCTTGTTGGTGCTATGGGTCCTTTCCATACTCCTCTCCATTCCTGATGGCCTCTTCACCAGCACAAGGCAAATCCGCAACAAAACCGTCATGTGCGCCCATGATTATGGCCAGAAACACCTATTTTGGAAAGTTGTCTTTCGGGTCATCCAGAACATCCTGGGTTTCCTTTTCCCCTTCCTCTTCATGACGTTCTGCTACTCCCGCATAGCGTGTGTCCTCACCATGTCTCAGATGCCTGGCTCAAGAAGAGCACTCTGCTTGGTCTTTACTCTGGTGGGTGTCTTCTTTGTCCTGTGGTGCCCTTACAACATTGTCCTCATCCTTCACTCCCTGCAAGACGTCGGTGTGATCAGGAGCTGTGAAAGCAGCAGGCAACTGGACTACGCCATGCAGATCACGGAGAGTTTGTCCTTTGTCCACTGCTGTCTCAACCCCCTGCTCTATGCTTTTGTGAAGAAACGGTTCAGATTATACTTATGGAAGATCCCTCAGGCCATTTTCAGGAGAAGCGCTTTCTTTGACATCCAACCCTCAGAGACAAGCCCGTCTTGCAGCAGATACACAGCTCAGATAGAAATGTTGAGTATCACAAATCCATGATAAATATTTACGTTATTTACATTCTGCATATGCCCTCTATGCTGTATTTTACTGGTCCTGGCCATGCGATGGATTCGCTGTGAGCCCACAGCACTGCATAACCAGATATTTCATCCTAGCACCAGCATCGAGATGAAGATTTTCCACGTTGGGGTCAGAAAAGTACATGTGGGAGTTGTTTCTGTTGTAACTGGAATTATTAAGGAAGGATTGCCCTGGGTGGAAGAGTCTAGTCTCCTGTCTAGAATATGCGAGGCACTAGTGGATGAAGGAGCAGCTCATCTAGATGTGGTGCCCGTAAAAATGCAAACTGAAACTTGTGCAGAACTTCTCTTCCATAGATCCCAAGGGGGCTGTTGGAGGAGAGCGGTCCTGCCATCGCTGCAGCTCGTGGTGCAGGCTGGGGAGCGGATTTGCCACGCTCATCCACCAGGCCAGACGTGGGTGACCAGAAACCCAGCCCTGGGTTCAGCTTTCCTTTTGCCATCTGCTGGGCAGATGTTTTCAACTGGGCTTGTCCCTTGGTCTACCCGGAGAGACAACAGGAGGAATTAGGTAATTTTAAACTGGGTTGTCCGACCAATTATGGGTTTCTCTGTTACAATGAGCTGTGCTACACTCGGGTAACGGGAAACTGTGTCTTAGCGAGGGACAGATCCTTGATTCATAGAATAGGATCATAGAACCATTTAAGTTGGAAATGAACGTTAAGAACATCAAGTCCCACCGTTAACCTAACACTGCCAAGTCCACCATTTGAGATCAGTTCCGTTGTCATAGCAATGGCGTTCAGATCAGTAACAACCAGTGAGAGAAAGGAGAAAAAATGGACGCAGCAGAACAGTGGTGGAGATATTTGCCTTCCCGAAAATCCATTTTGACAAGATAAAAAAGACCCATGGATACTGCCCTTAACACAAATATTGACTTGTGGTCTTACCGCTGAGTGAGAGCTTGACCTTGCAGAGCACAGACAGCTGTTAAGCAATCCATATTACCCAGTTTAGTGTTAATGTTCAAGGTTATTAGTTTGCTGACCTTTATTTAAAGGTACCATTTATCCTAAGTACTCTTGAGCCTCACCTGGGCCCTTTCTGACCTGGAAACCCATCAAACATGGGAGTTGCCTAGAATTATGCAAATAAAATTAATAATTTAAGGGAAAACACTCATCACCTTAATTTTATTGCAAGTCAAGGTTACTGGTAGGACTGAGGAGGGTTTTGAGTTGATCTAGAAAGGTGAATTTGTTTCCACTGACATTATTTTCCTTGCCAGCATTGCTACAGCGTGTTCTGGAAATTGTAAGGCTGGGAACTTTCCTTAAAAAAAACCCCATAAATGTCAAAATAAATATTTATCTGATGCTGTGATGTGTCCTTCACTCCACGGGTCAGGTCACTGTGGGGAACATGGAAGGGGAGAGCAGCTGGGAAGCAAGAACTCAGATGAAGATTGCGATCCCATGCAGGGGAGGGCTCGTGGGACTGTGCAAAACTTATGCTGGGATGCTCAGGGGAAGGGCAAAGGTGGAGGAAACAGGGTGAGTATCAGGGTGGGCTGGGGAGGAACAAGGGTGGGAAAATATGGAGAGGGGTATAAAATGGGGCTGGTTGTGTGTCAGCAGCATGTCCTGTGCCTGCTTGTGTCAGTCTGTCCTATATTCTTATTAAATCCTTTTTCTTATCCATCTTATGTCACTCTCTATCCTACACGAGGATGCTGCGAGGTCCAGCTGCCATGGATGGGGGAGATGCTGCAGTGAGTGGCTGCATAGATGAGGGTGGTGAGAGCCTGGCCCGGGTTGGCCAGAGAGGTGGTGGATGAACCATCCCTGGAGACATCCCAGGCCAGGCTGGACCGGGCTCTGAGCAACCTGAGCTGGTGAAGATGTCCCTGTCATGGCAGGGGGGGCACTGGGGGAGCTTTGAAGGTCCCTTCAATCCAAACCATTCTGTGATTCTATGGTCCATGCTGCAAATAAGACCCTGACCCATCAGAAAGTCCAGCGAAGCTCTTGAATTTGTATTCTCTGTATTTTTCATGCACCCAGTAATTCCCGCTCACAAGTATCTGCTGGATCAAGCAGCAACAAGGTTTTCATTCCTAGAGAAGCTCATATTGCATTCCAGGTCCTGTTTTCCAGCAGTTTTGCAAGAATCAGGTTTAATTTTATAATGTCATAATGCCAATATTAGGAAGTTTACTTATAACCCTTGAATGTCCCTGCTTGTGACAGGGGTGGCACTGGATGAGCTTTGAATGTCCCTTCCAGCCCAAACTATGATTCTATGATCAGGGTAGCGGCACCCAGGGGCATAGGGTCCCTGGCATTGTCCCCAACCCCAGTCCAGAGAGTGGGGAGCTGGAGAGATTGAGAAGAAGGGGAAAAATGGGGAAAAATGCCAGCCCAGGGGTGAGAGCGGAAGCGCAGAGAATCACAGAATAGTTTAGGTTGGAAGGGACCTTCAAAGCCCATCCAGTGCCACCCCTGCCATGAGCAAGGGCATCTTCACCAGCTCAGGTTGCTCAGAGCCCCGTTCAGCCTGGCCTGGGATGTCTCCAGGGATGGGGGTTCTTCAGTGGCTGGAGGGGACATGGCTGATTTGCAGCCTTTGACCATCGGGTGTTTATGTGACAGAAGAAAATGCTGTCATCCCTCTGGGCACCACTGCTCTCCGGCCAGGAGGTGGCTTGGCCATTTGTAGACTCTGGACTCATCCGGAACAAAGCAAATGCAACTGAATCAAGCCCACATCATAGAACCATTTCAGCTGGAAAAGACCCTCAAGATCATTGAGTCCAATCATAACCTAACCCAACTCTGGCACTAAACCATGTCCCTAAGAACCTCGTCTAAACGCCTTTTAAACCCCTCTGGCGATGGTGACTCCACCACTGCCCTGGGAAAAAAAAAATCAATCAATCAATCAGACCTGCTTTGCTTTGCCCTTGTACAGATTGGCAGTGCTTGCACCGCTCATTGACAAAGCACTTACGGGGCACTGTGTGTTGGAGAACATCAAAATGTCGGAGAACATCAAAATGTTGGAGATCTTTCCCTTTCTTCGCTTTTGAGACCAAATGAGTTCACCTGTAACCCCCTTCCCTCGGTCCTGAGCTCATTTGCAGTAGTATTTCCAGTATCCACTCTTCCTTTCACTTTTTCAGCCTGCATTGTGCATCCATAGCCTGGTCTTAAATGCAGAAATCAATGAGTGAAATCCTGTGAACCCTCTTTTTCAAAAACTGGACGCCGCGCAGTGTAGAAAAAGGAATTTGCTGTAACTGCTGGAAAGCACACACCAAAACCCATCCGTGTGACACAGCAGCCCGGTAACTCCAGCTTGATCATAATGGACCTTCCACCTTAAAAATCTCTGTTCATCAAGGGAGAAGTACACGCTGGGGCGCTCCACAGGGGAAAAGCAAATGCTGCCAAAGAGGGCAGAGGCTGTCGGCTGCACGTCTGCTTATCGGCTGCTGGATGGGAATAAAAAGCCGTCTCCTGCCCCAGCCCAGCTCCAGTCCAAGCTCCCGGACGGGTGCAGAACTCTCATGGCGCTCGGGGTGGTTCTCCTCTTCACCTTGATAGCATCTCTGCTCGGTGGGCTTTACCTCCTGGGCGCATTTCGGAGACGCGGACCCAATGAGCCACCTCTGGACAAAGGTACCATTCCCTGGCTGGGTTACGCGCTGGATTTCAGAAAGGACAGTTCAGAGTTTCTAAAAAAGATGCAGAGGAAACACGGGGATATTTTCACGGTGCTGATCGGGGGTTATTACTTCACCTTTGTGATGGACCCCTTCTGCTTTGGAGCCATCGCGAAGGAATCACGAGCTAAACTAGACTTTGTGACTCCTGCATCTAAACTGGTCCTGCGGGTTTTTGGCTACAAGGCCATCAAAGGTGACAGCAACGTAATTCATACATTGAGCACAAAGCATCTGATGGGAGATGGACTCACTGTCATGACACAAGCCACCATGGAGAACTTTCAGAAGCTGATGTTTTTCAATCTGAGCTCAGGAGAGGAGAAGCGAGTGTGGCAAGAGGACAACCTCTTCCACTACTGCTACAACATCGTCTTCAGAGCCGGGTACCTGGCTCTCTACGGCACTGAGCCGTACCAAGGGGCAGATAACAAGGAGAAAGCCGATGAGCAAGATCGCATCCACTCCAACCAGCTGTTCCACGAGTTTCGGAAGTACGACCGCCTCTTCCCTCGCCTGGCCTATGGTGTGTTGCCTTACAAGGACAAAATAGAAGGTGAGCGGCTTAAGAGGATCTTCTGGAGCATGCTGTCCGTGAAGAAGATCTGGCAGAAGGACAACATCAGTGGGTGGATAAGCGATCAAGACCAGTTCCTGGCAGAAAACGGTGTCCCCGAGTACATGCGGGATCGTTTCATGTTTATGATGCTCTGGGCATCCCAAGGCAATACAGGCCCAACTGCCTTCTGGCTCCTTTTGTATCTAATGAAACATCCAGAAGCTATGAAGGCTGTGAAGGATGAGGTCGATAAAGTCTCAAGGGAGAGCGGCCAAGAGCTGAAAGCGGGGAGCCCACCAATTAACATCACTAGGGACATGTTAAACCAGACTCCTCTTCTGGACAGTGCTCTGGAGGAGACCCTGAGGCTGGTTGCAGCCCCACTGCTGGTCAGAGCTGTCCTCCAGGACACCAGCCTTAAGACCAGCAGTGGGATAGAGTATGTTCTCCGCAAAGGAGACAGGGTGGCTCTGTTCCCGCACATCTCTGTGCACATGAACCCAGAAATCCACTCTGAGCCTCACGAATTTAAGTACGACCGCTTCGTAAACCCAGACGGCACCAAGAAAGAGTTCTACAAAAATGGGAAAAGGCTGAAATACTTCAATATGCCCTGGGGGGCGGGAGTATCCATCTGTCCCGGGCGTTTTTTTGCTCTTGCTGAAATGAAGCTGTTCGTGTTCTTGATGCTGAGTCAGTATGACCTGGAGCTGGTCGATGGAGAAGAGGAGATCCCAGCGATAGACATCAGCCGCTGGGGAATTGGGACAATGCAGCCTGTTCGCGACGTTCGGTTCAGATACCGGCTTCGCTTTTAATTTGTGGAGTCCTCGTTGTGTTGTTTGTTCTGGTCTTATCAGTGAAATAAATGTCATGATCCTATGGTTATCAGGTCCATGTGGTGCCAATGCTAATATGATCTTGTTTGCTTAACAGTTATCATGGCTTTTCTCTTCACCACCTTAACATGTGTCGCTGCTCTGCATCTCCAGTTGCTGTGGTGTTGTGTTATGTGATAAAAGCTCGTCTGCACACCCACAAAAGGAGCACAGAGAGACAAACAGTACCCTGGTACACTGCTCCCAGTCCCATCCAGAAGGCCATCAGTCCATCAAAAACCCATCTGCACAAGCCCAGAGGAGCACAGGGACGTATGGCCAGGTAGGAACCCGACTTAAGGGCTCCCAAGGAACGAGTATTTTGTCCAGATCCCTCCCAGCAGAGCCATCAGCCCCATGGTTCTGGCATAAGATCCATCGAGATGCGTTATCGGGGGCAGCTCTCCGGATCACAATCTGGACTAAGATGGATTGCTGACAAAGGGAGGGGGGACATCTTACGGGGTACAGGGGAAGAGCATTTGGGGATTGCACAGGACTTCTGGTGAGATGTTTAGGGAAGGAACCAGAAGGATTTAAGTGACTTGGGGAGGTAAATAGAGGAGTTAGCGGATAAAAAGGGCTGGTTGTGTGCGGTAGCCAGTCAGAAGTGGTGTTCCCCAGGGTTCAATATTGAGACCAGCTCTGTTTAATAACTTTATCAATGATCTGGATGAGGGGATCGAGTGCACCCTCAGTGAGTTTGCAGATGACACCAAGTTGGGTGGATGTTGATCTGCTGGAGGGACCTCCAGCAACTGCACAAGGCTTGACTGCGGTAGTTTATATTCCCATTAACAATTCCAGCATCTTTTCATAACTTTCATGTTCTGTCTACGGCTCTCACCTCTTTTTTTTTTGATCAACCATGGGTTCATTTCTTTGCTTTGCTACCAAGAATTAAGCTGGAGCTCTTCCCGCATACTTGGCCAGTGGTTTGATCTTTGCAAGCTCCAGGAATGCCTTGGGATAGCTGGGCAGGTCAGAGCCACAGTGGCATCCTGGCCAAGTGATGTCCCCACTCCAGGGCTGCAGCAAGAGGGTTTTTTGAGCGGATGGTTTGCACGAAGTTTGTTCACTGCTAAAACACAGTGTGTATTTGTGGATATCACTTGTAGGGACCTCAGGTCAGACTGGAGGGGTGAGGGATGGATGCTGCACAAACATGGATTGAGCTTGAGAAAGGGATATAAAACCAATGACAATGATTAAGCAGAAATATCTGGCTTTACTTCCTTGTCAGAATGGTTTATTTAACCAAACAGTGTTGAGTCTTGTTAATAAAAGACTTCAGACATGCTCAAATGCATGCAGTTTTGAGAAGCAAAATAAAAATAAAAATCACTTCGTTTGAGTCATATCTGGATGAGTATGAAAACTCCAAATGAGTTAATCTGCAATCAACTTTTATGCTTAGATGGGTTGTCCCCTGGCACTGAGCTTTCGATTCCAAAGTGTACCAGCAAGAGTAAAGAACCAGCCTGTGCCAAAATAAACTGTATTGGATTTGCAAAATAAATTAAATCAGGAGGAATCCAGGGTCTTGAAAAGTTTACTGAAGGTCAGACCTCATTGCGGTGTCTGTCTTGTGTAACTCCTCTATTCCCCAGAAGAACTGAGCATGAAGCCTGGCTCTAAAACCTTATTTTTCTTTTCTGTGGAGCATAGGGAAGACAACGTTACTTTGATTTTCAAAGCTTTACAGTCTATCGAGCCAGTGCCTGCTTCTCTGCTCTCAGTTACAATTCCTGCTCTCAACTGTGCAAGGGAAGGAGTCATGGGGCCGCACTCTTTGAGGCTGGAGCAACATGGGTTAAATATGTTGGAAAAGATGTGATAAAGCAGCATCACTTCTAGTGCTAAACTGTAATGCGTTAGAAACTGATTTCCCATCCTTCTTCCTCTAAACACAGCCAGACACGGCTCTGAAAAAGCCTCCGCCTACTGCTGCTTGTAAGGAAAATTGAAAAAAAACGGCACCAATAGATACATCATTCACTTCAGAGAAACTCAAAGGAACACCGAGGTTATAAGTACAAAGCAATGATACAGATAATACCACCCATTGTAAAGGAAAGCAGATTGTGAAGGAGAAAGAAGAACAAGAAAGTTCAGGATTTTTTTGCGAAGAATTAAAACACGCAGGATTTGCTGCCAGGTCTCCTGGCGGATGCCCTTCCCAGAGAAGAGCAGCCCAGCTTCAAAGCGGTGAATTAATTCTTTCAGTGTTACAACATCCGCACGTGACGAGGTCACGGCCGCTGTTGCGTTTGCTGCCTTTACTGCCTGGTGGCCAAGTTATTCCCAACAGGTCACAGCATGTGCAGAAACACCCTGTGGTAGGCGGGATGCCAATGCAGTGAAGTCAGGCAGGACAGGGGAGTGGTTTTTATGAGGAGCAAAG
The DNA here is from genome assembly GCA_013399365.1 of Pampusana beccarii. Lineage (NCBI taxonomy): Eukaryota > Metazoa > Chordata > Aves > Columbiformes > Columbidae > Pampusana > Pampusana beccarii. The sequence goes on along the minus strand of VWYH01001194.1, from coordinate 288,034 downwards.
CTGCAATGAACCTCTCACACCAGCGCCTGACCGTCTTGAATGTTCCAGCATCCTGGCCGTAGGGAACATCTATCCCAGATGTGCCCATTCGCCGAGTCATGGCTCGGTTTCTTCAAAGTTTGTTTCTGTATATTTCTTTTTTAACACATTTTTAAGGTGATTGGGGCAGATACAGTCAGACAGGTAAGGGGTTATTGTAAGATCCTATGCGATGGTTAAGTCTGTCATCCAGGTCTAATCAGAGACTTCAAATACATGCCCCCAAAACCAAGTTTTGTGGTGTTTTCAAAACTCGAAACCTTCGAGGAGCTCGGTCAGCTCTGCAGACACGATAGTGCGAGAGCCCATGGAGAAGCTGGTGACCCTCCTTGTAGCCACACAGCTCACCGAGCAGCGGGGTCGGCTCTAAGAGAGCAGGAGCTGGTGTGCTCAAGTAGACCAGCATGTGGAAGGTCAACTTGGACCCCAGGGAGAACACTAACTCTCCTCAAAATCAAACAAGCTATGGCCTCTTGAGGAGCAGGATGAGGAAGATGTGCAATTAATCAGTAACTGGAAAGACACTTTGCTACAGGGTCAAGCTACGAGGCTGCTTTGATGGAGACTGGCTCTTGTTTCTTGTCACTTGGGCAGGAAAGAGAGTCCTCCCAGAGAATCACAGAGAATGGTTGGGGTTTGAAGTGACCTCTGGAGATCATCTAGTCCAACCCACCTGCTAAAGCGGGTTCACCTAGAGTAGATTGCACAGGATTGCATCCAGGTGGGTTTTGAATGTCTGCAGGGAAGGAGACTCAAAAAGTCCTGGTTAACATCTCCTCTGCGGTACCACTGTCATGCAGACACCACACACCTCCTCCCTTTGCAGCCTCTTGTTCCTCCACAGCTAGAAGAGCTCTCCTCTGGCCCCGTGTTTAATCTCAGGTCAAGCCCCACTGGGGTGGTGGAGAATTTGGCCAGGTAAGCGATGTGCTGAGCCTGGCTGCCAGTGGTGCCAGCAGAGCCCCACCACTCCAGCCTTGTCCCTGGCACTTGGCAAAGACATCGGATCACAGGGCAAGTCAAGTTGGGAGGGAGGTCAGGAGGTCTCTAGACCAACCTTCTGCTCAAAGCAAGGTCAGCAATCCACTCGGGCCAGGTTGCCCAAGGCTTTATCGAGTTGGACTTCTACATCCAAAGCCTGAAGATACATTGCTGTCTAACATCAGCCCAAAAAAGTGCTTCACTCTTCTCTATTTCCCTGTCATAGCTGGTCATTGAATTCTTTTGGATTGGAGGCAGGTGGGAAAACCACCGGTCACTCAGGTCTTGCTGTGGTGGTCGCTGTGGGATGAACACTGCAGTAATATCTCCAAGTGTGTCTGGTTATCACGTCCTGGGGCCAGGGGCAGAAATCAGTGCCCAGCCTTTGAATGCACAGAGTCTTTCTGACCCCAGGGAAGGATTTTCAAAGCTGCTTGGGGCTGGCAGCGAGTCCCATTCAGAAATAGCTATGGAAATCTCTCCTGGTTATTCTAGGAAACGTGTAGCCAAGGGACGCACGTACTGTCAAGTTACCGTCAGGCAGCTGAGCCATGTTAGGTCTTTATTTCTCTTCTTACCTTGTGGCAATGTACATAATATGGATTAATTTGCTCAGTTATACTAAAAGGCATTCACAGAGAGCAGTTACCCCAGCTCAGCTGATGCACAGCAACTTGGCAGGACTCTTTGGTACCAAAAGCTAAGTGCAGCAAGGGAAAGGGAGACAATTTGTGCCTGTCGCTGCACCCGCATCACTGTGCAATCATGAGGCCGTACTTGGAGCACAGCAGGCCCCTTTTCTTTTCCCGTTCGGTGAGGAAATTCCTCAATTTGGTGGTAGGGAAGGTAACCAGTGCTTGCTGCCTGTTGTCCAAGCCTGTCTCCTGGAGCCATGGGCTCTGAAGGCACTCGGAGGCTGACGGCCTTCCCCTAGGGCAGAAACAGGTGAGAAGGTCAGTTGGGGATCCATGGGTTGAGGAGGCTCCTTGCAAATGGAGAGAAAGGAGGGACAATAGCCAGGATCTGCACCAAACATGCTTTTGGGAGAGCAGACACCATCTTACCAGGGATTTGCACACAGCGTGCTCTGGAGAAACGACACCGCTCCCCCAGAGAGGCCTGCGTAGCACTTCGTGAGCTTCACCTTCCCCTTCCTGGTCATTCTCAGAAACTCGCAGGGTGCGTCGGAGCTGACGGGGTAGTTGGCACTCAACCTGCCCCAAAATAAGAGAACTGATCACCATGAAAGGCGTTGCTCAAGATCCTCCTTCTCCCACGAATTTCCACCCAGCAGTGAAAGAAGGGTCATGACGATGCACAGAAACATCATATGGAAAAACAAAATCCCAAAGGCTGCTGTTCTTCAGAGGGTTTCGTGACTTTGCCTGCTTTTCCACTTGCTGTGATTTGAATTTTCTCATTAAAGTTGGGGCTTTTCAGATGAGGTTGAGTGAGAAACACCAGCAGCTGCTGTGTTGTAAAACAGCCTCCTTGTTCTACTTGGGGACATGGCTGGGACTGGGCATCCTTGTGTGGTGCAGCCAGCTCCACACCCTCCATCAATGCATCTCCCCTGGTTGATGACCATGAAATTGCACTTTTAAAGCTGCTCATGGGGCAGGAAAGGACAGACGGACTTACATGATGAAGGCTGTGATTCCAATGGACCAGATATCGGTCTGCGGGAGGGCTCCTTGCTCTGTCAGCAGTTCTGGAGCTGAAAAAGCAAACCAGAGTGAGCCAAGCTCCCCTCCAAAGCAGAGATCAGCACGAGAACGGTGGGTACTTTTATGCTTTGCTACCTTCCCAAAAGCAAAGAAGAAAAAGCCTCTAATCCAGGGAGCCAATTGAGGTGAGACACCCTCATGGGTGATGACTGTGATGAAGCCTTGAGAACATCAAGCCAAGTGGCAGGAATACTAGACCCCGAGCCCTGGGCACACGGATGCCAGCCAGAGCGGTGTTGTCTGTGACCTCTGGCTTTGTCCTCTGTGCTATACAGGTGAGACAGTTGTCACCAGTACCTTCTCCAGCAAACTCACACTGTTACTGGAGTGCAGCACCTGGGAGGCTTCGCTGGTTGGGGCCAACTGCTGCCTTGACCGATGGCTCTGTCTCTGTTTACCACACATTGCATGCAAGGCCGAGGTTGCTGAGACTGAACTCTGTACTCACCCATGGTTTCAACATAGTCTGTGCACTTGTCCATGGTAATAACTTTGTCTTGTGTGTAGAACTGGGCGTTGCCAAAATCCAGGAGTTTCAGCAGGTTGGGCTCGGTGATGATGATGTTTTCAGATCTGAGATCCAAGTGCAGGATGCTGTGTGTGTGGAGGTACTCGATGGCACTGAGGATCTGCCACAGGTAATCTCGGACCTCCACTTCTGAGTACGATGTCCTGTTAGAAGGAAGGGGATAGAAACCAGAGGTGTCCTATCTGCACTCCCAAGACCACCATTCTGCACCTACCACTGTCCTCTCCTACATTTCTAATCCCATGAGGCCCTTGAGACTCAAGAAGACTAAACAACTCTACTCATTTAGCAAATGTAGTTCATATGGAAAGGCTGGTCCGGACTGTGAGTCAGGTTTACAGATGCAAGCAGTTCAGGAGGCTGCAGAGCTGCACGTCAGAGAAAGCTCTGGTTGTGCAGAAGTCAAAATGCGGATTTGATGCCCACCATTCCCCCTCCTTCAACCAGAGGATTTCAGCAGCTCCATTTTCTGCCACTCTGAGAAACGATGTGGGGGAGAAATGTGGTTTCCTGAGCCACAGTAATCTCCTTGTTACCAGAGAGGGGGTTTCATATCAACTACTTTAAACTGCTTTCAACTTCTCAACTGGGTGGCCCTAAATTGTCCCCTACCCCAATCTTGTAGAGAACTTAAGTATTTTTTTTTGTGCCACAAGAAGTTGCAGAGCAAATGCACCACAAATCCATTGTGCAATGGCAGCATACTGGAACAGACGGAGAGAAATAACGTGATCTGAGAGGAGAAAGCAACAGGTATTTGCCCCCTACACCAGCCCTGGCTGGAAAACCCTTCCCTCCACTTGTCATTACCGCAGTGCCAAAGAGTGGAGCAGCTCTGGTCCCACGCACATCTCCTGGATCAACACTAAGTGCCGTGGGCTGACGTAGGCTCCCTTCAGCTGAGCAATGTTCGTGTGATGAAGCTTCCTCAGGACTTGGTACTCCAGGAGCACGGTCTGCTTGTCCTCTTGCCAGTAAGGGATAATTTTAGCAGCTAAAGACTTGCCGCTTACTTTTTCCCTGCACTGTCGGACGATGCTGAAACGCCCTCTGGTACAAAGGAACACAAAGGCAAGTTAAGCTTCTCTGCTGCTCCTGGAACAGCCAGGAGCTTCAGTTCTTTAAAACCACCAGGATCCCATGGTGTGTTTGTCATCCATGCCCAATGTGGAGTTATTAATAGAATCACAGAATAGTTTGGGCTGGAAGGGACCTCCAAAGCTCCCCCAGTGCCCCCCTGCCATGAGTAGGGACATCTTCACCAGCTCAGGTTGCTCAGAGCCCTGTCCAGCCTGGCCTGGGATGTCTCCAGGAATGGTTCATCCACCACCTCTCTGCCCAACCTGGGCCAGGCTCTCACCACCCTCAGGGGCAACAATTTCTTCCTCATGTCCGGCCTGAATCTCCCTCCTTTAGTTTAAAACCACCACCCCATGTCCTATCACAACAGGCCCTGCTAGAATGTTTGTCCCCATCTTTCTTATCGACCCCTTTTTAAGCACAGAAAGGCCGCACTAAGGTCTCCCCGGAGCTTCTCTTCTCCAGCTGAACACCCCAGCTCTCTCAGCCTGTCCTCCCAGCAGAGCTGTTCCAGCCTCGGATCATTTCTGTGGCTCCTCTGGCCCTCTCCAACCTGTCCAGTGTTGCATCTGTTGTTACAGTTTGCCCATCCTCCTGTGTCTCTAAATTATACAGTCACTTTAAAGTGCCAGACTGAGAGCTGATCTCCTTTGGAGAGAGAGAAAGTGTCTTGTCTTGTCTCAAGCAATAGGACGACTCCCTGTTGACAGCAGAAGTTGGAGCCTGTCTTCTAGGCAGAGAAAAGTGAATCCCGACCCCATGTCTGAACCTGGTGGCAGCCAAGCTTGGTGCAGCAAGGAGTGGATTAGCCCTGGGCTCACTTCACAATATAACAAGAGTCTGTCCTGGATCCCAGCACAGGCCCTTTTCCTCTCCCAGAAAAAACACGTCTGAATCCTACCAAACCAAGGTGGGGATGGCTCAGCCCATGATCTCAGGTTTATATGTATTGCTGTGGAGGTGTTTTCAACAAAACACCATGACAATAGGTAAGCAGCAAATTTATAAAAGTGACTCTTCTAAACTCCAGCCACATGCAACATTCCCCTCTGGCTGGTTGAGTGCTCGGTTGGATTCATTTACCTTTTAATCTCTGTTTGGAAGGCGTAGGTCTGGTAGGTTGGGAAAGGTTCGGATGGTGTGATTATTTCGCTCTCTTCTTCGGTAGCAGCTGACGGGATGTTCTGTGTTGCAGCACGAAGCTCTGCAGAGAAAAAGCGACAGGGATTACATGGGAAAACGTCTCTGTCTGGAAACTGGAGCATCTCTGAGCCACACTCTACTATATAAGCAATGGCAAAGGTGAGAGCAGAGCTTTCTCCAGACAAGCCTGCAGGTTGTCTCCCAGCTGTGGCACCCAACGCTATTTGAATGGAACAGATTCTGGACTGTCCGCCCAGTAATTCCCTGGTGTGACCGCTCCAGACTGTGAAGTGCACTGTATGTTGTGTGCTGAGATCTCTCTCCTCCGAGGAGACCTTATTGAGGCCTTTCTGTACTTAAAAGGGGCCAATAAGGAAGATGGAGACAGACTTTTGAGCAGGGCCTGTTGCGATAGGACAAGAGGTGATGGTTTTAAACTAAAGGAGGGAGATTCAGGCTGGACATGAGGAAGAAATTGTTGCCCTTGAGGGTGGTGAGAGCCTGGCCCAGGTTGGGCAGAGAGGTGGTGGCTGAACCATCCCTGGAGACATCCCAGGCCAGGCTGGACGGGGCTCTGAGCAACCTGAGCTGGTGAAGATGTCCCTGTCATGGCAGGGGGGGCACTGGATGAGCTTTGGAGGTTCCTTCCAACCCAAACTATTCTACGATTAAACGTCTCAGCCACTGGTTCTCATCTTCTCACATAACAAGTTATCAGGGCATGGTAAGACCCTGACAAAGAATAAGGAACGTATTTTAGTTAGATATTTCAGGACGGCAGCTGAAACTTGGTGCTCTGGATCCAGCATGTGATTGTGTCCGAGTGCTCCCTGAAATGTTAAAGCATCCCTTGACACCTTAAAGCATCTGCTTGGAAATGCTGGGTACACTGAGATATGTTAATACATCCTGGGCCGAAGGAAAGCAGAGCATTTAAGGTGAATTAAAAATATCTCTGTGAACTGATTTTTACACAATAATCTTCTCCACTGGGAGGAAATTCCAGTGAGACCGTCCTTCCACTTCTTGGCAGAAAGGAGGCTTCCTTTGCTACAAGGACATATTCGCTGTGGGGTTATGGATTTCTTGATTTAAAAAACATGTGACTATTACAAAGTATTCAAACAGGTGAAAAAAATACTAAATTGAGCTTTCTTTACTTCAGAGACAAAATACAGCTGAAAAAATCACCATAGTAAGGTGATAATTCCCAGTAGCAAATGCCAGGACACGAACTAACTGCTGAACTTAGGACTGAGTCCATAACATCCAGGGCTTTCACCAGCGGCAGATCTACATCAATAGATCAATGCCTCCAGTAACACATTAATTGTCCCAGAACTGTTTCCTCATGATCTCACATAAAAACTGAATGTGTCTTCAGTGGGTAATCTATAGTTTCCAGATTTTTATTTTATTATTATATTTCTATATATATTTACATATTATTAATAACGACATATATATTTTCATATGATTTGTATTTCATATTGTTAGTATTTTATTATTTAGGTTTTTTTATGTATTTACACATATTCCCCTGTGTCCAGAACGATAAAATAATTTACTTTTAAATGGGAAAGCCAAAGAGGAAGAACCCCTAAACCACCCCAAGCTAAGTGGAATTGGTCTTGATTCATTCACTATTGACTTCTGGATTTGCATCCCAAAGGGTGCAATTGTTTTGATGCAGGAAAAACACGGTGCTTTCTTGGCATTCGATCTTACCTTTTTGATCCTTCCCAGTGATTTTCACTTTAGCAGAGGGGTTGCTGTAGGGGCCCATCCCTGCTTTGCTGGTGCAGGCTATTCTGAAGGTGTAGGTAAAGCCCTTGGAGAGATTTTTGGCATAGTAGCAGCAGTCAGCGATGTCAGCAGCAAGAGTCGTCCACTCCCCATCTTAACCAAGGGAAGAGAGAAAAGAAATTAGGATTCATTTAAGATGGCCACACCAGGATGTTGGGGTTTTTTGTTTGGTTGGGTTCTTTGGTTGGTTGGGTGGGTTTTGTTTGTTTCCATTAACTTTGCTCATATGTTGGGAATACGTGAAAGCAGTGGAATCTCTTACAATGAAGGAAAAACTGGCTCGCTATGGCCAACTTCTGTGCACGGTGCCACTCGCTGTACATACGCCGAACTCATCCTTTCTGAAACCTGCTGGTTTGTATCTAATCAGTCCAAAATATGACAATATTGTTTCAGAGGAATGGTGAAACTTTCTTCTATAGTTTATAGAATTAATACCACCAAGCTCTAATGCAAATACACATCAAGAACTTCAAACAAAACCTTTGCAAAATCACCATTTTCTTACCCCCGCTTTGGCCCTGTCTTGAATCCAATTAAAACCACGAGGTGCAGGATTTCAGAACAGAACTATCCACTAACACCACTAACCCAATGAACTCGGGCCAAGTTCACTCAGCTTTTATCAAACTCCAGTGATTTCTCAGGAAACTGAAGTTGTAGGTTTGTTCTGAGCTCATTATTCATGGGACTAAGGTGTGCAGTAGAAAATCACCAGCAAAAGTTTCTCGTGGTGCCGTGTTCCATCCTTTGTCATCGCTGCTGTGCTTAAGGCTGAACTCAAATTCCATGAGACTGCCCAAGATTAAACCTTTCGTTCAAATAAGTCTGTTAGAGAGCCTCAACTCATAGGACAAACAATAATTCACCACCCCAAACAAAGGTATCAATGATTTTGCAGGGTTTTGGTTGAACTGGGGCATGTGTATGTGAAAGAAGGAGTAGATACAGCTTAGAAACAAAGAAAAGTGTCTGCATGTAAAAGCCTACTGTAATATAATGGATAAAACAAGGATTTTTTTTTTTTTTTCTGATTATCTTAACCCTCTTCTCCTCTTCTGTTCAGGAAAGCAGGACTTTGTGTGTTCCTGCCAAATGCACAGAAAGCAATGAAGGATTGTAGATGTTATTTCCTGTTTTCCTTCCTAATTGGAACAACTTGCATTTGTATCCTCCCCAAAGTCTTGCCCACGGTTGTGTCAAAAGAAAGAAACAATAAAAAAGCTGTGATGGAGGAAAAGTGACTGACACCAGCTCCAGAATGAAAAGGTGGGCAACTTCTGCTCATGTTCATGCTAATCCAGAAGGAAATACATGTACCTTTGGAGAATTAAAAGAAGGAACATGGAGCCGTTGAATCCAAAGGGTTGTTTGTGTGTGACCGCAGTAGAAATTACCATCAGCCACAGCACTCGTAATAATAACAGCAAAATCAGTCCCAAGAGAGATGGAACAGGCTTGGGGATTTGATTCAAAGTTTGTGGAATTAAACAAGAAATCCACTGACTTCACCAGGCTCTGGGCTAAGCCTTGGAAGAGAACATCAGAAGGATGGTGCTGTTTTGCCAGGCTTTTGTCATCTCATCCTTCTTGCATAATTGATGGAAAAAGAAAGAACGGCTTTTTAACACAGGATGAATTGCCTTTATGATGGACCATCTTTCTCCACAGACCATACAGAAAGCCCGGGTATGGGATGGTGTTGTCTGCTGATTGTTGTTTCTGGGCATTATTAGTGTATAATGTTGTCAAAACTGTAATTTGAGAGGATTACTCAGGGCTGTGTATCTGGCACCAGCCATGAATATTCTTCTGTAGCTGTCGACTTTTTTGTGACAGCTTTCATGTGACCTGGTTTGATTCACACTTTAGCAAAGCCTTTGTATAAATATGCATATTTCAGGCTGATTTAGCCAGCACATCTAACTTTTAGATGGCTAAATGACACCTGAATTAATTTCTTTCCTAACTCTAAACTAAGGAGCTAAAATCAGGCTGTTTCTGAATGAAAATAGAATATCCAGCTGGTAAAGAGATCATATAAATCAAGATGTTATCTGCAAAGCATAAGGGCAGTGCTCCCCTTTACCTTCGCTCTTGCACTGGATGGTGTAATGGATGGGGATGTTGGTTTCCACAGGTTTCCAGACCACCTGTGCTCCATCCTTGTAGACCTCTACGATATCAGGGGGTGGAGGGCTGGGAGGAACCTCTGTCGAGAGGACACACAAAACCCCATCACTATTAGAAATAACCCTGCTGTGAGACATACCTCTACATCCAGCATTTCTCAGTTACAAGTATTCTCAGTTACAAGGTTCTTTTTGCATATATAAATGTATATTTTTTTATGCATATACAGGGTATTTCAAAAAGACGGACCAAATTTGAAATCACTACATCTGTTTTCTTGTGGGAATATGTCAAAGGCCACATTTTTGTGCCACCATTAGTGACTAATCTAGATAAGCTCAAAACCAGAATCATGGCAGCGGTGACATCAGTGGAAGAAGACACTTCAAGAGGTGTTTGGGACAAATTCAACTATTGTCTTGATATTGTCTGTATAGCAGGTGGAGGGAACATAGAGCATTTAAATTAAGTTTAAAATGTTTTTAAAACTTCATAACTCATTAAACCGTTTGTAAATTTTTGTGCAATTGTAACATATTGCCATCGTGAAATATACTGCTTTGAAATTGGGATCATCTTTGTGAAACACCCTATATATATATATATATATGTATATGTATACACCCCCCCCCTAGTGGAACAGCAATTTGACCGTGCCTAAATTAAACTAAGTATTAAGATTTTGAAGTCTGGTTCTAGAACCACATGGTTTCTGGATTGGCTCTGAATCCAGGAGAGACACTAAAGAGTAAAGAAGTGGGAATGAACCCTGCAAAATGTGCCATGCTACCAGACAGCAAGGGCTGTGGACTGGAGCAAGCAAGGGAAAGGTTGTCCTCTGAACATACCTACCTACAGAAATCTCACCTCACAGGTATTTACAGGTCACATCTTTGGGCAGAATACTTGTAACACCTATAGCTACTTCTCTCACCTGCTTTTCTTATGATGCAAGAGGTGGATGCTGAGCCCAGGGAGTTCGTGGCCACACAGGTGTAAATACCAAAATCATCGGGATTAACAGAGAGGATAGTCAACAGCTGGAAGTTTTTGAGTGTGGCCGAGATGAGGATCCGGCTGCTGCTGTGGACAGGCATCCCATCTGGAAAGCAGAAGACAGGAGAGGTAAGTACCCTGCGAATTTATACCAAGGTGTCTCAAATCCTCCCTGCACCCGTGTCCCAGAGGTTAGGGACTCCATAAAGTGTTGCCAACGTCACCTCTGAACCAGTCGATGTGCAGGGAAGACTGAGCTGCTGTCCGGCACGACAGCGTCACGCACTGTCCAAGGGCAGCAGCCTGGTCAATGAGCTCCTCAACGAACGAAGGTGCTGCAGAGAAGAGGAAAAACAACGATTCAGAGTGGCCAGGAGGGCTACGTTGAAAATAAGTGGACATCAGGATGTCAGAATGCATTTTTAATTGGGTCAAGAAGATTTTATTCATGGCCTGGCTTTCCTTTGACCACCGGTTGGAGAATCCCCCGGGCATTGTGCATGCAGCCCTGTTCAGCCCCATGGTTGCATGAACTTCTCATACTTGATAATCTGGATGGATCTGGATGAACACCCTGGAGGTGTTTAAAAGGTCTTTAGATGACGAAGTTCTTAGGGACATGGTTTAGTGCTAGAGTTAGGTTAGATTATTGTTGGACTCAACGATCCTGAGGCGTGTCTGGCCCTTACACATGGGTGCAGGACTGGATTGTAGGAATTCACAATTCCCTGTTTCTGCCATCCCACCCTTGGATACTCCATTTATTCTCTTTCTCACTTACACACAGATTTAATTGCTTTGCGAGGTTGGCTCCAATTTGCATGCAATGCCAAGAGGACATTTTTAGTGAGGACATGGTTAAACAGAGAAAACTGGTTCATATTGCAGGAGTCATTCCTGGTCATCTCAAGACAATCCTTGCAGATCCATGCTTAGAAACTGGCCTCCTCCAGCACTGTCATGTTCATCAATGATACTTCGTGATAAAACTGATAACTTATGCGACAGCGATACCTTTCTCCTTTGGCATGAGGCTTGAAAACTTGAATGAAGAGAGCGCTAATTTCCTCTTCAGAGATCCTTCAGCCCCTGTTAACAGCTCTTTTTCCACAGCCTCACTTCCCAGCTCCCCAAAATCTGTTTTGAGAAAGGACGAGAAGTCATTCAAGGCCATCCTCCTCTCTGTGGCATCCATTTACAGCAGACAGTTCTGCTGTTTGCACACAAATAGCTCAGCAGTCACAGGTTTCCTTATTAATGAGCCTTCAGTCAACAGGGAAGGCTGTGAGAGCTACTGCAAACAGAATGATGTCCTGGAAGGACAGGACATATCTAGGGATGGCAGAGAAGAAAGGACAGGTTCTGTTGTCCAGTGTCATCAACTTAGGTAGAATCACAGAATGGTTTGGATGGGAAGGGAGCTTCAAAGCTCATCCAGTGCCACCCCTGCCATGACAGGGACATCTTCACCAGCTCAGGTTGCTCAGAGCCCCGTCCAGCCTGGCCTGGGATGTCTCCAGGGATGGGGCCAGGTAGCCATGGTGACTTCACCAACTTCTCCCAGTCACTTTAAGGATTTGCCACGGTCAGATGGTAACTGCAGAAGAAACTGCAGCAAGGAAAGCATCATCCAGCCCTGATTTGCTTTTGTACAAACTCAGACAGGGGAATTTAAGCCATCAGCAGATTAACCCAGCTGACTCTGCACTAAAGTGAGTCGGTAACAGAGGGCTGGTGGGAAAGACAGATCATTTCATAACCTGCCACTGCCAGTTGTGCAATGACCGTCTAACCACAGCCTCAGATATGCTGGGGAAAAAGGAAAAGACAGATTTAGCAGAGCTCAGTTATAGCAGCAAATCTACGAAGGCACAGAGTAAAATATTTACCTTCCTCTGCTTCTGGCTCAGGAGATGTCTTTCCTTTCAGGATTCTTGAAATATGGGCAACAGAAGCTTTTACTTTCTTCTTCAGACTCTGCTCTACTGACTGCTCCACAGAGTGAGACCTTGCATACGGCTTGAACAGTCCTGGCTTGTTGTAGAAGGAGCTTTTCTGTTTACCACTTGAGTCTTTTTGGGGGCCATACATTTCCTTATGACCCTCTGCCCCTTTCCCCATTGCTAATAAGTTAGTTGCCTTTGAATCCTCAGATATTTCCAAATGATTCTTCCTGTTCTTGTCCTCTGCATCTTCTCTGATGCAGAGTCTTTTATCCTTATGCAAATGTCCCGCAGGAGGTGACCTTGCCCTTTCACCAAAAGGTATGAACCGTCTACCAGTTGGTTTGGGTTGAGGCTTTCTATAGTTCAGAAATTCAAATGGAAAATAGACAATGTCATACAAGTCAGAGAAATTCAAATAGGCAGGCTCTACCTCCGATATGTCAAATTTTGGAGTTCCACTGCCAAGACTGGGTGTTTCATCAGACAGGTCTTTGATTTTCACCAAAGAAACTTCTGGGTGTTTACCAGTGTCCTTGCGCACTGACACCTGACTTGGTCTTTTCCCAACATCCAAGCTCTCTGTTGAGGAAACACTCACTTGGCTAGAAGGTGGGGTCTCAAACGCTAAGTCCTCCAGATCCTCACATTCGTGAGGAACTGCCTGTGCTCTCTGCCCTTCCGGCACCTCTGACTCCTCGCTCAGGGCAAGATAGGATTCTGCAAGATCATGCAGCTCAGAGTCGACTTCTCTTTTACCCCCTTGTACAGAAGGGAAGGAGGTGTCTGTGGCTTCTTGGCCACCTGGGCCTTTGTAGAACATCTCTGTGGGAGGAGAGATGTGCTTTCTGCATTCCTCCTCGCCAGAAACTGACTCTGCCCAAACATCCATCTCTTCAGAGAGGGAAACCATCTCATCCACTAAGCCCTCCAGCACAGCAGACTCCTCATCACTGTAAAATGACGACCTGTGATGTGAGACCTCCTGACTTTGATCCCTGCGGAGCGATGGTGGGATAGTTTTTCCAGCATCACAGCTTCCACTTTCTAAGGAAACACCTCTGCCTTCACCATAAACCTTTGGATGTTCCTCGTATTCTAACTCATAGACTGAAGCTGGAGCAACTTCTGGTTGTGAAGCAGTGAAGACACCTGGAGGTTGACCTTCCAGAGCAGCAGAACCTCTGCCATCAGGATAGGCAGCCCTGTGTTGCTCAAACACCTGATGTCCAGCCCTGGAGAAAGGAGCAGGCATAGTCTGTCCAGCTGCTGGGCTTCCACTTGCTGTCACAACAGATCTCACCTCACTGCGAAGTGATGCCTTTGGATGTTCTTGCTTTTCACTCTGGCAGACTGAAGGGAGGCCAGTATTTTGGGTGGAAACAGTTCTAGATGGGTGTCTGCTTTCCAAAACAGAAGTCACACTGCCTTCAGAAACCTTCTGTGGTCCAGCTCCCTTGATTTCAGCCTCATGGGCCAAACTGGGAACAATCTCTGTGACAGCTGAGCTTTCACTCCTCAGAGCAGCAAGCTTCTCCTTGCTGTGAGCTGGTCGATCCCTTTCAGCCTGCCATGCCCCATCAGAGACCAAAGCTGGCATTGATTTTGGTGGTGGGACTTTTGGAACAGTGAGCTGCTCTCCCTTCAGGATGGATGATGATTTGTCTACGTGAACAGGAACCCTCTTGTGCGCTTGGCTTTCATCATCATGGGCTGACAGTGGAGTGATTGCTGCGATACCTGGTCTCTCATCCTCCAGGACAGCAGATCTCGTCTCTTTATAGGTCTTCAGCCCCTGATGGGCACCTTCATCAGCTGTTTGCAGAGCCTTTGGAGTTCCTGGCCGCTTGCCCTCCAAGGCAATAGTTGCTGGGATGCTTTGATCAGGAAGTTCTTGACTTTTGTCTTTACATACTTGGAGTGAATCAGGTTCTGTTTGTGGGCCTGTTAAAACAGCAGAGCTTTCATGCTCCAGAAGATCAGACTTGGCAACGCTGTGAGCAGAAGGCTTCTCCTGTGAATGTTTCTGCCTTTTCTCTTTCCAAGGTGGAACTGGGGCCGTCCTTTTGATGAGGAGGCTTCCACCTTTGAGATCCGGGTGGATGCCGATGCTGTGAGCAGACTCTTGGGGCAGATCCATGCCTCCCTTACTTGCAGGGGCTGACTTGGAGGTGGCCTCTGACCCTGTGAGAGTCGAAATGGACTGTTTGCCCCCCTGAAAGTCAGTGTCAGGGGAAGATTTAGCTTCCATGCTTTCATGTTTTTGAGCTGATGGTACCGTCGCATCTGAGGACCGGGCAGTTAGAATGGGCCTTTTGCCTTCCGTATCTTCAACTTCGTCCTCAACGTAAGTAGCTTTTGACTTCTTCAGCAGATGCTTCCTATTCTCGCTCCTGTGAGGTGACACTGGAAGACTCTCCAGCTGTTGCACAGAAACAGCTGTGCACCCGTGACCCTCACATTGTGTGGAAGAAGGGGTCTGCTTTTCTGAACAATCCTTGCTGGCTCTTCTGAAGTCCTCTTGCTTTGAAGTGTCCACAGAACACCCCTTACCAGGCTCCCCAGAAATGTCACAGTGGTCACTGCCTTCAGGGCAACTTTCCTGTGGCATTGTATCAGTGTCTTCTTCCAAAATATCCTGTTCCCTCACTGACCTTGAGGCCCTCAGCCTGTAGTCATCGAGGGAACGGCTTCGGGTAGCACCAGCAATGGCAGGATGCGGTGGTTTCCTTGCAGTGTCAAATGAAGCTGATTTGGTCAAGGAGCCAAGCAGACTTTCCCTGTGATTGTCTCCATCGTCAGACTTTCCTTCTTCCTCTTCAAGTTCGAACTGCTCTAGAAGGGGTTCACGGAGACCACTGAGGGGCACCTTAGAATATCCAGCTTTCCGGAAGGTCCTTCTGGCTCTGTCTAGTTGCCTTCTGAACTCCCTGCCTGGTGAGGAAGGTCCCCTTGCAGGTAGCTCAGCTGCTTGGCTGTAGAAAGTGCTTTTAATGACACTCTGTCTAGGAACAAAGACAGGCGGCTTCTCTGTGCCATCCCCAGCCTTTTCGATTCTGTCTTTATCAGATAAAAGCACCTCTGTTTCTTCCCTCTGACCTGGATGCAGTGTGCTGTCTGTAGAAGTCCTTGCTGATGAAGGCTCAGCAGCACCACTTCTTTGGGACTGCTCTGATCTTTCATCTCGAAGTCTGGGATGGAACCCTTCCTCTTTCTCCTTTAAGATACTTGCCATGGGCTCTTTGCTTTCTGTAGGCGGTTTGTCCCCCACCTCAGCTTTCATTGACGCATACTTCCTCCTCATGGGTTTTATTGGAAGGATGGAAATTTTGGAGTGCTTCTCCTCGCTTGCATGTTTTGGAGGCTCTTGATGGCTTGGTGCATCAAATATGGACACGTGCAGTTCGGGTGTAGAGCCAAAGTGCCTCTTCTTGGGGAAATGCGAGTTCTCGTTGTCTGAAGAGGAGCCGCTGGTACTGGATGAAGTGCTTTCTTCAATAAGATGTCGGGAGATGGCCAGGGAGGTGTTGTCGTGAGTCCTTTCTAGGATTTCTGGGATAGACCGCATTACCAGTATGGATTTATAGCACATCAGAGACCGCTGGAAAGCAAAACAAAACACAGCACCATCAGATGGGAACGTGGTGGGAGTATGGTAAAGCAAGCATATAAAAATGAACTTCTACCCTCTTAAATACCACACAAGCTAATTTAATAAGATATTCTCACCCGTTTGTACCTATCATTATCTCAGCCCTCATTTGCTCTCCAAGTCTTCTCTCATTCACAAAGGTGGAACTACATTGACTTCAGGGGACACACTTGCTGTTGTGAACAGGGAAGCAGGACCCTGCTTGAGATTTTCAAAGACAATGGCCATTCAAAGCAGATGAAATAGGAGTTTTTAATGGAACACATCAGATGGAAGCCTAGCTGGAATAAATAGCCTTAAATCTGCTGACTGCAGTACAACCTGCAGCAATTTAAGCCAACAGAAGGACCTACCATACTGTAGGAGGTAGGATTCATCTGCTCTAACTTCTGCCATGTGAGACATAGCTGAAGTTGAGCAGCCAACACAAGGAAACAGGTATTTTAAGAAGGCAATCAATCTGATTATTTTAGAGAACTTCAGGAAAAGAGGACTCTTCTTGGGACTTGTCTATAATTCAGTACTAATTGCAAAAGCAGCTGAAGGTACCTAATTCAGACACAACCACGTGTCTTACAGGCACCTGCATTAGACTAGATGATTTCCAGGCAGTTAAAGCCTAGATAAATTATTTCTGCCACATCCATCGACCACTCTCTCCTGGGCCCATTCCCTGTTCATAGCCAAGATGAGATCTCTGCTGCGCTCACTGTCCTAGCCCGATAGACTTTAAAAGATGGTAATGTATTTAAAAATATATATAAGTAAAAAGAACCAACACAAATTAAGGCCAACTCACCTGCCACTTGCTCCGGGCCACAATGAATTTGAGCTGCTTGGTATTAATGAAATGAGCTGCTTCGAGGGGGAGATTATGCTGCCAGGTGGAATAAGAGGAAAATCATTGCTAAAAAAAAAATCTTGACTTCATTTCTTGAGTGTTTTTTTTTTAGGATTCCCTCCCTCCGGAATTTTTTAATTTAGGCAACTTACAATAGACCAAATGCTACAATCCTGTCATGGCTGAATTGTGGACAATCTCAGCTTTACAATTATAAAAGCAAGCCCTGTTCAATACATGTCATTAAATTAATGTTTTGTTGTTGTTGTTTTGTCAATTTTTAGCTTTTCTGTTTAGCAATTTGAGACTTTAGAATAAAAACCATAACTTTGCTCTGCAAGGCCACAGTTTCCTTCCTATACAGACATGTTACATCTGCTCATGCCAGTAGTAATCTTTGTCTTTTGAAAGGAAAGGTATCTTGGCGTGTAAACACCAATGTGTCTCCTCTTGCTGGAGAGTAGTGCCTGAGCATCTCTGTAGGACAGAAAGTAGAATCATAGAATCGTAGAATCATCTTGTTTGGAAGAGGAAAAAATAAATGACCGAACAATATCAAGCAGCTTTAAGAGCTGTCCTTCCAAAGGCCTCTTCCAGCCTCAATATTTTTAATGACTCTAATGAAAAAAACAGGGCAGACTTACCATGAACCATTTGTGGGAAAGACAGTCCAAAGCACTAGGCCTGGCCCTGATAAGAGAAAAGATCACCATTTTAGTAGCAAGTCATTTCTAACAGCAACCACAATATCTTCCTGAAGGTGCTTGCTTCACATGGACACCTTTGTGTATGTTCTTAGGTTGCTATTTTAGAGCCGAGAAGCCGAACAGAGAGAGACTTTCAATACAAGTTTTCCTTCCCTTGGAGTGAAATGATCCTAGTTTTGCAGTCTGAGACTCCCTGCAGATCCCAAGCAAAACCCCATGGCCCTTTGCATGGAGGCTGTTCAAGGGTGTCAAGAACAGCCTTAAGAGTGACTTTGACTCCACAGGTATCCAGAGAAAAACAGCTTTGGCAGCAGGCAGAAAGAATAAAAATGAAATTAAAAAGCAAGTGCCTACAAACGTGCCTTCAAGCCGCCTCTTCTGCTTGAACTTGCTTAATTAATATGGTTAATATAATTTAATTCTTGCATATCTCTCTCTGTACAAGTCCTTGCTCTTCCTACTCCTCTATGTCATTTCAGAAACTCATCTGTCTGGGGGAGTCAGATAATAAGGACATCACCATACCAGAAACAGACCAATTTGGCTAATTGCAGACTTGTGTTTTGGCTAATCGGGAATAATAAAGAAGAATTAGGGCCTAACACACCACATCTTGCTGAGTTTTCTACATTTCAAAACGACCGCAGCTCTGACAGGCTCAGTTCTGCCTGCTGAGACACCAACATCTTTGCACACTGGCTTTGTTGGAAGCACAAAAATGCACTCACTTGGGGTGCTGCTGTAGGATCCCTTTTATAAAGTCCTTTGCATCTTCACTCAAGTGAACAAAATCAGGAATGGTCCATGAAATTTTCCCGTCCTGGATATTTAGGAGGGTTCCTCTGTCGTTCTCCCCAGCAAACGGAGACTTGCACGTTAGGCTTATTTATTGAACACCAGAAAATAAAAGGAGACAGACTTTAGACTTTTATCTCCTGTTTAAATGACAGAAGCATAAATTCTTACATGGGGCTTTAAAATGCTTGAGGGACTTTGCGTGTGGGATTTCGGACACTTGTGAGCAATGCGTCCACTAATAGAGCATCTTTCACCCCAGCATTACATGGTGCTTAACTGAATTATTTATCCCTATTCCTTTCATCTAAGGAATTAAGGGTTTGATTTTGCAGAGCTGAAGTAGGGTGTTGGCTAAAACAGGCGAGGGGAAGACAGAACTTCATCCACCACTCTCACGTCTAACTGCAAGGAGAGCAGCATCAGGTCTTCAAGTAGGAACAATGACCAAAGCCCTGGGCAACCAAAGAGTGAATAAAGGAGAAAACTGCAAAACAAATTGTCCTCTTCATAGAAGGACTCAATGCTCCACCCAAATCCCTCAGCCAAAGGTGCTGGAGGGCTCTGACTGACAAAGGGTTATTGAACAAATCTTTCCAAGAACACTTATTTACCTTAAATATGTGATGACTCCCACAGCCCTGAGGAGAGAGGGAACACAAATGTCAGGTGTTCATCATTATTTATCCATCTGTCTCAAGCACACGTCCCCTCTTCCTGCCACTAGACAACCTGGCACTGTAAGATCACCTTCTTCTTCTCAACTTTCCAAAGAAAACAAATCCCAGAAACTGTTGTTTTCACCCTTCAATTATTTTCCCTTCAACATCTTTAAAAATTGTTCTTAAGTAACCCTGCGTTTTTAAAGCACAGATAGAAGACTCAAAATACTTTTTGGGGGCTTATTTGCCTTTCCTAGAAAGCCTGTTAGGATCATCCACCTTAGTTGCTGCCCCTAATGAAGATCATCTTCTCTGAGATTTTTTTTTGCATTAACTAGCTGTCAGAGTTCAATTTTGATTGAACAAAAAAGACAAAAGGAGCTTTAAAGAGCCCTGTTGGGTTTTGAATTCTCAGTGTTCACTTTCTGTTTCCCCTGTTATTACCTCTACCCCGTTTACTTATCAACAAGGCCATCTAGGGTAAAAACTATTTAGAAAGACGAAAAGGTTACCAGATATCAGTTGCTTTTGACACTGGTGACTGAGAAACAATTTCTGGGGCAACAAACTCTGGTGACCCATATTTGCTGTACTGAGGCTCAAAGGGTGTGATCTTCTGAGCAAATCCAAAGTCGCAGAGCTTAAGGTCTTCCCTTTCAGGATAAACCATGAGGATATTCAGTGGCTAGTAAACGAAATAAATTAAAAAGGGATAAAGTTTTACTGAGACCAGGCAAGATTTTCAGTTGTTAATTAAGAATAATTCAAATAGAGAATGCCCATTCCCTGACCAACCAGAGACTACGATGAGCTGGACCTGCCATTGCACATTACCTTGATGTCCAAATGAAGGACGTTGTTGTCATGAAGATATTTGATTCCTTCCAAAATTTGCTTGATATATAATTTGACCTAAAAAAAAAAATCGATTATAAAACAGTTATTAAGCATTAATAGCAAACGAGAGTCCCTGATTCCACCATTTTAATATATGTGAGATTGAACTAGAAATGCTTTTAAAACTAGAATGAATTTATTTTAGTCTTGCAGTTGAAATAAGATATTAACCAAACATTACCCTGTGCAATGAAGCTGTGCCTTGTGTCTGCCCAGATGGAGCCTTCTCTATGTGAAAAAACCCTTACTTTAAAAAAAGCCCCGACACTACAAAGACGCAAAAAGGGGTACAAAAATTCCCATGTTTGATGAACCTTGTCAACTGTCTAATTTATCTAACTCAGATTCAGCTCTGACTTGGTGTAAAATCAGGCAAACACATTTAAAACACAAGTAGATTTAAAAACTATGCTGTAAACCTATTTTCTTGACCGTGTGTAGATCCAATCTGGCTATGACTGAACAAGGAGCGAAGATTTACAACTAACTTCAGCTTTGGAAGTCTTCCACCTTCAACATTTTATAGTGTTACCTGACATCTGATCTTTGAAAGGTCCCTTCCAACCTAAAACATTCCATGAATCTATGATATTTTCTTCTGAATATTTCGATGAAAAACCAATTTAACCAATAAATATGGGACACCTGGCTACTAGATGGGAGATGAGAAACATTTTGAACTTTGAGCAAAAAAAAAAGCCCTTGGAAACTGTAATTTCACCCTTTAGTTTGAAGACAGAAAGGGAGTAGTTAGAAGTACAGTTGTGAGGGCTTAAAAAGTTGTTAAGCAAGTGAAGATACAGGAGCTCGAGGTGACAGCAAATGAGTGACAATAATAGAGCAAATATCATCTGTATTGGGCTGCATGCAATTCTGCTGTTCAAAACCCCTAGTTATTCCCTGCAGAAATTCAATTCAACAACAAAAGATGATGGGAACCCACTTTAAACGCTGATTCTGCTTTAACAGATTATCAGTGTTTCAAAGATATTCCTCAAATTCAAAAAGGAAAATGCAGCTGGGAGCTGCTCTGGTGGTGCCCACCAATTCTGGACTTTCAAATGAGAAAGGAAGATTACCTCTGCTTCAGTGACAACGCTCTTCTTGAACAAACGGTCGAGGAGCTCTTCGCTGGAGCATCTGACAACAGCATTAAGGCAAAACATAACTGCAGTTAAATGCTTATTTTTGCCACTTCTGTCTGGCTTACAGAGCAGAATTCACGAGGCGTTCTCAACCAACGTGATGTGCATGTATAATAGTACATTGAGATCTCTATTGCAGAAGTGTCCTTCTTGCAGAAGTCTATTAGAATTTGGTTGCTCTAAAGCTGGAGTGTGGTGTTGCTTATGCTAAAAATCTATGTGTTGTTCATGGGATTTTCTGCTCTGCACTGCATTTTCCTCCTCTTCGCATAGTCTGGATCTCACAGGAACAGAGTCCTTCGCTTCCAGACATTTCAGGAAAGAGATTTGGTGCTTAACAACTCATTCACACTTGTACATACAAGTGCCATGACTTTTCTCAAAGGAGCAGAAACTTCAGTGAAGAGCTCACAGTTCTGTGCCATCCTGCAGTGCAGAGAAAGTTTGTGCGTGTCCTTTTATCTCAGACAAAACCTAAAAATGGTTAATTGCTTAGTTATTTAATAAATGAGCTCTCATTTATTTCCCAGCCTCCTCAGAGAAGCAGAACAGAAAAGGATACAACTCCAGAATCAAAATCAGTGTTTTCCTCGTTTCAAACTGATCAAGGAGCCTGGTAATTCTGTCGTGGGACAGAGAGGCAAGAATATCCCTCTCCTGGTGCGCTCGAGCCTTCGTTTTGCTTCGTAGAGGTATGAATTTGGCAGCACAAGACACTCTGTTCCCTTTATGTACGACTCGTTTCACAAAGCTGAAGCAGCCCCTGTGTAAAATTGAAGGACAAGCCCTGCTCAGACTTGGTTCAAAGCCACTGCAGGTGTAGCCCTTTCCACATCCCAGCCTTTGACAGCTCCCTACTGCTCAGGGCTTACATTCTCCAGCATAACAAAGCTGTTTTTCCTGTGTATGAGGAGCTATTGCCCCCTCCTGGCTGCCTCCAAAACCAAGCAACGAGTTCACATCAAGCGAAAAGCTGTTTCAGGTGATACAGGTTGTGCTGACAAAGGCTGATGCTCTTGAATCCCTTAGATGGTTTGTAGGTACGTCGTTATGGGCTTGTGATGCTCCCATCGCCAAGGGGCCGTATCTGGACACCCGACAGCTTCTGGCTGCTATTTTTTCTGTTTGGAGTTACCTGGACCTATGGGCTATAGGGGTTCTTCCATTCTCTGTTGGAAATATCACGAAAGTGTTTCCAGCAGACCTGCCATGGGGTCACCTCCCACCTCTGCCACCACTTCCACCTTCTCAGACTTTTCCACAGCTGGGCCTACATCTGCTTCTGGTTACACGTGCTCAGCAGCTCAGATGGGCAATTAGATATCCTCCTTCCATCATACTATAAAGTTGGAAAATTCATTTACCTTCCAATCTCCTGCTTAACCTCATAAAGGGAATGGAGCTTTCTCCTGGTGGCCACTTTCTTTGCTGCTTGGTCTTTCTTAGCTTTAGAAATGAAGGAAAAGACATGTATTAATATTCAGACAACAATGCCTTGCTCATAGTGTACAAAGTTATTACAGGATAATTTAAGGCAGGCAAAATTACAAGGGTCTCCCAAACTTCTGCACAGAATCAAGTGGAGCTGTTTGGTGACAGAACCTGTCAATGTGAACTTTGGGCCTGCATCCTCAGCTGACATAAATCAGAAGAGCCAGACTAAAAAGCAGAACACCACCAGAGACATGGCCTCAGTGGCCCATTATATCAGTTCATTGTGTAGTCTGAAGCAGAGAAGTGAAAAAAAAAAAAAAAATTGTTTTACATATATATATATAGGTCGTTAGGTCATTTACTTTTATACTGGATCCTGCCATACTGGTGTTATAATACGCAAATCCTACACAGAGATACAGAGCAGATACCACATGGGTACCAGAAGATGATTGCAGCTAAGTGCACATTTCAATGGCTGTGGAAGCAACTCCTGCTCTGCAAGAACTTCGTTACCTTCATGTACAACAAGCTCTGCTTTACACAACACCTCCCCTCCTGCGTTTTTGGCAACACAGGTATAAACACCACCATCTTCCGAGGCAGCGTTGTCCACGACTAAGAAGTACGTTGTTCCTTCCTTCCCTTGGTGGAGCCTGTTGCTGTCTGTCAGCAACGAAGTGCCCTGAAAGAATGAAATGACATTTTGGCACCGGAAAAAAACCCAAGATGGGAATGGATGTTTCTTCTCTTCAAGGAACAGAGCTACAACACAGACCATTTAGGCCAGCAAATCTCATTGATACAATTCTGCCTGAAGAAGCTCCCCACGTCTAAATGTTTCTTTGCTTCCACATTACCCAATAACATTTTTGTTTCATAGCTGATTCGTAGGAATACAGGATTGGGAGGGATCACCAGGGCTATGTGGGTTATTCTTCTGCTCTCCCAGTGCCCTGTTCTTCTACACAGAGAGTAGATTATGAAGATTTGCAAAAGGACCTTGTAAAACCACCTGACTGGGCAGTAAAATGCCAGATAAATGTATATAATACAGGTAAACGTAAAGTGATGCAACCCTGTTCCTCCAGATGAAATGTCAGGCTCTGAGCTGTTTCTTACCCTGTTTCCCCCAAAATAAGACAGGGTCTTATACATTTTTTTTCTCTAAAATATGCTTCTTAACATATGTAGCTGCCTGAACACTATTTAAATTGACTTTTTTTATGAACTGTAACTTGGGCTAATTTTTGAAGCAGCGCTTATAGTTCAAGCATCCTCAAAAATCCTGAAAAATCATGCCAGGGCTTATTTTCAGGGTAGGACTTAGGGAAACAGGTATTACACTGGAGCAAAACTTTGAGTTAGAGCAGATCACTGCACCGCAGCTTCAGCTCAGTGCTTGGCGGCAGTCGAAAAGTACCAGATGTTAGAAATTATGAGGGAAGAAATGAAGAATAAGGCAGAAAGCATCATCTTCTAAATCTTTGGTTTGCCCAGGGTGTGGTAGAGTTGCAGCAATGTCCTTTCTCTAACTGATTCCAGATGGGGATGGACAGAGCAAGTCGCTGCTCTTCAGCCTGTAAGGGAGGCTTTAGCAATATGACATAAATACGTACAAAATTATGAATTTTGTGGTGGGTTTAGCGAGTGGGCAGGGATTAAGTGTTCCTTGCACAAGACGTAAGAGCCAACACATGAAGCTTGTGGTAAATATGTACAAAGCAGCCAAAAAGAGGTGGCACTCCGGGCAACGTACTTTTGTTGGTTTGAACTCTTTGACGAAAGAAACTACATGCAAGAAGTTTGCATGGGTGCAAGAGGAGACTAAACAAGCATGGGGAGAGTTTTATTGTAGGTTAGTAAATAGATAAAAGTTCAGCTAGCTTGTGATAACTCTGAGCTGAAAATGTCAAAGATTGTGAGAATATTAACAGGGTGTGTCTTATATTTTTCCTTGTTCTTATTCTTTTCAAGGTGTTCCGGCATATGCATGTGTGTGTGTGCATGGGAGGGGGTTCTTTGCATTTTTGCTTGGCTTTTTTTTAAGGTTATTTTATTTGTCTGGGTAGCCCATCCTTGCACCTCCCACACAGAATTAAAAAAAAAAAAAAAAAAAAGGAATAAACTTGTGTGTACAAAACATTTAGTTGGGCAGAAGATGTACAGACAATCATTATAGAACAGAACTGGTTTATTTTGAGGCCTGACAATATTCTGAGGAGTAATAAATGGTTTCTCCCACCTTTCTATGGGATATTTCATTGTCCTTAGTCACACTCGTTTTACCAATTGGCTATGGAAAACCTATCTGGAAGTTGTGTTGACAACTGGAATAAACCATTCTTAATTCTTAATAATCCCATCTCTGACCCCAGAACTACAGCGCACATTTTCGTGTCTCTCAGGAAGGAACCGATCTCTCTTCCTGCCCATCTCAGTCCTCAAAACCATCTTGGTTGCCCACTCAGTGAAACAAGCTACAGTGACACTGGAGACAACACAGATGTGTGGTTGGTGGTTCCCATGCAGCTGGTTCAACAAAGTCTACAGATGTTTTCCAGAGACAATGTAAGAGGTGTGGGACGAGAGAAAATAAATTTCCCACAGAAATACTGCTCTACAGACCTTTTTGTGGTCCTCATTCTCAGCCAGAGAAACGCCTGCACTTACCTTAAACCACAAAACCGTAGGCTGAGGTGTCCCTTCAATGACCGCCTGAAATTTGGCACGCTCTCCAGAATTCACCTGCACGTCTTCTATCGTCACTTGCATATAGGGAGGACCTGGTGGGACACAAGGGTTTGCTGTGTGTCCAATACTGTAACTTTGTTCATGGTGTGCTGATATAGGTTGAGTCACTCAAATGGGATTTACAGGACTGGCCATTTAGAATATGACATTAGCTTAATGCCGAATCAAAATATTTCACAGCAATATATTTGGGGTTCTTCATACTGACACTACTTTTAAGCTTCTTATCTTCACACTTATCTATTAGTTTGTTTAATAAACAGTTATTGCTCAAGAAGTTGAAGTATTAAAAAAAAAAAAAAGAAGTCATCAAAAGCTATTACCGAAAGAAAAGATAATGACACTCATGGGATGTGGGAGAGGAAAACAAGATCCTTACTTGTTGGGGTCTTCTCCTCGGTCTTATACACACAAGTTCTTTCCGTGGTCTCAATATAAACTTCACTGTGCAAGTCCCAGACCACATCTCCTTCTCTTCTGTACCAATCTCCTGCCCCCGCAGCTGGTGATGTTCTGTCATGAAGCCCATGAGAAAATATCATTACACAGTCACATACAACTACGGAGGTACAGTATTACACTCTGCCACTGATCTGTGTGTTTAACCACCGGACAAATATTATTTACTTAAAATTAATACAAGAAGAACTTTATTTTGGAGGAATTAATTTATCTCCAACCTTTTCTATCCTTCTTGTACAATGCATGTGTGAACAAGATTCTAAAAATAATAACGAACCTATAGGAATCAGTTCAAGTCTTCACCTGCTTCCTCCACCACAGAGAACTTGCTTTTCTTTCAATGAAGTCTGCCACATTCAGAAATCTGTGTATTGGGATGGGTATTTACCTGGTAATAGGAACGGTGCGCTCCTGGGTGCTTTCATCTCCTCCTTCACGGGGAGGACCAGGGCTGGGCTTTGGCACACTTGGTTCTTCAGCTGGAACTTGACTTTGTGCTTTGCCTGGCAGCAGAAACGGGGCAATTTAGACATGTCACTTAAAAAGGCACACCTGAAACCCAGAGCAAACCATCTCGACTCTGCCTTGTGTCAGAACTGAGTCCATCTGACCACAGCTGGGGTGCAATCATCGAAGCTAAGAGGTGCATTTGGCTCTTTTGAGGAGACCACATGAAGCAAAGGGCTTGAACAACATCAGAGACGCTGAACGGTGGCACATCACTGACTTGGAAAAATAATAATGTAAGGAAACACACAGAGGCACAAATATGAAAGCAGGACAAGAAGAAATAAGAAGTCTGGAAGGATAGTGCGAGTTCAATGCATCTTTTACAGGAGATAATTTAACTATGTTTGGGTTCCAGCTCGTGGCTATGATGAAATTTAGGCTGGAAAAGACCCTTAAGATCATCATGTCCAACTGTTAACCTAACACTGCCAAGTCCACCACTAAGCCATGTGCCTAAGTGCCACATTTACATGTATTTTAAATACCTTCAGGGATGCCCAGCGTTAGCTCTGTACACATGAATGATTCAATTAAACTCTGTGATAAAGGAGCAGTTGTTGACTCACTGATGCAACCACAGACAGCATCAGTGAAATGGTGTTTCATGGGGATGTTTCATGCTGTCTGACTTTGGAAAAAAGCAGTAGTTTCCAGAAATCACATAGAACAGCTTTATTGGGATGGAAAAACAGTTATTTGAAGCATTGCTGGCAGGATCAGAGATCTCACGTTGGTGGGAAATAGACTTGTGCTTTCCTGTTGCCAGCACTATTGAAATATTTGCCTTTTTATTCAAAACATGTGAGCAAAGGGACATTTGTCAAGTCTCCATGTTACTAAAATAATTCCCTATATTAATAACATCTTTAGTTGCCTCAGATGAGAGGAATGCAAAACCATCTCAATCACTAGTCTATAATCTCTCTGATTATGACTAATGGAATAACCTACTAGATTATATTTTTGTGTCTGATTCCATTAAATGCTTCTATTCTTGTTAAGTTTTAGACAAGAATATATACATGCATATATATATTTAATAGCATCTGGAGTTTTAGGGCTGAAGACTACATGACCTTGTCCTTTTAAGTTCACAGTGATGAAGGAGCATTACTCTGACTTGACACAAAGACAGCTTAGACAAGTTGTTATGGGAGAAACAGAAGGAAGAGAGGAAGGGTTGCCACTTATTCATGTTTAAAACAACAAAAAAATGCAAAGACAAAAGACTTATTCCCCTGGCAAGACACAACCACACACATCATTGGTTTTAGCCACACAGAAACTGCTAAGGAGACTATTAAAGCCCCAGGGCCAGTGAATTGCAGGTGAACTTCATGCACCCAACATCCTAGAAGGTATCTGGCAGTTGATACAGAGGTGTTAAACACATTTCCAGCTTTATGTCAAACAATAAAAGAAAAGCAACCTCCCTTACCCACCCCGCCGAATAAAAAAAACCCAAATTACTTCTATAAATGTAAAGGAGGGATCCTACCCACTCCCCTTTTTCCATCAAAAAGCCTGAAGCAAGTGCAGGGTCAAAAGCCCAAAGGTGGAAAAATCCCCTGTCCCTCCATTTTGGGCAGGTGATGAACCAAACTCGAGTTTAGACACAGTTTTCAAACACCTCCTGTTTCTAGAAAGATCTACCCCAAAGCTTGTGTCCAACCTAACCCCAACCCAGAGAACCATGTTTCCTTGGGTCTGAGTGTTGTCTCTTAATCTACAACTGCTCAAAACAAAACACAACAAAACAGAAAAACAAAGGGAAAAAAAATATCATTATTGGTGTGTTCAGTATTTTTGTCTGTCTTGACTTCCATGGGACATTTTCCAGATTCACACCAGACCTACCATGCCCTCCAGCAGCTTGGGTTTGGGTGCTGGCTTCATGAACTAGCACAGGAGGCCCAGCCGCTGTTTCTGAGCGGTCTGAAGGAACAGACCCAGGAAAGCCAAGGCCACCAGCTCCTCCTCGCATGCCTGGGGGAAGAGTCACCAGCATCGATGCCGAGTCCACAAGTTTCTTTAGGGCTGTCTTGAGCTCCTTATCCGCACGCTGAAGCGAGGCCTGGACAGTAGTCTCCATCTCTGACTGTGGGGAAGTCATTCCTACAGACAAGAAGAACAGCTTTTCTCTCTTCAGGGTAAAAAGGAAACAGTGGCATCATCCAAACCATGGAAATATTTGCAATTGTATCATTTTCCCCTCCTAAAAGAGATACCTGACAGAGAAATGCTTGTTCCAGCAAGAGGGAACATAGCTAAGACTTAAAATAGGAAGACTGGCACAACATACTTTGGATGGACGCTTCTCACCAGGTTGAGGACACTGTGCCACACTGCACACACACTCGGCCTCTCCCCAGACAGCGGAATGGAGGATCCATTTCCTAACTCAACCCTATGTTAGCTGATCTGTCAAAAATACCTTTATTAAGATCACCGAAATGAACCCAGCAGTGACCCATTGCGCTTATACAGACCCTATGTGCGAGGAGGACATTATTCTCACGGGGAAGGAGAAGGAGTGAGCAGGTACCATCCTCGTTGTTGACTGGAGAAGGGCAGGGGAAAGATGGGAGGGCTACGAGAGGATGGCAGAAAAGCTGTTCCTTGCAAAATGACGTATTTGTCCAGCTTAGCAATATTTAAATGTTTTTGCTAGGCTTTGCACTGGAAGGTACATGGGACTTTTAAATCTGTGCTGGACTATGCCCTTGTAAGATATTCCAGAAGGAAGGTCACCAGGTCTGTAACTTAATGCAGAGTGGTTTTGTGTAGGGAAGCATTATACAGAAGAAGATATAACTCCCGCCTCAAGAAACTCATGGTCTTGAAGGCAGAGAGAAGATATAAAAACGGATTTTTGAGCATTCATCTTTGCAGAACGACTACCCAACTATCCTGATCTCGTCCCCAGTCAGCACTGGTAGAAGAAGCTAGGCTAGGATGGGATCATGGGACCTCAGGAGCTCATCTCATCCGATCTCCTTCCCAATACACCTTCCACAAATCTTGAAGAGGCACAACAAAGGGACGGACAATTTCTAGGGAAAACCTCCAGTAACCATAAAGACAGGCAAAATACGTATCAGATTAAGGCAATTCATCACGTTCATGATGTGCTTGCTTGCCAAGCAAGAATGCAAACTCGAACCGTCACGTGCTTCAAGAAAAATTATGAGGACTTGTACACAAATGCCTGTGACTTGTTTAACATCATTGACACAGGAGTATGTGCTGAAGCTTTCTGGATTCTGTCCCTTTCCCGGACTTAAGAAAGTAAATTTCCATGACAGGCCTCAGCAGTCAAAGTTGAAGGCTATGTTTGGATCAGCCCCCTTTGAAGACATCTCACTTGATTTGTGTTTTCAGTCTCCTCCCCACGAGCATAGTGGTAATGAAATATTTCAGTTTCTGGGATTGTTGATAGAAACAGCAAGTTTTGCTCACACGATGTCCCAGACTGCCCATCAGAGTTCATCAGCACTGGGCTGGGTGGGAGATCTTTACATATTTTTCTAGATAAATATTTTGATTCTCTGGTGTTTCTGTTGTGATTGTTGCCAACTGGTGCTCTCTTATGAGCTGGGCAGCTGCCAACAATTGAACTGTTTGGAAAGGCATGAAACACTCTTTGTATCTCTCAGTGAGAATATGTATTCACAGGTGTATATCCAATCGCAGGTATATATATATATACACAAGTTATATATAAACACAAGTCTCCCTCTTCTGCTAATACCACCACTTTCCTCCTTGTTTAGGGACGTTACACACTATGATTCAAGCTGATGACCTGAGAAAATTTAATATTAGCTGAGGTAAGTCAAACTAATGATGGACAGCCTGATTCCCAGTTCTAAAATCTCAACAGTGAATCTTTCCACCCCACATCTCCTTCGGCCGATAACCAGGAACACAAGACTGACAGAGAAGGACCCAAGAAGGTGAGCATCGCTCAACATTATTGACTTGTAGATCTGAGTTGGAAGTGTCCCTAAAAACAGGTTCTTTCACTTCAGCACTTTTGAAACTGCCCATAAAAAAAGGAGCCAGAGCCCAGCTGCATTAATATTCTTGGGTTGCAGCCCAACTCCTGCTGAAGTCAGTAGGAGAAGTGGACGAGCTGGTGGAACAAGTGCCATGAACAGAGAAGGACACAGAAACCCAGTGAGTTCAGTGACAGCTGATGCAAGACATTTATTGATATAAACTCAGCATCTAACAGCATATCTTGGATTTTATGTTTTTTTCTGTGTTTTTTTTCTTTTTGTACCTCAAGCAAACTGAAGTTTCCACTTTATTAATACCCATTTACCTGCAGGAATTTTAGTAAAACATTCTTTGTATTAAAACTTTTAATACAGCTGTATGTTTTCATCTACAAGAAATCCCCACACATCTCATTAGTTATCTACAGTTTAATCACTTACAAGCATAATCTTCAGCCTCTAGGAAAATATTTTGAAAGTATATGTAATGAACTTTTCATAAACCTTTCACTTTTTGAACAGAGTCCTGCATATAATTTAAAAAATTCCATTCAATTGATTCTCTTTTGCTTAAATTTCAAAAGAAAATGTAAACAGATGTTAATTGCTTTGAGCTAATGAATCAAAGTATAATTATTTCTTCTATGACTATCTGAACTGCAACCCTTTGGTTTCTTCAGAAAAACCTGAGCATCAGCCACAACAGGAGTAAACCTCCACATTCCTGTAGACATCTTTATTATCTTTTGGATTAATATTGTATTTTTGAAGACTATCATAGGGCAAATTCTTTTCTCAGCGGCATCTTTGTAAAGCTGAAACAAATCCACTTTCTTCTGTGGAATTATTCTAGATTCATACTGGAATAACTGAGATCAGAATCAGGCCCAATAAAAAAGAAATATTTTTAGTTTTGAAAGTATTTCCCTGTTGTATGCCTCTTACTTTCCAATGTACAGTGCAATATATGAAAAAAGCACTAATATGTATCCATCATATTGCTTAATTATAAAACAAACAGTATAAACCAAGGAGATGTTATAAAAAATGGGAGAGTAACATAAAAGAGGCTTGATTTCTTTCACCACATGTAATCACTGGCAAAGCATCCTATATCATGAGGGTAGTGCACATGATATTACACGTTATGCCCTGTTTGGATATTGAAAGTAAAAGGCTGTGAAATCAATATGTTCATTTGAGTCAGCACATGATAACGGTGGAGCCACAGAAGGAAAAAAAAATAGTGTATTCTTTTCTACAAGCACCTTTTGTGAATTCAGTCCCTGTCAGCGGGAATATTACCTGGAGGACTTCAGAACCAGCTTCACAATATTCCCCAGCTGGGAGACACTGAGACAACATCATACATACGTTCCCAAGGCAGAAACTCACTTCATCTCTTTCCATGCTAGTTGGAAATTCAGCATTTCTGGTTTCTCTACACCATCTAAATGAAAACATTTTCTGTTGCAACACTCGTACGCAACTCAGCTGGGACAAGGTGTTGGGACTTTTCCCCACATATCTCTGCTAGATAGAAAGAGCCAGTGCTTGGTCCTACCAAGATCAGTGACAAACTCCAGCTGACTTCAACTGGGACCAATATTTGGGCCTATGAGCTCTTTTTCTTTCCAGGGCTGAGCAACTTGCTGAAGGTCAGTGCAACATCTACTTTTTGGTGAAGCCAACAGGAATGGGCCACGCTCAGTGCATCTCAGCCTTCCCCTCAACCAGAAAAAGGAAAAAAAAAAGCTCCAGAGAAACTCAACAGAAGGCAGAACCTCTACGAGACAGCTCAACAAACACAGTTACAGTAATATGATGCAATTGCAACTGGCAGTGCTTCCGATACATTTTGAACAGATATATTTTTTAACCAGGCATTTATGGGAAAGATCTACTTTGCTGTACCTCAGTGGTGAATTCCTCTTAGCATATACAGGAGACATTATCCATCGATCTGCTAACAGTGATATTTCACCACTGGCGTGTACAGGAGACCAAATATTCTCCCAGTAGTGTTTATTGACAAAGACCACGTTTATGGTTCTTTGTATGTGTTAGCGTTTGATTATAGATGCAGAAGTAATTCTGTGCAGCACTTTAATCTTTTGGTGCACGTTAAATAAATCTATATTTTAAAAGATATGGTTTATAAATCCACTACACTAGAATGCAGAATAAAGAAACCTACATCTTTAGGCAGCTAGGAAGTGGATTTAAAAATATGGTATTTTCTTACTTAAAGCAGAAGAGAACAATGAAATCCTTGATTCCACAAGTCAGTGGGACTTTCACCATTGACTTTAGTTGAATTAGGATTTCAACTAAAAGGCCTGAGCAGCCCTGTGCATCCCTAGTAAATGAAGTATTTTCTGTAAGTTTCATTCCATGGCAGAAGTTTAAAATAACATAACCAGACTGTTCATGTCAAAAGGTTCAAGAAGAAATTTTGATTGAGCTAGTTGGTGTCAAAGTGTACAGCAGAGTCAAAGCCATGTGAAGCTTCACGACCTCTGGGCACACACGGTGACAGGAGATCACTTTAGCTTGAAACAGTCCTCCTGTCCTGGGCTGCTGAAGGATGCTGAAAAGCTTAAAAACTTTCACCTTCTTGCCACACCATAGCGTACAAATTGGCACTTGAAGTATTTTTTTAAGTTTGTGGACAAAACCATACTTATTCATTTATATTTCTGTCATTGGCAGGAGAACCAGGCTTTTCCTAAACCTACCATCACTGCTCCGCTATGGAATGATATATATTCACCCTGATCAAAGCTTTTAAAATTACAATCTGTTCTGGCAGACATGTTCCCTTTAAGACTGGAAAAGCTCGACATATCGTATTTAAATATATTTTCCTCAAAGGTATTCCCTCATACATGTTACCTTGCAATCTTTGCCACCAATTCCCCTCACCTACAACAATTCTGATTAGTTTTTGTTGTTTTTTTTTTCTAAAATGCTGCTTTCTTTTGTGTTGAAAATTATGCTTGCATCTGCTCAGCTTTGGGAGAGGTCCTCTGTGCTGATGTGCAAGGTAACAGGCTCGCCAACAGTCCCGTAGCTGAGGGTTCTTGTGGAAACTTCAGTTTTAAAACTCGACTGTCCGTTGTCTGCTGAGCGCTGGACTTCGGTGCAGAAAGATGGTTTCACTGTGAAGGAAGGACCAGGAGAAGCTGCTGATGTTGCTCCATGGACTCCAGGCCTCACCGCCATGCAGGCATCACTCACGTGGAAAGAGATGTTTGAGGGACCTACAGACTGAACACCAGTCACTCTAGACGCTGTCATGAACATGCCCCCAGGTACATGCTCCTCAAACTGGCTGAAAAATGTTTGCCTGGGCTTGGACACCACAGGTCTCCCCAGGTTCAGTAGCACGGGCTTCCCAATCGTTGGCTCGTTAATCTCTGTCTGGAGCACGGAGATCTCGCAGGGTTTCTCTGCTTTATGTTTCTGATCATCACACCTGTAGGTTTCGCCTTCTTCAGGAACATAATCTTCAAGATCCTCCAGAGTTAATACTTTGCCATTGTGGGTTAAGATTTTGCGTTCCCGGGTGCTAATGTCATCTATCTGTGGTTCCTCTGGTTCGTCGACTATGACAACATTATCCTGTTCTGGAAAGACACCTTGCATTACTTCAGGTACCTCCTCTTCAACAGGCCAAGATACGTCTAATTCATCTTCCTCTTCCTTAACCTCTGGACTCGCTGGTGAGAACAGAAATTGATGCTGGTCTGCAGCAGCTGTCCCAAAACTGAAGGACAGAGGTTCACCCCCACAGGCAAGGAGTGGGGAAGCGACATCTGACCTGTAGTGAGCACTTGTTTCCTGTGGGAAACTCCTTCCTTCGGTTCCATAATCCATAAATGAATTATTTCCTAATTGTTCAGACCCACATGGGGAGCTTCTGTCTTCGTTGCTGACTTGAGGCCCTTCCTGCTCGCTTGCATACACCAGGGGCTGGATATCAGCTTCCGAGAGACTGTCATTAGGTGAAGATTTTGACTGTTCCACCAATTTGTTGTTGGAGTTGTTTGTGTTTGGATCGTCTTCTGGGGAATGCCTGGGCCTTGAACTGGGGAAAGTGAATGTTAACACCCCTGAGTCATCTTTTTCTTGCTTGGCTGGGGAAGACCCTCTTTTCCTTGCAGGTTTTGGCGATTTTTTCACCTTGAATTCAATTATTTCTTCCACTTCCACCCATTTGGGCTTTTTCTCTTCCACCTTGGTCTCTACGACAACATCTCTAGCTGCTGCTCCTTGCCTGTCCTCTGGTTCTGTGACAAAAAGCATGGGAACCGCCGACTTCGTCATCACCTCCTGCTCGTGCCTGTGGACAGGCTGCCTGATCTTTGAGACATAAACTGGCTCTGGAGTTGGTTCCGCTCTTGGGGAGCGGGAAGGCGAATGACCTGAAGAAGAACGTGCAGGAGAAACCCTTCCCCTTTGCCTTGGGCTCTTCACCACAGTGGTTATCGTTTCCTCTCTGATGACAGAAAGGGTTGAAATGGAGTTGGCGGGAAGACGAGACTTTTTGGGGAGCCACACTCCATCAGCACATGCCATTGTCGGTCAAGGCGCTACAGTGGGGTTAGTTGGGTGAGCACTCCAGCTTTTGGTGAAGCGTGTGATTTTGGAAGGGGTACACAGGCAACGCACACACCCACATGCCCATCTCCACCTACTTTCTGATCCAGGCAAAACCTCAGTGTCCTTTCCCCCAGGTGGACCCCAGGTGAACACACAATGAGTATGTCCAGCTGCGTCCAGTTCTGGGCTCCCCAGTTTAAGAAGGACAAGGAATTACTGGAAGGAGTTCAGTGGTGGGCTACAGAGGTGGTCTGGAGCATCTTTCTTACAATGAGAGACTGAGAGAGCTGGTTCTGTTCAGCCTGGAGAAGCTGAGAGGGGATCTCATCAACGCTTATAAATATCACAAGGGTGGGTGTCAAGAGGATGGACCAGACTCTTTTCAGTGGTGCCCAGCAACAGGATGAGAGGCAACGGGCACAGACTGAAACACAGGAGGTTCCATCTGAATATGAGGAGAAACTTCTTTCCTTTGAGGTGCCAGAGCCTGGCCCAGGCTGCCCAGAGAGGTTGTGCAGTCTCCTTCTCTGCAGACATTCAAACCCCCCTGGACACCTTCCTGTGCAATCTACTCTAGGTGACCCTGCTTTATCAGGTGGGTTGGACTGGGTGATCTCCAGAGGTCCCTTCACACCCCAACCAGTCTGTGATTCTGTGATTCTGTGAAATATTCACCTGGATTCTCCTATATTTCATGTGCTTGTGTTGTCCACCTACTGTGCTGCTTTGGACCCATATACCAGTTTCACCCAAAGATTTCAAACACTCAAGGAGTTTAACCTTTTCCTGAATATCCTAAAATCCTGGCTTTATCAAACTCAAGGGGAAAATGCCCTTTATTACAGCAGGGCAAACAGCTTCCTTTTTAAAGTAAATGTAACATATCTCTGTTTTATTTATGAAAGACTCTTTTGAGACCAGAGATCTGCATTTTCACATGCTGAACAGTTACATTAAAAGGGCAATAAGCATTTGGAGACCAGGAAAAGTAAGATAGAATATTTTCTGCACAAATCAGCTATACCACAGTGTACTTATTCTTACTTTTCATAATACCATTATTGCAGACACAGCCTGATCCTAATGCTAATTGACACAGGAGCACCAAACCAATCTGGGATGCATAATTTCTCAGCACATTTCTGCTGGCCTTACTTTAGATTTTTGACATCCAGAGCAGCTGGGACTTCTCATCGTCCCTGTATAAATACACAGGTTGTATCAAAACAATCTTCTGCTCCCGTGCCAGGACGAACGTCGCTATAAATGAGCTACAGATGAAGCTGGATCAAACGGTTTTAAAATCTGGAGACAGGAACACCTAAACCTAGACTTCAGTGCTCTTCGTTTATACATTTAACATGCAGTTTTTCCTGCAGATTTTTCAGTAGCATTTGTTATATGGAAAAACCTGAGGGTAAAGACAGTGTTTGCTTTGCAAGCACAAGGAAGCTGATGCCCTACAGTGGAGGCCGTTGGTTCAGTGGAACCAACAGGTAAAGCTGGTTTTATCTCTGTGTTGATGTTCTGTCCCTACCTCCAAGTAATGGGATAAAAAAGAACTAACTGAAGGGTAAAGACAGTGTCCTGAAGTGGGAAAGAATGATTATGAATCAAGATAATAGCTTTTTGATTTCTCTCTTCACCAGCCTCTAATCACAGACATATGGGGTTGGAAGCCACCAGCTCTGCTTTCCAGCCATCTCTACTCTGGCTCTTGCACTGAGATACAGAGAAGGGTGGAAGGAATTAATTGGAAATGGGAGCCTGTTTCTCCTATTGCATTTGTCTAACCATCGTGGAAGACTGATTGTTTTAGAGATCCTGTAGCTTTTCTCATCAATCAGTCTCATCTAGGGATACTGATAGTGCCTGCTCCTATCATAGAATCACAGAATAGTTTGGGTTGGAAGGGACCTTCAAAGCTCATCCAGTGCCACCCCTGCCATGAGCAGGGACATCTTCACCAGCTCAGGTTGCTCAGAGCCCCATCCAGCCTGGCCTGGGATGTCTCCAGAGATGGTTCATCCACCACCTCTCTGCCCAACCTGGGCCAGTATTTTACCGCCCTCATTGTAAAAAATTTCTTCCTCATATCTATGGAGATCAGATTCATTTCCACCATCAATCTCTCCCTTTGGAGATGAGGTGAAGTCCAGGACTGGATCAGCTATGGTGAGATTTATTTTCCTCCAGAGCACCCTCTCTTCTATTGCTTGTTTCCACCGCTTTACTCTTTCCCCCAAGACATCAGCATTTTGCTGATCCTCCATCCCGTGTTGGGCTTGTCTGCTATCTGACACTGCTATAGAGCTTTAAGGTCTATGCAGAGTCTTCATAATTACCATAGTGCCCTTCTGAATTACAGAAAACTAATCATTAGATAAAGATGGGTGTGAATCTGTGTGTTTGCACTAGACTCTGCTCTACATTGCAAGGTTAAAGTGGTCTTTATTGCTCTGGGATTTGCATATATACGTACCATTCAATCCTATGTCTAATTTATCTGTTATTTCTTACCAGTAGTTTCAAAGCTGCTTGTGTTCCTCAGCTCGCTGTACATTAAGGAGAGCTGGAACGTGCCCATGGAGGGTTATTCCCAAACTTTACCCCACCGCTATCCCACTTCCAGCTGAGATCTTCTCTAATGGGTTCATGACCCCATCGACTAGCAAAAGGAAGGGAATTTCTGACGTTCTCATAAACGTACCAACCTCCTTTGGGGCAGCAGCCCTTAACATAGGAATCACTTATTGAGCTCTCCAAAGCAGCAGTTTATGGAAAGTAAATGCCAGAAATCTGGAAATCAGCTTAACTGATGGTCTTTTGTATTAGCTTAACAGTATTTAACCAACCAATATTAGCTCTGCTGCTTGTGATCTGCAATCTTGAAGGGAAAAGGAGGACTATAAACTGACTGAAGAGGAATGTAAAATAAAATCATCTCTCCTAGTGATTTACAGGCACAGAGATGTAGTTAGATGAGATTTACTAAGCTTTAGAAGTGGCCCAAGTGACTGCTCCCTGCTCATGACTTTCTCGGGGTATTTCTGAACGTGATATCAAAAAATATTTCTCTGTTTAGCTACCCCACTGGTATCTGAACACTGGTCCTTGAGACAGTATAGGCAGGAACACCTTCGTTTTCTGTTTTTTTGCAGGGTCTAAAAAAGTCTAATGACTGGAGGTGTTAACTGAACTGCTGTGCTGAAGAGAGAGGGGCGAAGGCAGAACCCAGAACCCCTTCCTGGATCGTAACTAATGGTTATCACACAAAACAATAAAAGAGAAAAAAGGTAAGCTATGCTTGACCATATTTCAGCTGTCATGTCACCCATACTCCTCACCATCTAACGAGTGTAAAAAAAAAGTCAACTCCATAATCACGTTCAAGTCAAGGACGGATTTTAGTAATATTAAAACTCTTGAGGGAATGCATTTCCCGCAAACATCCGTTGTATAGTCACCTACTGCCATTAGGACACGATTTGAATAGCTTGGAGGTGCTCTGAAGGCCTACCACAGAAGGACCATGTTCCCTTTCCAGCTCTTGAAACAATTTATTATGTGTTTATGATACTTAAAACAAGAAGATACTTTAAGATTTTAATGGCTTATGAGCTTCTGGTCTATATATGACTCAGAAAATACTGATTTTTGCTGCAATTAACCTTTGTAGGTTGTAGACACACAATATAAAGCAGGTTCAAAGTATCCAAAAAGCCCAAGTCATTATCAGGACAAAATTTCGCATTAGAAATGTAGAGACAGAAGGGGCTAAAAATGTGCATCTTCCTTCTGCTTCATCATAAAAGGGTTTCCTGAAAAATTTAAATTAGAAAGCCAGAAGGCGTCACTGTAAGCTATGAGATATTTGTTGTATTTGTACATTTTGCCAAGTAGCCAGTTCTCTAAGCTGATTTATTTTCAACATTGAGAGTCAGGCTCTACCTTCTTGATCTGTCTGACAGTATTCAGTGGAATTTTTTCGCACATAATATCATAAAAAAACTGACCCAGGCTGTGTCTAATACCAATGCTGCTATTTTTTAAAAGGGACAGTAAGATTATTTTTTTTTCAGGTGATCATTTTGCATAGCACAGAATACCATGAGATCTGGTGGGATGGGAATGAACACTCTCGCATGGCCAATAGCCACAAGCTTGTTATTGGATCATGCATAGGCAGCAAGGCAAAACACAAATGTTACCAAAAAAAAAAAAATCAGCACTTACATGATGATGGTTTTCTTGGGCACTTTAGTCTCTTGTTCAGTGACTACAAAGAAAACAGTATGAACAGCATGGGGTTAAAGAAAGGCAAAAGCTGAAATGATTAAATTAACTTTGCTCAGTTAATCAAAATAAACTGAAGTGAAAAAAAACAACTGTACCATCCCATCCATGCTTTCTGTGGTTATTTCCAGCATCATCTTTAATGTTTCTGACCGAGAATGGGTATTCAAAGTGCTCTCTGAGCACGGAATGATTTAGATTTTAAACTAACTATTTTGTGGAGAACAATATTGCAGAAACTGGGTTTTTTTCTACTGTGAGATCCTAACATTTTTGTTTGGCAGGTCAAACATAGAAAACAAGGTTCCTTCTTTTCTTTTTCTCCCTTTTTAATGTAGTAAGGTAGTGATGGTGTGAGAAACCTGAAAATGCCTTGATCTGGAAAAGCCTGGAGAGCCGAAATTCTTTTAACTGTGATTTCACTTACTGGAAAAAGAGTTTCCCCAAACACGGACCAGTTTTCAAGCTTTTCTGGCCTAGATTAAAAATCCAAGCTGATAACAATGAAAACTAAAATCATTATCATCAGTACAGAAAAATCAGCATCAAAAAAACCCCTAGGAAACCCAGGAGAACCCTGTAATACACCTATCTACTCCATCTCTTTTTTTGCTATAATTTGCAATTTTTCCTGGTGCTTGTCCCA
Organism: Pampusana beccarii; assembly: GCA_013399365.1. NCBI lineage: Eukaryota > Metazoa > Chordata > Aves > Columbiformes > Columbidae > Pampusana > Pampusana beccarii. Next base: position 248,250 of record VWYH01001194.1, on the reverse strand, counting down.
TAACAAACTAGAAGCTGTTGATACGTATTAAGATCAAAAGAAAAGTAATGATTTTGAAAATATCTCTTAAAACTGGGGTTTTTTTTAAATAAGAAAGATACATGCAGGTTCCAATCCTATCTGCTGGAATGAAACTAAGACTGTTCTGAACACACTCTGGACTGCTGGACCTATCTGAGATCTAGGAAAAACAAGAGCAAGCTCCGCTTTTTATTTTAAAAACTAATAAACTTTCTAAGAAACCTGTAGTTTAATCTCAAAGTAATTTTTTCCAGCAATTGGTTTGCAATCTCCCAGCCAGCCTATAATAAACAAGCTCTGGTAATTTTCAGATGGTACAATTGAAAGTGAACTGCAACTTAAAAATATATCTATATAATCACAAACAGTTCTGGCCCAGAAAATTGAATTGCCCACTGAAAATTAGAAATTATGATATCACATGGAATAGTTTAATGTAATTTTCCTTCCACTTAACTTCCAAGGGCTCTCTTGTGGCACTAGAATAAAACAGCAAATCTCATCATAATTAAGGAGAAGTTTGTGCAAATGCTGATGTTAATGTCTGACCTAGAGCTCTATGTTTTCTTTGCAGAGCTTTGTCTCATTTATGCATGTAAAAATCTGGAATAATTTCCAATAGAGTCAAAGGAGTTACTGCAGAATTAGGTGGGTTTAAACAAAACCTGTTCAGAAATCAGAGTCTATCTCTTACTGGGAAAATAAAGGGCAAAATTATTTTCAAATGTTTATCTTGGAACACAATTACAATATAATCATTTATCTATCCTTAGTTAATATTTTTGAAATATTTTAAAACCACTTTTAAGTGGTGGAATGATAAGTGTATGATGATGGAAGATTAACCAAGTGCTCAAACAATTTACTGCACCCAGTTTCGAAATTTTCACTGAATTTTTAAATGCTTAAATCAATATTATGCAATATTTACACTACAGAAATTTTAGAAAATCTCATTAAATAATAGATGAATCCATAAGCAGCAAGAGTATCAGTTCTGATGGAAATACAAATCAATTAGATTATACACCTAAACATAGGTGTTTTATACAACTATTTTAACATTTTACATGTATTTAGATGATAATTAAATATGTATTTAATGAAACCCCCCAATGTCTGTAAGAGAAAGTCTCTTGTAACGTTTATTTTATTAATTGCTGTTCTTGCAGTCCTCCCAAATGACATCCACTGCAATATTTCTATATGCAACAGATGTCAAAGGTATGTGGTATTCAAAAGTTCAGGAGGCCTGGGATGAGAAAGCTGTAAATGGGCCCTGATGATTTGCAGTTTAGTGCACGACAGATGAATTTTGTGTGCGCTAACCAAGGTGTGAGGGAGGATTTAAGCAATTCTATATGAAGGACAGAACCACATGAAAGTAGGATGAGAGAATTTGAGTTTGTTTCATTTCTTTCTTTCCCCGAGAGGAAAATATTCTGCATTTGTTTTAGCACCAGATTTATCATTTCAACTTGTTCAATAGCATTTTAGGAAAACAGCTTTGCAAAGCAGGAGGCCCTGATAAGCAGGTTAAAAGCTGAAAGCATTAGGATCAGCCAGTGCTTCTATAGGACTTGACTTCTCTTTGGTTAATACGTTAAACCATTGACTTACAAGTGATGAAACATTCAAGATAAGTCAGTTTTTGTTGCTCTGAAAGGATGTAAGGTGGTTTATGGCCTTTATTACAAGAGTAAAGTCTGTTTTTTTCCACTCACAGAAGCATAAACCTATTTTTTGTGTGCAGTACAAGCTGGTGGCATAAACCATGGGAGCATTGCTCTGCTTCACCCCTCTTAAAAAATTAATCTGCAACAGGGGATGCAGAAAACTGACATGAATTTCTGAGCAATTATTGGACATTAAAAAAAAATCCTAAATTGTGTCAATGAAATGCAAATGGTTTACACTCTCTCTATTGAAAAAAAAAGTTTCCCGCTCCTGGAGTGACTGAGATGGTTGCAAAGGCAGATAATTGTGCGATTGTGCTGTCTTGAATTTGTGCTGAAAAACACGTGGCCAGCCCAAAACTGAGAGCAATCGACGGTGACATGGAATAAAAATAACAAGATGATTAATTCCAATTGTCACCCTAACCAGGGAACTTCAAAAAGGTCAGTGAGCAAACTCCTGTGTTCTATTTCTTCAGTAAAAAGATAGCACTAAGAGATCTAAGCTTCTTTATGCTTTGAAGCAATCTTCCATTTGAGAGCCTCAGAATATTTAGCTTTTCCCTTCAAGGTGGGTGTTACCAACCAAAGCAACTAAATAACTTGCCCAAAGCTCTGCCTGAGATCTAAGGCAAAATTATGAAGAGGTTCCTGTTGCCTGGCTGGAACTGTGCTGGGTGTTTTTCTTTTTTGCTTGTCTCCCCTTGTGTAGCTGACTCCTTCCCCTGTTATTGACTCTCTCATTCAATATCCCCGACCTTTCTGTCTGATCCTTTCGAAAATGTGGGGCTTCGTTTCTCTTAAAAAATGAACTAGTTAGTTAGCCTGGGATGAGTGAATCGCAACAGTGACGTGTTAAAAAGGGATTCCGGAGCACATCAGCCCAGATGTGCGGCGTGTACGTTAAGCAGCACGGTGCAAAGCAGACAGTCAACTTGAAGTCAAAGAGAAGGATCTTCTTCCGATTACACTTTTTTTTTTTCTAAAATTCTTCCAATATCCGCAGAAAAAAAGGATTTTTAAAGCAACTCTCCATTGACTTCAGTGCAGCACCCAGATGCAGCTGCAGGCAGAACTCAGCGTTTCAGGCTTGCAGCCCAAGCAAGGGAACCCCTTAGTCCAGTGGTTTCCATCCTCTTTGGATTTGATCCTTCCAACGGATCAGTAGATCCTCGTAGTGTGAATTTAAATCTGATGACAAGAACTTTGGTTTTGTTGGACTCCGGACCATCACTGACTGCAGGTCAGGGCTCGTAAACCACTGTACTAATGGTATCCCAAATTGTGATGGTAGTTTTGGTTCAGTATAATAAACAGTACAGAAAGGCAGGAGGATAAAAAAAACTAAAATAATTGCAACTAAAGCCCCTGGTGTGAGTCAGGAGACTTTGACAATAGTAATTTCACAGAACCAACGATAAATCAGGTAAAACTTAGACCCACCATGCAGGTAAGCTCAGAAACAACACAGTATCTGTTTTCTGTTGTAATAGCACCACACAGCAGTAATGTTGTCCTCTTGGTGAAGTTACAAACAATCCCATTTTCACAAATAGAAAGGATTGTAAGGATGGAAAGAGAAAGCCTTCGTGAGATCCATCCATTCACTAGTTCTTTGCCAGATGAACCTGATTTCTCCGTATGTAGATCAAAGCTGGTTATTGATTCTCAAGAAAGCAACGAATTCCCTCCTTGGTCAAGTGCATTATGCCATATGATGCGACTCTGCTCAGAACAATCCTCTTGCTCCATGGATGAACCTGCTCTTTGCTCCATTGGCCTGAAGAATTTCTCTTTCTGTGTCCCCCTGGAGGTGACTCAGGGATCTAGTTCCTTCCCTAATATCAAGTTCAAGCAATAGCACGTTGTGGACCAAAACCTATTTTGTAACATTTCTGAAGTTTCCAGGCAAACTCCAATTATATTTCTTCAATCAAGCTAGTTGAATTTTTTATTTATGACTGTGGAAATAGCAGTACACGAGTAATCTGGGGCTGAACATATACACTTGCAACTCCAAGAGCTGAACAGTGCTCCTCACACTCTTTCAGAACCCTTGTTTATTTTCGTAATATCTTCTGCCTTGGGACAAGAGAACTTCGTTAAGAAATGCCACCCTAACATCTTTTTATGTTCCTCTACATCCTGCATACAACTTATTTTTGTTTCTTTAAGGCATAGCAAGTACAAAGAATTCAAGAACTTCAAGGTTTATGCTGCTGAAACAATTATAGTGTTGCTGTACTATCATCATTGTCCCTGTAAGGCATTTGAATGATTTGATGGTACTTTAGGAAAGGACTAAATGGAAAGCAAGAATAAAACTAAGACAAGCGAGTACATGGATCAGGATACTAATCTTAATAGCCTGTTTTGTCTGAGTCCTCTTAATGTAATAATACAATATTAGCGTTTACAGTGGGCTGGCCCAAAAGTCCATACAGACAAGGACCTTGTCTCAGACAGAGCCTATGGAAAATGATGAAAAATAAAATGAGTGGAGTACCATTTTCCCTGATTATTTTTCCAGACTCCAGTCATTTGCTGCGCAACAGCTTCTCAAGGCAGAAAGTCTTCAAATTTGATGTCTCTTAGTGAATGTTGATAATAAACCGTTAAAAGCACGCTTGAACCCCTGTTATCATCATGAGACAGTGTGAAAACACTTGAAAAGAAGAAAGAAGATCCCACAGCTGTTGGCCAACCTCTGGATTTTGTTGGCCACGTCTCCACTAAACACATCTGGGGCAGCTCTCTGACCCAAAGGTTCTCTGGCATGGAGTGGCCTGTGCCTGTCCTTGTCCTAATCTCTCTATTTTCTGTTATAGATGGTTCCTTGGCTCTATTTTCTCCTGAACTGCTGCTGGGAACTGTTTGAGAGAAACAGCACTGTCTGGCCCATGCTCAACCAGCCAAGGACCCTTCTAAGATGCACGAAGAACCAATTTCCTGTGCTGGGAAATGTTCCTTATGCAGATGTAGTCACTGATTTAAACCCGGTTGGGATGGGTTTATAGCCAACATGTCTGACACACGGCTTGCGGAAATCATGTTGATGAGAAGGTGCCTTTAGAAAGCCACATCCTACAGGTGTTAAGAAAGAGATGTGTTGCTGAATGGGTGTTAAATTGGTTCCTATCATTCTACCAATTCAGGTGAAATGTATTAAAAGAAAAAAGGAATAGGCTCTATAGACTCTATGGCTATGTGGTGTGTAAGACCTGAACAGTCCTAGACAATGGATGAACTAATATTGCTCAGGTTATACTGCTGCCAGTTCTGCTTTCTCAGTCATTCCAGATGGTTCAGTGATATTTCAGAAACAATCACAATATCCCTGCAGCTTTATTTACTGGCCCTTGGTTTTTCTCAGCAGTATGTAACTCACATTCTGCCAGGCTGACATACATTTTCAAATATTCAAACAGGAATAGAAACACCTTTCTTGCGCTAGTGGTGGTGTGACATACCCTTCATTTGCTCCTCCTTTTTCATATAATGCATTTATGAGCATTATATGATGCAGCTGATTTGCCAGGTTTGGAAATCAACAGATGGTGATGGGTATAGAGCTGAGCTGCAGTATACCCATGCACATCTCGATAGACATACAGATACATGTACACCAACAATCAACATGGATAAGATGGCAAATATTTTCGATCCTCAATGAGGTGGTTTTAGAGTAATTAATTTACATACTTACAGAGCTGGTCAAGGATCGTACCTTCTATGGTGATGGCTTGGTCTCCTCTCCTGTCCTGGGTCAAGGCTGCAGCACTGTGGTGGTAAAGTTCTGCTCCACTTTTTGCAGACCCTAATCTGTTCATCAGCTAAAGAGAATCATGCAGTACTGAATGAAATGCAGGATGGGTTTTTTTCATAATAAAACCTCCCTGTTGTACATTACAACTACTTGACAACAGAAATGGATTAAGATGTGACCCCAAACCAAGGCAATACTGGACCGTGGGATCTTAGCTAATAGCAAATGCAAGGTAATCTGATTTTGCTAAAATTCTAGTAGAAGTCTTTAAATTATGCCCAACTTCCTAAGAATTTCTGTGGAATAACTGTGAAGTTGCTGTGAGCTGAGCTGTTCACCATGAGTCAGCTAACCCATGATAATTTCCTAAACCAAGGTCAACTGTTTTTCTTTCTGAGCCCTGAGAGCTTATTACTATTTATAACAATGAATGCAAAGACCATAACTAATTTTTAGAAAGTATTTTACAGCACATTTATTTTTATTTATTAGATACTTCCACATATGCTTGCTAAATAAACAGGAATTTCAGTGGTTTATAATTCTATTTAGACTTTATTTCTTTCTTTTGGCTTTGGATGGTTTCTTTGTAGTGGCAGGAATCTGTCCCAATTTTAAGACAGTCCAGAAACAAAACATCACATTATTTGGTCCTAAACTTTGTAAGAGGTACCTCTAGAGATCTGGATCAGATTTTAAGCTACAAAATGAGCTCACTCAGTTATTATTTAAATGACCCAGCTCTCTCATCAGAATATTGTGAAGCTTTTGGATGTTCACAACCCAGATATAGTTCAGGAGAACCTGACTTTGTGTAAACTTTTTTTTCACATGGCGAAGAGCAGAAATTATTCAACCACTATTCTCGTGCAATGGATCTCTCCCAGAAAAATGAATTCTCCTATCTACATCGTGTCAGAGAGCAGACCTTTAAATCTCTCTGAACTTACCTCGCATTCATAGTGTCCCATATCTTCATTGGAAGGGTTCTTGACCACTAGGACTACCATGCCACTCCGTGGTTCACTGAAAGTCTGGTATTTATTTGTGTCCTTCAACAGCACACCGTCTTTGTACCATCTGCATGTGGAAAATATGGACTATAAGCCAGGAAAAATACTCAGCATCAAGAAGCCCCCAGCTCACTGATCCATCTGTCAGACCGATGGGCAAACAGCTCAAGAGTTAACCATTAGATAAATGTTTGGATCCTGGAAGACAGGTCTAAAGGTGGGTAGATCACACATGGATACTAAACTGCACAGGATTATGAGATTGTTCTCAAGAAATCTCGTCAGTCAATGCGGGGGAAAGGGCTTCAAATCATGAGAAGATATGCTGAGCTTTTTGTCTGAATACCCCAGGTTAGTTGCTGATAAAATAAATTCAAGCGTAGGGCAGGGAAGATAAATGGATGATAAAATATTGTCAGGCCATTGGATCTGATACAGTCCTATGTGAGGGATTATCTGTAGGTATTTCTTTTCAGATGCTACCTAGAATAAATTGCTGAGAATCTCAGGAATGCTGGAATCGGGAAAAACCCACATTGGGATGGGGTTAAGGTGGCAAACACATAGAAGAAAGGGTCATAACCTCAAAAGAAAGGGCAGGAGACTCTTCTAACCACGCAAATTGGGAAAACGGGATTTGTTCCAGTGTAACTTGAAGAACTGACCTGATTTGAGGCCTGGGTGCTCCTTCAATAGTACAGGTAAACTGCGCATCTTCACCCTCCACAAAATAAGCATTTCTAACCTTGTTCACAAACTGTGGTGGCACTGCAAAGCAAAGCAAAGTGTTGTTAGTAGCTTAAAGTATGACCAGATACAAAGGACGTGTCCCTGATCAGATTATTCTCTTGATATCTACACACAAGACACGAAAACTCAAATTTTTCTACCTAAGAACAATTGACTGCACCTGTACATCAAGTAATTTTCTTTTTATCCTGTAGATGTTATACAGGTGTTACACAGCAGACCCCCCCCCTGAAAAAATGCACCTGTGCAGGACTTTACCTTGGACAAGGATCTTTCCTAAGGTACTGGCATTTCCAGCAGGACTGGAAGCAAAGCACATGTACTGTCCTGAGTCAACACCTGTCAGGTTGTCCAAGATCAATGTGCAGGAACCATCGGGATCTTCTATTATAATGTGATGGGGATCCACCTCCACAGGCTTTCCATCTTAAAGACAAAAAAAAAAAAATCTTAGTATTAATCATGTTTTCTTCTTGGGAATTTCATCAATTTTTAGCTTGAGAGGACTGAGAGTTGTATTTGTTTTACTGCAGTTGATGCTGGTAGTTGAGGAATGAGCTCTTCATCTTCCTCCAGCACTCTACAAAACATCTGCTGGACAAAGCATGGTTGAAGAACCTCATATATCATCAACCTTAACTTAAAAGTGAAATTCTTCCAGAGTATGTGCTGTGCAATTATAGCTCTGATTTGCTAGAAAAGCAGCACCTCCGCAGTGACGATAAACCTGCAGAACACATCTTTACCGGGTGTGAACTTATAGCAAAGTTGTTTAATCTGCAATACAGGGGAGAAGAGTATGTCTGCACAGCTGCCTGTGATATGACATGGAAACATCCAAGCTAGTTCAAAAAAGCTGTTTATTTGGTATAAGTTGTTTAACTGTCACAAGACGTGAATTCATACAGGCTAACAGGTAAACTTGAAAAAGCAGGATATGTTAGGGGACAGGCTTTTTAGCAGGGCCTGTTGCAATAGGATAAGGGGTGATGGTTTTAAAGTAAAAGAGGGGAGATTCAGGCTGGACATGAGGAAGAAATTTTTGACACTGAGGGTGGTGAGAGCCTGGCCCAGGTTGGCCAGAGAGGTGGTGGATGAACCATCCCTGGAGACATCCCAGGCCAGGCTGGACGGGGCTCTGAGCAACCTGAGCTGGTGAAGATGTCCCTGCTCATGGCAGGGGGGGCACTGGATGAGCTTTGAAGGTCCCTTCCAACCTGAACTATTCTGTGATTCTATCTATGATTAACTCACAGGAAGGTCCACGTTACTTGCACTTGGGTTGCTCGGTAGCCAACTTGAAAACTAGACTTGGGCATCTCTAGCTGATCAGCATCTTCCCCACCAACCCAGAGGATGCATTTCAGGACTTGCTGCTCCTACCTTTGTACCAGCTGACAGATGGCTTGGGAGCTCCCATAACTTTGCAAGCCAGCTTGACTGTCTCTCCCAGCTCAGCTGTACAGTCCGCCAGTTCTTCCTCAAAGTTTGGAGGTACTGAAACATCAGAATTAAGCATGTTAGTCTGGAGGAGGGGGACTCTGTCCAGAGGATGGTTGGTGCAAAGTAAGATAAGAATGGATGTGATTTTTGCAAATCTGTGAGGTTCAGAGTTGTAAGTCGAACAAGAAACTTTAGCAGCTAATGACTTTCAAGGTGACATACTATCCATGCTTATCCGAGACTAAATTCAGCCTGACAAATGTCTGTTGTTCACTATAAAGACAGGTGACTAAAAAAACGGGATTTGTTGCTGATCTGGAAGTATTTTAGTTCCTGATTTTAATGAGCACATCTATTATTCAGACACCATACAACCGTCACAGCTAAGATAATTCCCCAATTAAAACACAACCTTGACATCCAAACTAGTATTCTGTTGGTCTCCATATAAATAAAATCTGTGCTTTTTAATGGACATTTATTTTCACTTTTTACTATCATATGAAATTATGCAAAATTATTCTGATAGTCTTTCTCATTAAAACACCTCCCTAAAGGCAGAATAATAAAAATTTAAGACTTATGTTCAGTGTATATACACTAAACCCATCTCTGTTCTGGCATTTTAAGATGCCAGATTTCCTTACACTGTAAAGGACACCATTTCTAGCTTATACCTGGACAAGAAAGATCTAATATCCCTGCTGACAAATTTTTGAAGATTGTTGAAATCTCAAATATCAGTAAGGATGAAGCAGCCTGAATGACAAGATGAGAATCCAAGCAAAACCCACATGCCCAGACACAGAAATGGGAGCCAGATGTCTGGAGTGGAGGATTCGGTACCCAACAAAGTCACAGGAGGCTTTATTCTGAGATCAGTAGGACTCTGGGTCAGGTCCTGAGACTGCTTTTCCCACTGGAGTTCACCAAGGCCTTTGTCACCAAATTCTGGGATCATCTACCCTTCTGCAATCTCTGCCAGATCAAATGCATCTCTAATGCCAACTCTGCAGTTTGTTTTTTTAGACGTTTCAAGGACATGTTCCTCTTCTACAACAAGGCACGTTTTTGGGGCTATTTTGATGGAAAACAACATCCTCTGCTTATTGACAAAAGTGTATGAATATGGAGGCAGGGAACTGAGCAACCACTGCAGTCTCTGGCTCTGATCATCCATCGAAGGTAACCCACATCTGTTGAAACGGACAGGGACAGCCTGATCTTCTCAGCTCATCAACCTGTCTTCTCCACACTTGGGTTACGTATATCGAAGAGTAATTAGAAAGTTACTCATCTGTTGTCGTATTGCCTAAAAACCTATCCAGGTCCTGTGGGACCTCTGTCATCTAAACTCGATCACTTCAGCAATATATAGTCTTGACTTCCTTGATTGTAAATGGAGACAGTCAAACACCATTGTCCCATCCTGATAACAGTGCCTTCCCCAGCTCAGGTGAAGGGCCTAATACAGCTATAATCATTCCATCAACTCAGGTGAGTTGTCTGTGATATGATGAAAGGAAAACCTCTAACCCCGGTTCAATTTAAGATGTGGCAGATGGCGCTAGATGGTTTTTCTCCCTCTTTCACTTATCTTCTGCTGTCACCACTTAAAAGAACGAATCCTGTCTGCAATTGCTAACCTAAGGATATATAAATCCTTTCAGTTTTAAGTCAGTCTGCTCATATAACAAAGATAAGTGTGACTTGCAAAACACCTGATCATGAACTACAGACACTACTGACCTTGTGGATTTTGACATTTTGAAGCCCACACAACTAATTGAATCTTGTTTAACATGTATCTTGAGACTGTTGGATGAAGTGTCCTTTAGCCGCACATTGGTTGTTATACACTAAAAGGATTATGTAATGAAATATGCAAATGTGTAAACAATTGGCTCTTTAGGGTGTGAATGTAGTGATAAGATTTTGTATATAATGCCTTTTACTTCTCTTGCTGGCATGCTGGCTTTATTCCAGTGTCCAGACTTGTGCAGCTCTGTAATAAATACCTCGTCTCTGTGTGCTACATTTGGCTAATCTGTATGCACACTGGGTAAAGAACCCTGTTTTGGGACAACGCTTCCTGAATCAGGGAAACCACCCAAGAGGAAAGTAGGAGGTTTGGGCAATCTTGGGCCATACTCACTCCAGACAGGCTCGCTGATCCGCTGCTGTATGCCACAGATCTCCTTCACCCAGGAGTTCTTGATATTCACCGTACGCGCCTGAAGGAGATACTTGCGGACCAAGTCCTCCCGCTCGTGCCAAATCTCAAATGCCCGGTCGTCTCCTTCCACAAGGTCATTCACATCTATGTTGTTCAGCTGCGTGACAGAAGGAGGACAAGAAAGTTAAAACACATCCTATGTTCTCATGGCTGATTTTTGGCCAGCATTCTTTCCCACAACTAAAGTCCCAGAGCTTAGGACAGTTCAGATCTGGACCTAGCTTTCATGAATCAGAACCATCTTTAATCAAGTTTGGAAATAGAAAGAGGTATTAAAAGCCACCAAGGCTCCTGCTGCCAGTTTGTACCATCTTCGGTGGATATGATTTGTGCCATTCCCATTAAAGCTATATTAGATGCTCCAACAGCAAAAGGGATAATTTACACTGCTTTTAAAGATTTTCCAGATTGCGTGAGCCGTGCAATGTGGATTTGGCTGAACATCAGTCAGGGTCACTTTACAGTCCTTTCCCCACTATATTTGACTTTCTGGTTACCAAACAGACATTGTCCTGGGATTAATTATCACATTTCAGGGAAATAATATCCAGCATTAAAGGGTATCCCAAGGATGAGACGTGAACCCTACAGTGCAGCACTATTGGGCCCAGCAACAGCAGATTTAGGGACTATATGAAAAGAAACTACAGAGCAGGCACTCTCTGGAAAACAAAACCCTTTTTAATTGAAAAATAAAATCTGCATATGAATATTAATTGCAACAGAGATAAGGACTTTCAGAAGGGCTTGACTGGGACTGGTCAGGAAATCCATGATTTTTTTTTTGTTTTGTTGTTTATTTTTACTGGAGTTCAGCATCTACAGCCTTGGGAAAATTCTGTAGTTTCTTGGAGTTTTAACCTGAGCCCTGAATGTCTGGAGATGATCTAGTTAAATTTGATGAATTTTTAATTTCTGAATAGAAACTGGTGTCAGGAAAGGAAACAACCAGCAGAGATAACCACTGGGAATGTAGCATATGGCTAAAACAGCATTTCCTCCAATTTGCCACCAATATTACAGACTGCCAAAACCGGAGATCTACAAATGCTAGCAAATACTATAGGCAGCAAAATTCACATCAATATCACGAACTTATGGAGGTAACTCAATGAGGTAACAAGGATCAATAAACACTTGTAATGCCATTACTGCACCATAAAAATCCACCCATGCTTCTGATGGTTTCTGACATGTTTCTGACAGGTTTAACAGGGGGATTTTGGGGTAGACATAGATTCTACTTGTGCTTTAAAGACTTTCAGAAAAAAAAAGCAATAGCTCAAAAGGGTTAGTGAAATGTCTCATTTAGATAACCAAAGGCTGGATATAAACATGAAGTTCTCAATGGCAGAAAAATGCTCTAGGTGAGGATATAATGATCAGACCTTCATAATGTTCTTGAAGATGTAACTGTAGGTGTCTGTCCTTGTGTCTCGCTTCGGTTTGCAGATCACAATGTAATTTTTGAAGAGGAAGACATGTCTTTTGTGTCCTTTCCATGCCATTCTAGCTCCTGGAGCTCCTTCCCACACAATGAAGTGGCCCTGATAGGAAAAAGAAAGAAGAGCATGCGGTGATATAATTAACACCATGATACCCCACCATCACTTTTCAGTGGACAGATAACAAATGCTTAGTGTCGTATCGTCACCTTGTGTCTCTGTTTTATCACTGCACAGCAGATTGTTGCTGATGCTAGAGGTGATGCATCAGACTGACAACACCAACAGGTGTGCACACAGTGGTCATCATTACATCGCCCTTTAAACAGTACTATTTGTTACCAGAAAAAATACAGAGTTCTTGTCAGGTAGGCACACTCTTGGAAACAAGAATGTTAATAGAAAAAGTTGTATTTTGTGTGTTATGTGCACATTTTATATGTTCAATTAGTCTCCTTCACCAGAGCAGGACATTCATTTCACATACCTTCAGACACACAGAGCTCAGTCAGTGATATGGGTTCACCCTTGGCATCACTAGGGAGAAGTAAACACTCTTGGGGCATGATTGGACTCTTTTTTTGATTTCTAAATGTGGATAGATGAATGCCCACAAGAGTATCACTGTGATTTAGCCTTACAACCCCACCAGCAATACCCTGTGATTCCCTTGGAAGGCATAGGATACAAACAGGCAGAGTAAATTACTTGCCCAGCATGACACAGTAAATATATGAAGAAACAGGGATTTAAGTAGAAGTGTTTAAAGTCCTAGACTAGTGCCTTAACATCTGGGCCATCTTCTCGTCCTCCCAAACCACACATCTCTTCCATGAGAGACCTAAAGGAACACAGAGGTCTTTTGAAGGTATATGAACAGCTGTGGGAGAACATCCAAGTTTTCACATGGAGCACATGCAACGCATGCTATGCTACCTTGTACTGGCATCCCAGCAAACTGGGTTCTTCAAAGGAACTGTGTCAAACGAAAGCATGTAGATTGAAAAGATCCAGTGAGCTTCTAACACTCAGGGAATCGACTGGAAAACCCAGTGATGCCAGTAATTTCAGGAGCTGGCCCATGTAGCTTGCCAATAATAAGGAGGTAAAAATAAAATGCTTTAAAATAACGTGGGGGCTCAGAACAAATCTGTTGCCATTTGATAAGTGGGTTGGAAAGGCAAATATGTACATTATGTGTGAGATGCTCTGTGTCTATGCTTTGGTGCTTCAAACCTTAATCAAGCCAGGAGGCTCATCTCTCTGAACTGTAAGAAAGGCAATAAATAATTACTGTCTTTCAGATATTATTTCTAAAGGAGCTTCTTGTAGGACTTGAGGCTGCTTAGAAACTAGTGAAGGCATCTGTAGCACTAACATTGACTGAGAAATGCTGGTTACCTGTCGGATGGGTTCACCAAGGCTTTCCAAGGTCCCCGGGTAATTCTCAATGAGTGAGACATGGAGGTTGTTTTCTGCCCTTCGGGTGAGTGCAGACACGATGGCATAAGCCTGCTCCAGCAAAGTGCAGTTTTGGCTATTTCTTGCTTTGTTTCGGATTAACTCCTGTAGATGAATAAAGAAAATATTACTGGACAGTCAGAAAAAAAAAATACATTTCTTTGGTAGCTGAAGAGTTTCTTTCATCTGAATAATTTTATCCCATTTTTTCACCATGTGCTCTTTTCTACCCATTCCACAGCCCCACTGGGTAACCAGTCTGGCTTTTCCTTACATCAGTCGATATTAAGCAAAGTTGAAGCAAGTACCAGATACGCTTCAGTGATTGAAAACAAATAAACAAACAAAACCCAAAGCAATCCTAAATGTATCCATTTCTCTTGTGCTTACCCTGACAATACCATGAGGCAAGCAATTGATCTGGCAGTGGTAAACTAAGAGTGGATATGATGTTAAAAACAGAAGAGAATGGGAAAAAATATGAAATGGCATTCATCTTTTTCTTCCACATTTATTACTGTTCCTCTCTTTTAGTAATGAAGGCAAACTCACTCTCTCTTCCAAGAGACTAATTTAAATGTTGGTGTTTGCGTGGAGGCAGGTGTTCAAAACTAGAAAGTTAGTCTGAACCTTCTTCAAACTAGTCAAGCTACCCAATTCTGTAATGCTAGAACACAGAAAAGTTTTGGCAATCTTCTTTCTGACTATCCTAGTGCTGTTTCCCACGAAAAATACCATTTGAAAAATGCTACTTTGAAACTTTCATTTGTAATCTGGTTTGGAACCTGAGAGAGTAGGACAGATGAAAACTTGAAAGATGAAACATTTCAGGATGGTAGAATGAGGCAAAGCTCTTCAGAAAAAAAAAAATCATCTTTCTATAAGTCAGTATAAAACACAAAGAGAGAAACTGGAAAATTAATTTCTTAAACATTGGAAACTGCATATTTTTATAATATAGCTGTTGCCGAGTGTGAAGCAAATTCATATTTGTCATGGATATATACATACATGTAATTGTATATATGCATAAGCATGTATTTTATATATGTATATGCATATATTTAAACATCATTCAGATAAAGCTTGCTGAACTTTATGGGGTTGGAGGCTGTGAACCTCCACCTGGATTTACATTTAAAAACCGCTGGTGATGATTTTTGTCTTTCTTACTTATGCAGCTTTCAATTGTAGTTGCGTCAGAAGAAAGCCAAGAAATACGAAATAAAAATAAAATATTTTTCTACACAAGCTGCACAAAGCAGAACAAAACCCTATCAGATATAAGCATATAACAAAAGCTTTTCACCTTGATTATCGTCTGGTACTTCTGGATCCTGTTTATGGGTTTTTCCAGGTAGTGCTGTAGTGGTGGAATAAGTGGTTGTGAAGGATCTTCATTAGTTAAAATTTCATCTGTGTATCTCTAAAAAAAAAGTACACAGAAGAATGAGGAAAGGTTGTTGTAAAGAGATTACTCCCCAGGAAATGCTCATATGATGCTGCTTCATAGACCTAACTCGGCCAAAATTGGATACTTCTACCAGACCTTACTACCCCATATTTTGGACATCTGTAACTCTCCCTCATCTTTTACCAACTCTTTATTATTTCAGATATCTGAAATGCTGAATTTATCTGCTTTTCCAGTGCAGGACTGATGCTGGGGAAATATCATCCAAAGCTTACAAGGACCAGATGGTGTGATAGGGAAGATCAGTGCTCGTGGTGGGTGGGAGGGCAGGAGTGAGTGAACCAAGTACCAGCAACTGGTGCCAGACCTTGGTCAAGAGTGGTCCATGTGTTTGTAGGGCCAATGACTGCACCTAGTGAAGGTCTTGACACCAGCACCTGGAGTGAGAAGCACAAGTCATGGGGTCCTTATGCCAGGACATCAGCCATTGGGCTGGATGTTTTTCCTTTCCAACTAACCTGCTGCATGTGGGTGCAAATGTGGCCAAATCACCAGCAAACTTCAAGCTGGACTAGGTCCAAGTGGGAGACCTGGGACCTAGGCATGGATATTAGGGAGGATGAGAGCTTGTGCTGATACATGCTGGACATGAGGAAGAAATTTTTGACAGTGAGGGTGCTGAGAGCCTGGCCCAGGTTGGCCAGAGAGGTGGTGGATGAACCATCCCTGGAGACATCCCAGGCCAGGCTGGACGGGGCTCTGAGCAACCTGAGCTGGTGAAGATGTCCCTGCTCATGGCAGGGGGGGCACTGGATGAGCTTTGAAGGTCCCTTCCAACCCAAACTGTTCAATGACTGTGATTCTATGATTTGATCTGTCAATGTGGGGTGAGTGTGAACATGTACATTTGTTTTCTAGAGAACATCAAGCTGGACTGGCTGGTGAGTAAGAGGCTCATGGAGATAGTAAAAGCGCTCAGGATCTAGACAGAGGTATTGGATGGACTGAAGAGCTGTGCTAGCACTCAAACGATCCACGAACATGGATGTTCTCATGGATCTGGGGCATTGTGTGTGCGTTTTCACTAGTGGACTTCAATCCTGACCAGCTGGAGAGGAGAAACAGGATTTCCCTATCTATACTAATATTTTATGTGAGTTCACTTGACCTTATAATGTGGTGGTCCTTAAAACATAATCACAGCCACATTCATACCTGTATAATCTTTCTAACATGGGTAAATGCATGAGCATATGTAAATATGTTCCCACATGGATTGAATGGACCAGAAATTGCTAGACAGCGAATACAGAATTATTATATTTAGCAATGATTTCCCACAAAAATATTTAATAATTATTTTTAGGATCACATTTGTGATTAATAACTACAGTTCTTGATGCTGTGGGTTATAGGATGCATGTTCTACAGGTACTTTAGCTACTGTTTTACCTTGTAGAAATCCTGGACAGCTTTGCTGACAACAATCGACTCAGCCTGTACCCGTCCCACCAGGTACTGGATGTACTTATCAAACTCTGCCTCGTGTTTGATAAAGCACATGGCCACGTCATCATCGGTGTCACATTTCTGCAGTCCTCGGAGGAAGATACTGTGGAGACAAAGGAAGAAGCACATCTGAGGAGAAGGTGATGGAATGAGGCTGGAACACAGCCCCAGGAACCAGACCTTCAAGTCAGGTGATTTCAGGTTAACATATATTAAAAGAAATAATTGGAGGAAACAAGGGATGTTGCCACGTTGGCATTAAACTTCTCAATGCCTCTGCATCCAGCATGTTGCTGTCCCTTTTAGCTTGAAGGTATGAAACACCTTGCAAGGAGGGTAGGGATAACTTTCAAGGGCTTAGCTCAAGCTGGGTAGTTAACCCTTCCACAGATCCTTGTGTCTCAGTTTAAGGATCAACAAGCCAAGCACACGAGTGAAGACAGAGATCCCCACCCTGTTTAACAAATGATGCTGAGACTAATTCGCACACACAAAGATTTTTAGCAGCGTCAGTAGCTGATGACATGCATCACCTCTCGCAGTTGAAGTTACTTTAGGGGAAAAACAAAACAAAAAAAAAGGGAAGGAGAAGAGAGAAAAAGGGAGGAAAGAGAAGAGAAATCTATTCCTGTGGCCCATCCAGGAGAAGAGCCAGATGTCACATGTAAGCATCCTCTCCATTGCAGAAGTTGTGTCCTCCATAATGTTTTTCCCAGACTAACTATATACTTTTCATCGCAACATGCTCAACCTCCTTACTGGTTGCTTTTGATTACGGTGCTGCTAGCACTGATCAAGGACACATTAATCAGGGAAGATCAGGGAAGATGCTGCATGCACACTCATTGTTGACCGTTGTGCATACTGACCCCTCCGCTAAGATAAACCAAAAATTAGGACCAGAGGGTAGGAAAATGGGGAAGAACAGGTGATTCTTATGCTGTTGGAGTGGACTTTTCATGAGAGCCATCACTTCCATGAGAGCGAGGGCATCAAGGTGCAAAAGACCCTTAGCAACAACAAGCCTAAGGCACGTGAGACATCGTACAACACATTTTCTCCCTGGCAAGTGTTTCAACCTGAACCTTGGGAAATCACTGTGTGAAGAGCAGATCTGCAGTAAATCCTTTCCTGGAGTAGGCAGTTGTTTTGCCGCAGTGTTGTACCTGGGAAACCTGCTTGCATCTGGGTGTGTTTTGAATGTAAGGACACTGGCATCAGTTTTAGATGAATGTGTCTCTCTATGAAGGCACCACTGAAGTTCCTGTAAGACCACCCTGCCTTTTTATAATAATTCACTGTTTCTCAATTAAATTCACTTAAATCAGTAAGAAATAAGCTGGACATATGAAACCCTCAAGCTCTGAAGGGTATTACGGGAGCCCCAGCCCTGTGCTCTGACTTAAGCTATGCCATCATCCATCATCCAAAAAGGACCACCAAGCCCCTTGAGCCCCAGCACTGCCAGAGCTCCACATCCTTCACAGTAATAATACTGTGGCTCTGACAGCAGGTATGTACCACTCCTTGGTCTCAAACGAAAGCACATGGGAATGCCCACCTGGAATGGAAGCGAGCAATGTCATCAATATTTCTGAAGATGGTGGCTTTCTGACTGGTGACAGCTCCTGGGACAGTGGGACAGATCTCAGTGTACTTAATGTGATGAGTCTGGAGGAACTGTAGATCTTGAATGTAATCCTCTTCTGAGATCAACAGCTCTTGAATAAGAACGCTGAAAGGAAAATGGATAGGTAAGAGAAATCACAGAAAAAATCATCATAATTATCTTGGACATTCTGAGAGACTTTTAGGCTCTAAAGTAGAGATACATGATCATAAAAGGAACTTAGACACCCTGCTCATGGAGTGATACCCACCTCTACCTTACAGACATGTACTGTTAGGGCAGATAAAACAGAGTGTGAGGACAGTAGCAACTTCAATGCCACTTTATGCAATCACAAAAGCAAGTATCTCCACTCAGTAGCACTGCACTGCAAGGGGGTAACACAAGGTTGAGTGCTTCTACTCCCTCTTTAAATGTCATCCTCAGATATAGGGCACCCCAAAGTACAGAGGTACTGCGGTTTAAGATTTTGTGAAATAGGTGAGCTTCCAGAATTACACCATAAACCCCGCTCCTTTCAAGTCATCCGATATGATTTAGATTGCCTGGAATTTTCTGAGGTTGAATTCAATGGCAAAACTCAAGCAAAGATCAGAAATTACAAGCCTGGGAGAACTGAGGTTTTGATAATTCTGGGAAAGGGGAGGGGGCAGGACTCAGCAGGACAAAAACAGTGACTGACAGGAAGGACCTAGATGTCAACATACATGTTAGTTCGAAAGGCAGAAAAGCTCAAACACCAAACAACACAAGCTCACCTTAGCTTCCTTTTATATTCATCTTCAGAAACAAACTCTCCAGGGAACTCAGGAACTTCCATTGTTCCCCACTCTGGTGACAACTAAAATACAAGAAAAAATAAACATTGTTCTTTTAGGTTAAAACTACTTTTATCAGTGCACACTGAGGAATATCCCTCATGCTTTCACAGTCCCTTCCAACAATTCCTAAATTAATGTTATATTTATTTTTTTCTGGAGGAAGATTAAGTCTTTCAGACTCATGCACTCCTGTACACATGGAGAAATATTGTCTAATTAAATCATGAAAAAGGACTGATCACATTACAGACCACTCCAACAAACTCCTCACCCATCACTTCTTGCAAAAAGAGGTGGCTCTAAACTCCAACAGGAGCAAGTAATTTTACGTGAAAAATAAACACAGTGTGATCAGTCACCTTTAATTTCTTGTCCAAATAAGCTGGAGATACCCAACCCTGTCGAGAAGGGCTGGATTTTGTGGGTTTAGTCCTGACCAGCCATTTCAGAGGATGAGCTGAGTCAAGGACCTCCACGTATTGGCCTTCCTTCAAAGTGATGGTCTCCTTGTCAGGTGCAGCGGGCACGTAGTCAGCTGTGACCATGTAGACATCAAAGATCTGCAGGCGCGAAACAACAGTTATTTTGTGCTCTGAAAACATAATGCAGTAACATTAGCAGAACATATGTGCTTATCTGTATATTACATTTTATTCTCCAGCCCTTGTACGGCACAGAATCACTATTTGCTTTTTGCAAGTGGAAGACTAAGTCTCTAGGAGATGTTTTGGATTTACACCACGAAATAGCATATTTTTCTCCCAAGGCAAAACAAGCAGCTGTCCTGAAAATAGCAAAATAGGTTAACATTTCCAAAGTTTTAATTATTTGATTTTAGGATGTGCTTGAAGTGAACACCCCCAAAATTTCCAATTTTCACAAAATTCTAATTTTTCTCATGAAGAACTCAACAAAATTATACTGACCAACTCTATCCAAGGCCACAGAAAATCAAGCTCTGACCTTCTGAAGCTCAGCCATGAAAGGAAAAGCTGCCAATTACTTGACGTGTTTTGACTGTGTTGACTTGAACAATTTCTTCAAGAGCACACAGTGAGCATCAGAATTTGATTCTCTGTGTTCTGTATCACAGACCCAATATTTAACTACTAAATATACCTACTAAAGTGAAGTGCATCCCTAAAGGGAATGGAGATCCTTAAACCACAGGAGACTGGCCATTCTAAGTAAATTTTTCTCCTTGTGAGATATCATACCTCTCCTCTGGAATCCCCATCTTCAGATTCAGAGGAGGACTCTTGAGCAATGGATGAAGGTCTGGATCGTCCATGGCGAGGAGATGCAGAGGGAGTTTTTGATTCATCATCACTTTCTGCACCTGGCACTCGAAGTGTGGCTAAAAAGCAGAGCAACAGCAAAGTGTGAAATAAAGATCTCCAATCTGATCATAAACCAAATCTATAGTAGTTTTCAATTTCATAAAAACAAATATTCCCTAGGAAGAGCATTTTGTAGTGTTTAGTGTGATCTCCTATTGATATTTAGGATTAAATAAACAATTGGGATGTTTTAATAAATGAGGCTTTGTGCCTACTGCATCTATTGCCACTGCATTGCAAGAATATTTGCAGGGGAGGTGATGCCTCTATTTTTGCTTTGAGATAAAATTTTACTACAAGATAGTCTTTAAATTATACACAAATGAGGATTTTTCATTTAATTCAACAAATCATTTGATTACTACACAGCTGTGCATACAGTTTTCAGTCTCAATTGATTTTAAAATCCCATTGTGATCCAAAACTTGAAGATGTTGGAAATCTTCAAAAAAGAATTGTTTTCAGACTCAGGAGTGATCAATACCTGCGGAACTCAAAATACCTAAGGTGTTCAAAACACACTTCAATTTTTACAACTTGCCCTCCCCTCCAAATCTTACAGTTATTTCTGCTTATTTAAATAAATACTGTATGCATAAAATGGACACTAGTCCTCTTAGTTTACTGTAATAGCTTTTTTCCTAGTTCCAAACTGTAGACTAAGACATGCAGTTTGCATGGATTTTTACTAAAAATTCTTAGTTCTAAGCAGTTACAAATGTTCGTGTGCTTATGTAGGATGACTATCTCAAAACCCGCTTCATAAATCTCACTGATAACTCAAGTCCAAAGGACAAAGATTGAGTATTTTATTTACACTAATTAAATTATGTTTGCCAGGTTCCTTACCCTGACTTATTTTTGCAGATACCATTTCTGAGATACGAGAAGTGAGTTTCTGGAAGAACTCTTCTGAGCCAACATCAGCTAATGAAATAGGGCTCTTGGGCACACCTGCTCTACCAGCTTCAAGGTCTCCTGGAAAAGAGAGAGAATTTTCTCTTAAGCAGGCAATGCCATTGGAAAGTCATCTTTTTTGAGTATCAAAGAGCTGCTGTGGAAGGAACACCTGATTTTCTTCACTTTCCCCTGTTTTTAAAATTGTGCTTGCCCACATTTCATCAAAATAATTCACCCTGCAACAGAGACCAGTCCTGAAAAATCCCAACATTTCAGATGGTTTCAAGAAAACAGGACAAAGTTAAGTAGTAATTCACGAAATGTGTAGACAATCTCAGATGTAGATCTGAAGTGTGGCAGCAGGAGAGAGAAAATAGCTTTTCTTACCTTCTTTTGTTTCAGAGGGATGAATATCTCTGGGAAAAAAAAAAAAAGGAAAAAATAGAGTTAAAACTTAAAATGCGTAGTAAGCAGAGCTAAATGAGAAACACTCACTGACACCATGTACACGAAGGATGGGAATATCTAAGTTAGGACTGGTTTGGAGTGCAGGTGCTGGTAGCTGATACTAGGGCCACTATGAGAAATGAGAATTGGGTCACCTGGTTCGTATGGGCAGTAAAACACTTGGGTGTCTTAGTTTCTGAGCCAAATCCATTCTAATAATTCTCCTTACTCCTGACTTTTATTTCAAGCTGTTGGTTGAGAAGAGCTGGCTGCTCAGGGAGTCGGTTGCAGGACAAAGTCACCTCCATCTCTCTGGTGCTACTGGGACTTTATTCCTGGCTGACACTAGAATAAAAAGACACTGAAATAAAACTATTACACTTGGAGACATTATGTCAAGCGGGATCTGTCGTCTGTCAGTTTTCAGGGAAATAATCCTCAATGATTTCCAACGGTTTCATCAGGAAACCAAGGACTGGATGGTGTGGTCCCGCCAAGAGATCTGCTCCCATCACATCACGATGCCCATATGTTGGGGAACCAAGGTGACTACGGGTACTGCAGTGGTCTTGAGGTCCAAAGAGACCTTTGCTACAATGGCAGCTTTTACCAGCATCAAATTCACCCATGCCAGCAGGAAAGGGGCAGGAGACTGTATTGTCAACACTGAGTGAAAATGGCTTCACAGAGGAAGACTGCTCAAGCTTTTAGGCTAGACATATCCTAGAAGCCAACGTGTGTTAAGGTGGATACTGATTTTCAAACTACATCTGCCTAATATCCACGCCAAGAATGGCAAATTTAGGAGGTTATGTCATTGGGAAGTTATCATCTTGAGTAACAAAAGCTTCTGTGGAAGGAAGGTCTAATTTTCTTCCCTTCCCCTGTTTTTAAAACTCTGCTTGCTCACGTTTCATGCAAATAAGTCACCCTTAAACAGAGATCTGTCCTTACAGTTATAAGCCCTGCTCTTAATAAATGCTGTTTTGATCTGTTTCCTGATATTTTTTTGACAATAACAGTCATAACATACGATAAAGTTGCATTTGTAAACTAGAAGTTTGTGAGCAGACTCTTTTCATCTACTTCTTTTTCTGTGAAGCATCCACGTATTTCAAGGTTGACAAGTAACAGTTAGAGCTTGACCCTGTGAATTTTTTTTTTGGCATTCTGCTTAGGAGATGAAAAAAGTACAGGAGTTTTTTATGACCTACCCATTTTTAATTTTTTTTTGGTCCTTGTTCCTATGTTCCTTGATAATCAAGCATAAATGGTTGACATCAATACTAGAGCATTTATAGTACTTTGCGTCCTAAGACCTCAAACTATTTCAGCTCTGGTGCTGAGACGTGAATATAAGATGCCCAAAGCGAACACTGCCTAAAAGTGACTCACGGGAGCTTGTGCAGGGTGGAACCTGCATCGCTCCACCTCAGCATCCGCATGGCCAAGCACTTACCCCAGTGTGGTCATGATGGCTTCTGACACCATCACGCGCTCCTGGGTCAGAACTTCAGCCTCTTTCACTGCAAGATTAGGGTTTATCGTTAGAGGACAAAAGGCAGAGAATATTTTTGTACGTATTTGGTGTAGGCACGTTTTCTAGGCATGGATTACATTGGAATACTGAATCTGCCCTGTTAGGAGTTCCTGACCTGGGATACATACTCCCATTTATATGAGGCAAATAGTTTTCTCCTCTCCCTGTTCATGTAGATGTATGATTGCCCCATTTCTCTACAATGCTCAGACATGATGCTGTAGCTCTTGGTACAGTAAAAATGTGGGATGCAAGGAAGAATAACAGAAAAATGGGGTAATTCACAGTGGTGCCCCTACTCCCAGCCTATATTTGCTTGTCCCACCTCTTACTGAAGGGTTGTACCATGAGAGGCCCTGGAAAGCTCTGCGGAAGGGGAAACAAATACCTCTAGCTGCCTTAAGGCAGATTCTGTAATGCAAAATACTTTAGCAGACAGAAACACTCAAAATAATTTTTTAAATTGTGAGTTTTTCTAGTTACTTGACATTGCCTTTCTTCCTTTCTTTTTCCTTTGTGCTTAATTTGGTTGTTCCTTAGACTTTTGTTTATACAGAAATGATGCTGCTGTTAATCCAAGCTAGAGTCAGAAATCTAAAACATTGTAAAAGTAAAGAATATGCGCAAGGCAAGCAAATTCATAGCTAATCTTGGGAAATCACTTTTTTTCAGTTGTGATTTGATTAATTTCCTTTTCAGTCACACTTGTTTTTTTTTCTTAGGCGCTGTATAAAAATTAAAATAGAGAATGTGTTTGTATTGTAATGAAGGTTTACCATCTGCAACTTCCACGCTGGCGGTGCAGATGGACTGGCCAGCCTTGTTGGTAGCAATGCATGTATACGTTCCACTGTACTTCTTTTTAACATCCAGCAGAATTAGGCTGTGATGCATATTTGAGCTGGCAAGTTTATATCCAGGTGTGTCTGGTTTGATCCACAGGATGTTTCCTCGAGACTCTTCTTTCATCCAAGTAATAGCTGGTGGTGGATGTCCTAAAGGAAAACCAAGGCAATGAGCTTTAATTTTCCTAATGGCATTCCTTATATACAATTATGAGCCATGCTGTGAATAAATGCTATTTTGACATGTTTCCTGATACTTTTTCAACAATAGTCGTAATACATGACAAAGGCATATAAAACTTTCTACAGCACACTCATAAGGACATTAGATCTTTTTGTAAAACCAAAACTATTAATCAACACATCTTCGTAAGACTAATAAGTATCATCATCCCTGTTTTTATATACAGGGAAATGGAGGCAAAGATGTAAAGCTTGCTGTAAAACACACAAAGGCTCTTACGAAGTTGGGAGTAGAGTCCCAGATTTCAGATCCAGGGGATAAGGTTACACTGATTTGAGAGAGAGTCCAGAATTTTTCATTAATTCATGCAATTTAAGTGTTACACAGAGAGATAAGGTATCTATCCACTTACCTTCAACTTTTACGGATAATGTGATACTTGCACCTTTCTTCACCTTTTTATTAGTAAATCTTTCTAGGAACCTTGGTGGTATCAGCTGCTCACGTGAATCTGAAAATCACATTATCGATGGAACACGGTGACACCTTCTGTGTGAGTTTAGGCTACTGAAAAATTCCTGAGGGTTCTGTTAGCACCTTCTGTGGCTTCTCTTACCTGTTTCCGATGGTTCTTCTTTCTGATCGGGATCTGTAAGACAAGGAGAACAAACAAAATGACAAAACTACGTTTCTGTCCTTGAGTTGAAGAAAAAAAAGTTATTCCAGGAGATTATCCCTTGCAGGAGATATTACACAGAAATGTTAGTTCCATGAAAACGTTATGCTAAAGCACACTTATTAATAAAAACAAATACTCCTGTAGTGTGGGAATGGATCCATTTCAGTTTTCCAGTACACCTGCTTACAAAGACCATTTTTGTAAATTACAACTCCTCCCTACCAAGCCGACCTAATTTCTAATTTCAGAATAATTAAGCACATAAATAAAAATATGTGTTATAATCTCTGGAAACACGTGTTTCCACAGTTCTCAAAATTTCAATATTATGGCATTAGCTTACTGAAACAGCCTCAAGTATGACTTATAAGACTCCCTCAGTTTTAATAAAAATGTACCATTAAAGTTAGTTACGTCGGTCAGGAATAAAATGTATGTTTATGAGACAACAGCCAGACCCTGGAGAAGTGACATGTCTCATCTTTGGGACCCACAGCAAATAATTTGCAGGTGAATGAAGATTAAAGCGAGTAATCTTTTACCTACAGACTTCACTACCTTTCTTGACTCATCTTGGTATGCTTTCTCAAGAAAAATAGCTATATAAAATGGAAAGAGACACTTGAATAGAGAAAATCATGTGCCAAAAGTAGCCCAATACCTACCTTTGACTACCAGCCTGGCTGATGAATATGCGGAACCAGCAGAGTTGATGACAAAAATTGAGTACTGGCCAGCATCTTCCTTAGTGACGTCACGAATTTCCAGTGAGTGGAATTCCCGTTTATGGGTCTTCAGGATGCGATCCGAGGCCTTTAGTGGCTGTCCGTTCTTGAACCAGTAGAGCCGAGGCTGTGGGTACGCTGCAAGGAGTGATTACAGACATGGAGAACAGAATGAGTCAGAAACATTGATTTGGGAGCATCTTCAGCCAGGCAGAACCTTCTGAGCCAAGGAATCCCCAGCTCTACCCAGGGCTGCTGATTCAAGGATTTATGGAATTAGGAATGGCTGCAAATACATTAAATTCTATTTATTTGTTAAAGTTCTTTCCTATCTCTTCAGTTTCTGGCATTCCCATGTTGGCTGCATGTACAAATGTCTTCCAGGTTGGGAAGGTACGGCTTAGGGATGATTAGCAACGTACGCAAAGACAAAAGCTGAAGCCAAATAGTTCTCATCTTTTTTATAGGCAGCAACTGGAAAAAAAACGACCAACCAACCAACCAACCAACCAACAGGAGAATCCCTACCTCTCCCTACCATAGACAGGCAAGAGCAGGAGGACATTTTTGCAGTTTTTAGGTTGTAGAAGCAACCCCCTCATAGAGTAAGGCAAGTCCAGGACTGTTTCATTTATTAAAGAGAATAAAAGACACCCTCACTATCTTTTTTTTTTTCTTTAATTATGCCTTATTGCTCGTCCATAACTAATGTGTTCAGATAATTACAGGGCTCAGTTTTCAGAAGCATATGCCTGTAGTTATGCCTGCAGACACGGGCAAAGAATAAGACACTTAATCCACCCAAGTCTGCTGCAAAAGTCAATGTTCATCAGCATTAACACATTCTTCTAGCTGGTTTGTGCGAATGTGGTGCCAGATGTACAGACTGGGGGCACAGCTGCAAAAGACCAGGTTGGAAAACCTCGTTCAGCACTTCATCCCGACAGCAAATCTGGAACAACTGACTGTGCTGTGGTCTCCTCTCACCTTTCACCTTCAGGTGAAATTTAGCCAGTGATGCTCCAGGTGCTACATGAATGTCATGAAGCTCATCAAAGATCTGGGGCAATTGCTCCTCCTCAGTGGCAGATTCCTCCTGTTCTCGGCTAAGAAGCAATTAGAATTAGAAAGAAGAAAGTGAGCAAGACAGAAAAGAGTTAGGGGTTAGAATCACCTATTTTAGTTTAATTCAGTCTACGGATTTTGTCACCATGATAACATAAAGCACCATATGATATTTAAAGTAATAGAGTAATACCACGAAGAAATATCCAGGCTAGCCTGAAGGCAGCCAGAGCAATTTTGGACACAATAAATGTCCAGCTCTCATTGCATCTCAGCTGGTCTGGTTGTTCCTTCATAAAATCAAACTGGCCCTGCCCAAAATAGCAAAAACAGGCTTCATATAATTATACATCTTGATCTTATCAAGTCAGAAGTTAGAGCTAGAGTTTGATATTTTACCTTGAAATATATTCTTTGGCACTGTAGTAAGAGGACGTCTCAGTTGCATCTGCTGCTGTCTCATAGTCAGTGCTGGTCACTGATAAATGGAAAAGGGAGTGTTGTCTATGATCTGAGCTTTGAAACTGTTCTTCTTACTATAATCATAGTTTCCCTACTCATTGGAGTGACTGGCAGTTCAGTTTCACCCTGCTACTCCCACATAACCCTGGATTACGGAAAACACCTCTCTTCATTTGCAAAGCTTTGCTCTGAGCCTTGCCTTGGTGACCAAACCCAACTGAACCCAAGAAGTTTGCAGGTGAAACATTTTGTAGGCAATGCATACTACTTTTTTTTTTTTTTTAAATGTGAATGGTGTTTTTCTTCAAAGAATATTTATCCCCTCTCCGCAGAACCCCTTTCCTTTGGTTTTTCTGCAGTGATTTTGAGACTCACAGTCCACTCGAAGCTCAGCCTTGGTTGAAGCGACTCCCATGTTGTTTTCAGCGAGGCAACGGTAAACGCCCATGTCAGTGGGGACCACAGCTGTGATGATCAGCTGGTGGCACCCTTCCTGGTCCTCGTTGATCATGTAATGATCATTTTCTTCAAGAGCTTTCCCATCCTTGAACCAGCGAACCGTGGGGATCGGTTTGCCAACGACGATGCAGTCAAAGCTGACTGGGTACCCATCTTGTACCTCTTGGTTTTGGAGCTCGGTGATGAACATGGGAGCTAAATTCAGGGTAGTTTGGAGAGAAGAAAGGAAAAAGTTGGTTGTGTTAAAAGATGTATTTTATGAGCACTGCTGCTCAGTACTTGAAGACTTCTGGCTTCTAAGTTTTAGTTGCAGAGTGATATCTTTTCTCTAGGACAACAGTCAAGAAGAAACTCCATGGCAAACACTATGCAGATATTTCATAATAATTGCGATACCACAGCTACAAACAATATATTGCCTTTGTTCCTCTCCTTGCCAAAATACCTTTTCTCTCTCAGCACTGTTCTGAAAACTGTTTAAGTATGTATTTATGCCCATATTATTGTATTATAGGGGCAATTTCTACTGTGAAAAGCAGCTTTGTAGATAAGTCAGTACTTTGCAATCTCTGCCTTCATCACTAACTTCCTGCTCTCCCTCAAAATGAAAAAGAATAAAAATTTCATCTTTTTTTTTTCCAGAAGTGCAGAGTTCCCATGAAAATATCCGCACCAAATTTAAAAAAAAAAAAAAAGGTTTTTAGAAATTATTCATGAGTGAAAAATTAACATTCTGACCATCTCCAACTGTCTTTTCCAAAGAATAAACAAGTTTGTTTCACCTACCTGTATCAGAAGTCAGCAAAGGTGGTGGAGGTCTCAGTACTGGTGGTGCAAACTTCCCATGCGCAGGTGGTGTGGCTTTCCCAATACGCAACTCAATCTTTTTAGGGCCTTGTTCCAAAATGTCAATCTCCACGGGAATTCCCATAGCACCAAACATCTCTCTGAATCGAGTAGCGGCAGTTCTTGCCTCAGACAAGATTTCAAACTTGATGTAGATGTACTGGTCGTCCTCACGATACGTCTGATGGTCAACCACCTCTATGTCCCCTTCATCTGCACTGACAAAGAGCTCTTCCTCCACATCAGATATGTCTGTTGAGATCTTGGCCCTGAAGAGTCTGTGAAGTCTCCTTCCTGCTTTACGGAAAGCATCATCCAGCTCACTACCAGAGGAGCTCTCAGTCTCACTGTCAGTGCTCTGTTTAACCTGCTTCTCCTTATGAAGAACTTGAGGTTCCTCAGCGCCAATAGCCACCTTAGCGCTGTGTGAAACCTTGCCAAATTTATTGGATGCCTCACAGGTGTATTTACCTGCATCTTTCCTCTCCAGGCCAGTGATAATCAAAGAGCAGGTCCCATCACTGTAATTGTCTATGTGATAATAACGACCATCTGAAAGCTCTTCCCCATCTTTCAGCCAACGGACTTTCATGTCGCTTTTGCTGTGGGCCACACACTCAAGGTGGAGAGTGCTTCCAGGCTCACCAGAGAAATCTTTGAAGGTCTCCGTAAACACTGGGCACTCCTGCTGCTTGATCTCCTTCCTGACTTTGTAGCCTTTGAAAGCAGCCTGGATCTTCACAGCAGCCTTGTTCATGGAAGGATCATCTAAATCTGGCATTTCTGGTTCATCTGGCTTAGCAGCTGCGGCAGCCATAACCGTCTCCACATTGGTTTTCTCCCACTGTTTCCATAATTTGCCAGTGGAGATGGACTGAACTTTGCTAGTAACGCTGACACTTTTCTTCTCAGCTCTCTTGAGGTAGTTCACTAGTGAAGGAGTCCCAGCTCTAGACTCATCATCTGAGCTTGTGAAAGAGAAGTCTGCTTCTCCTGTCCTAGCCAGCTCATCGCACGTGGAGTACTCCTCTGAGTAATAGTGAGACATTTCTGCTTCCTCCTTCCTCAGCTTCTGAAGCTTCTCGTCCTCTTCAGGCACCTCGCTGATGGAATCCAAGGTGGGCTCCCGGCTCATCCGGCGTTTCTTGGCCAGGGCTTCCCACAGGAGGTGAAGATCTCCCTCCTGAGCAGCCTCAGGGGGCAAGCTGGGCTGGACATGGCCATCTACCAGCTCTTCTGGTTGGCTTGCAGGGGGTGCTTCCCTGGCAATCTCTTTTAGCATTGTCACTGTGGGAACTGAGGAGAATTAAATAGATAAGGTGTTAAAAGACAAAGTCTGAGGAAGCTTTGGGAAAACACGTAGAAATGTTACTCTAAAGTCTGGGCAGGATACTATCAGTAACATTTAGCTAAGCGTTCTGTTGAGGACAAAATGTGAATTTAATATAAATCGACATGGTCCTGGACAACTTGTTCCAGGTACCCTCGCTTTGAGTGGGGGGGTGGACTACACTATCTCCAGAAGTCCTTTCCAACCTCAGCTATCCTGTGATTCTGTGCATGCACTTAAAACATGATAAACAACATTTTTAAGCCTCATAAATAAATTTCTGGTCTACTTAAATTTTGCGGTTGATGAATATCTCATTAAGACTGCCAGTGGAG
Source organism: Pampusana beccarii (assembly GCA_013399365.1). Taxonomy (NCBI): domain Eukaryota; kingdom Metazoa; phylum Chordata; class Aves; order Columbiformes; family Columbidae; genus Pampusana; species Pampusana beccarii. The sequence goes on along the minus strand of VWYH01001194.1, from coordinate 217,908 downwards.
CCTGGAATGATATTGAAGCTCATCCTGTTTTACAGCTAGACAGGGCTTCAATGACTTTCTGGAATAGATCTCCACTGGATATAGTGCTTGAGGTCCCTCTGGAGAAGGAGATGGAGGCCAGGGGTGAAATTATAAAGTGCCTCAATAGCACTAGATGCTGAATCCCACTTATAGGTCACAATTCAGCTTCCAAAGTGTTACGACCCAAAGCCATTTGTGATGTCCAGAACAGGGGGCTGGCAGATACCATGCAGAAGAGCAAAAAAAGAGCCCTCACTTTCTGAAGTGGTAGCTGAAGGCCACGGAGGATACCCTAAGACATCTCAAACGGCACCAGAAACCCACGTAGATACAACTACATCCCACCTTAAATATTAGACTCATGAAAATCTTATTTGAGCAGCTCAAAGTTGTTAGAGGTTCAGAAACATCCTGGGCAACACCAAACAAGAAGGTAACAGATCTTGGTGGATTTTAGGTACAGCTTGTAAAAGAAAATTAATTCCAACTCAAGCTGTGGAGGTGCCCCTGGATGTCCATAAACAGAACTGATTTAACATCACAGGAATGCACTCTCTGTACCTTCAAGGCACAAGCTGGCAGCGGATTTGACTTCCGGAGAAACCATGCAGGTATATGTGCCCTGATCTTCAGATTTAAATGCACGAATAATGAGTATCTGCTTCTTTCCATCAGAGAGGATCTCGTATCTCCCTCCAGCTTGTATTTGTTCTTTTCCTTTGAACCATTTCACTTTCTCTTCAGTCTCACATGATAATTGGCACTCCAAGCGAGCCACCTCCCCTTCTGAGACCGATCCTCCCACCAAAGGTTGGGTGACTGTAACTGGAGGCTCTGTAATTACAAAAAAAAAAAAGTGAATTAACACAAAGAACAGATCATAACCTGGCTTGAAGGCACTTGAGATCATTCTATAAAATGTTCAAGCATCCCATCCTTTGTTTATAGATTCTTCAACTGTTGAAAACAAGCAAGGGAAAAAAAATATTACTGGCAGCATCCAGAGTTTGCACTTCCAAAGATCATATCAAAATAACAAGCTCTTCCAGCAGCTAAACCAGCTTCATATACAGCTTCGTATAAATATATACATGCACAAGTGGCTGCATTTTTCACATTCCTGAGTTTATTTGTTGATCTTCATTTAACCATGACCAGTATTCAAGCAGTCCTACAGGTTCTAGAAGATCTTAATGTTTAGAAGTGAAGCAGTTCTGAGATGAGACAAGAAAGAAACTATTAAAAGAATTTTTAAAAAGAGATTATTGAAAGTGGCATTCATCCCAGTCTTGAAAGTAAATATATATATATATATATACACATATTTGTGTGTGTGTATATATATATATATATATATGGTAGCTTAGGAAGAGTAAAAATTCTCAAAAAGCATGAAGAATTTAAAAATAAAAATTCTCTATATCTTCTTATGTTGATAAAAACATCATTGAATTTTTGAGCCTTAAATCACAGAGGTTTTTTTATTATTATTCTCACTTCAAGGTATTTGTTGGGCACTCAGCTATCACAGAAAGAGTTTAAAGAAAAGAAAGATCGGGAGAATAGCTCTTCATCCAACTGCAGCTTCCAAAGTTTCATCAACAGACAACAAAGGAACTGTGTCTCCCAGAATGTCTTTGTGGGGGTTATTGAAAAAGATGCGCAAATAATATAATGAAAGAGAAAGATGGGTGAAGAAGACAACATTGCCACCCGCTGCATTGGTACTAGGGTCTTGGTTACCCCAAATGCATTCCAACATGCTCCTTTTTGACTCATTCCATCCTAACTGCACCAGAAAAAGAAACTCATGGTGACCAGACAACACATGGATGCAGTGCAGGCTGCAAGACAGCTTGATGCAGCTTGGAGAAAATAAGTGTTGAGTACTAACAACGCAGCAGGTTTTGTTCACAGCAGCCCAGAACAACTTTTCCAAGCTCTTTCTCCTCTATTGTGGTGGCAGCAAAGCATGGAAAAAAGTTTCTGAGGGAACTCTACCAGGAGATGCCTGGAATGTGTGAAGCAGACATGCCATGCGAAACACAAGGTCTACAGCAGCAGCTTGCAGTCGTCCATGGTGGCATCTCTCCATTCTCACCTAGTCGTACCATCTGAGGGAAATGCACGGGCTCGCTGGACCCAACTTTGTTGATGGCTGAGACTCGGAATCTGTAGGGTTCACCTGGGGTGAGATCGTCCACCATGAACTCTGTGTTTTGAATAATGTCCTTGCTGCATGACCGCCAGCCGACACCTGGGATTTTCTTCTCCACATTGTAGCCTAGGATGTCACAACCGCCGTCACCTGACGGCTTGTACCAAGACAGAGTTACAGAGTGGCTGTTCTTACGTAAAACTTCAGGTTCTTCAGGTGGATCGGGGTGGGCTGAAGGCACAACAGAGGTCCCGTGATGTATGACACGAGCAATAATGCTTTATAGTAAAACAACCAAGAGCCTTCTACAAGCAATGAGAAGGAAGCACAACAGATTTGGTATTTGATTGTAAAGTTGAGTGAGGACATGCCCACGGCCATGAGACATACCTGTGCACCATTGAGTTTTCCTTCCGCTGCCCTGATCTACACTGCTAATGAGAAACATTCACTTCCTAACTGTAATCTCACATACTTAATGTCACATATCATTGTGATTTTTACCTGCTGCTTTGTCCCACCTGGCTCAAAGTAAAAATGACTCTACATTGCCTATATTATGACGGAACTTAGCCAAAAACTTCAGGTACATTTGAGCCTTGATCATATTTATTTCAGACCTGGCCTTAAAGGAAATCAAGTTCTTGCTGGACTACAGATTAGTAATTTAATAGACAGCCACTGGCTTTCTGTGTAATTGATATATATGTCACAGCATCAGGCAATAATAAATAAGTAAATACATAATGGGAATGGTCTGGTGTCCTACCAGACTGGCTGCTGATGATCATACACTGGAAAATGTTCCTCACCTAATTTACAGTTTACTGTTTGGTTTAGAGCTTAGAAATAATTATTTTAAATCTTCAAGTTCAAGGAATTTACTGAGTAGATGACCTGCCATGGTGTGCCAATCCAACGAATTAAAGGCAAATAATGTCAACAGCCAGTTCTTTAATTCTGGACACCACAAACATAACATGGAATCCTCCTTTCTCTGTTTTCAAATACAACTCATACAGAAAACCTGCCAACAGGAGGAGATCATGAAGATAATATTTTACAGTTCCTAAAGTGTAAGTACCCAAAATAAGATAATGTTGTTTTAAATCTGTCCAACAACCTTTTTTTTTTTTTTTTTTTTTTTGTGGAATTGGTTGGAATATATCAGAGACCTCTCAATTCTCGGAAATTACTAGACAGACAGACTATCCATAATAATTTAAAGAATGGATAGTCAGTCAGTGGCTCTTGAACATCTCCACTACAGTGCACAGCTAAATTGCAATTATGTTTGCTCTGGGTGATGTTGAACACTGAGTAAATTGATTTCCACTAGACTTTATGTAGTCTTTTACAAAAGACTGTGCCAAAATAAATCTGGTGAACATCTCTACCATGGCCAGCCTGTATAAATTCCTTCTGATGAGGTGGACTATTTCTGGTCAAAGAAGAGGTTGCACAGTAGCATCTTCTCAGGCTAAGGACACTAGTTTGGGACATGCAAGGCAAAGAGAAAAGAATCAGTACAAAGATCATAAAATTCAATGTTGTAGCTCAACACCAAAGTCTGAGATTTTAAGTGCCAATGGGGCTAGAATGACAGACACTCACCTATCACAGATAGCTTGGCTGATGAAATTGCTTCCCTGGAAGCAAAGGTCACCTCCCCAGAATGATGCGGTTGGGCTTTTTTCAGAATGAGTTTGTATTTGTTTCCATCTGCTTGTACCTCCCAGTCCGCATCCGACTGGATCTCCGTGTCATTACTATACCAGGCAACTTCAGTAACTGGCACAGCTTCACTGAGAACACAGCTAAATGTGACTTTCTCCCCTGGAGAGACTTCCACATCTGTGAGAGGCTGCAAGATCTGTAGACGCCATCCTGTAGATAAAATTGGGAAATCAAGCCCTCAGTTACAGAAACTAATACAAGTGAGAGAATTTGTGAATATTTTTGCTGAATTTCTGGACAGTGAGATCAAGGCCAAGGAGATAGTTAAAAGAGAGGTTATGTATATCACTAGAACAGAAAGTATAATTGAGGACTGAAACTTTCCAAAACTTTCAGGAGCAAAAATCAACTTAGTAATGTCTTTCTTTTCCAAGAAGCAGAAAACCACAACGGAGATACTGTGCCATGACTGAAGATGGATGTTCTTATACTCTGAATGGGGTTCTGATCATCACAGGCATCTCCAGTAACAGGATAAACTACAAGGATGCAGAGATAATACTGTCTCTAAAGCCTTGGAGGACGTATAAACACAACCCAACTCATCAGAATAATGACAGCTGTAAGACAGTAATTTGCTGCTAACTCCTTGCCAACTGGTGCTCCTTGTATCTATGTCATGGCATATGGAAAAAGAGAAAAAGGAAATTGTATAACATCATCTGTCTTATGTTGGAGATTCAGGTAAGAAGCAACAAATGCAACTTTTCCTCTCTGCTACTCATCATATTTTCCTGGTTCTTTTGCCGTTTCCAAGAAGAAATTTAAAACTTCCCATGCATGGCATGAGTGCTTTGGTTACCTTTCACCGTCAGGAAGGCTGAGGTCACCGCATCGCTGCACATAAAAGTCACCCTGCAGCTGTCCTGAGGAGTCAGGTTCTTCAGCAGCAGCAGATGCCTGCGTCCATTTTCAAAGTAAACCATCTCAGTGTTTTCTGTAGTTTTGGCAGGTTCATCGTCAATCAGCCAGTTGTAATTGTAGCACTCGGGCTTGGAAAGGTAGCATTCAAACAGGGCTTCCCCTCCTTCCACGGCTTCCACATTCTCCAAGCCCTGGACGATGCTGTTCTTGGCTGGCAAAGAAGGACAATGAACACTATTAATTGTCTGGCCATGCATATCTGAATATTAACAAGCCTTGGAGCACTGGATGGTTCCCACTGCTGGAAAGCTGACGGAAAGGATGTGGATGTGATAAACTGTGCTTGTAGAATCAATGAATCGTAGAACAGTTTGGGTTGATAGGGACCTTCCGAACTCATGCAGTCCAACCCCTGCCATGAGCAGGGACATCTTCACCAGCTCAGGTTGCTCAGAGCCCCATCCAGCCTGGCCTTGAGGGTTTAGCTGTTGATTTCAACCATGCTCTAACACAATAATATATTTTAAAAACATTTTAAGTACTAAGGTAGTCTAAAAATAATGATAAACCTCTATGACCTATAGCATTCCATCTAGAATTCTTCCAGAAACCTGACTTCTGTTTTTACAAATAAAGAAAAAAATGTTGGCATTTATATGAAGCAGGGCAATAGTCAATAGGAAGGGAAAGCTCGGGAAGATAAAGTGTAATCAAATTTCTTCTGTCCCACTGGAGGAAACATTTCCCACAGATCTCCCAGGCAGTGCAATTACTGTCATAACTGGGAAGATATGAATCCATTGACAGTTCATGATAAAATCTTACTACCTTTCATGCGAAGAAAATATTAGAGAATATTATAGCTGGCAAAGCTATAGCGACTGTCATCTGAATTAACAAGTCTGCCTCTAGGAAACACACAAAAAGTTAAAATCAGTATTAACTGTATTTTGAATAGTAAATTTCTGAAGTGTTACAAAATCTCTGTGGTTATGTATTACATTTATTTTCTCATGCGTGCAAGGTGAACTGTGTGGTCAGAAACACGCACATATCTACATGCTCCATCTGCTCAGAGAGTAGCGCATCAGTTGGCATTTGTACATCAGCAACGAGTCTGATGCAAAATTAAATGTGGGCTGGTGCACGTGAATACAATTCACATTAGACCAGCTGCATGGACAAATTACATGCACAAGGTTGGAAATACATGGTTAAGTAAATACAGTTTACACAAATATCACACAGTGCTCAGCACGACCTATAATATAAACCAATGTCCTGAGACATTCCTGTTTAGATCTCTATAACCATGATCTGGAACTGCTCTAAGAAAAAAAAAAAAGCAACCCAAACAAAAAACCTGAAAAAATTATTTAATAGCAAAAAATAAAAGTTCACAAGTGACTTGCATGAGTCACTACGAAATTTATGTCTTTTATAATATTCACACTTACAGAGAACAATGAAGGGTTGGTAAATTATTGGAGAATGTATACATTTGTTAGAAAAAAATCAAAGCTGTTTATTTGTGTACTTTTGGAGCACTGGTTTCCTTAACTATGGAAGGTAGACAATTGCAAATCCTAGCTCCTCTGGGATGTTTTTAGATAATGTTCATGAACATATTTTTAAATCCCTAAAATGGAAAGTGCCTATAAATGTAGAAAATATTATAATAAATAATACCCTGCTCTCCTGTAATCACAACTCTGGTTAAGCAAGAAAGCATAATGACCCAAGAAAACAAAAATGTTCAGAAATCAAATCAGAAACATTGCTCTTGCTGATCACACTAATTTGCTTGGTGACGGAAAACAATAACTCCATACACAGCAGGAAAAAATTAGAAACAGCCAAATAAAATCCTAAACTTATTGTTAATGTTTTTATTTACTGTTTCTCAGGCCCCTCACTAACGCTGATACCAAGTGAGAAGGTATTTCCTGAGTGATCAGTATTTGAAATAAGTCAAATACCAAGCTACTATAGCTCGGCTGAAAAGAAAATGAAATTCCACTCTGTCCATTAGTTACTGGTTTTAAGGCACACTGTGTGTAAAAAGCATTCCGTAACAGCAAAAATATTCTTATTATTCTTATTATTTGTCTGGATCAATGTTACATCTGTGATTTTACAATAATTCAGCAGGACACATCCCATTGCACTGAGGCTGCCGTTCACTGTAGAAAAGGAATGACGTGTGACACCACTTAATAAGTGAGTGCTAATAAGAACTAAGCTCCAGCGAAATGCTGCAGTTTCATATTCAGCTCCCATCAACTCCCAACTACTTTTACCATCGTTATCAGTTCTGGAGTGAACACCAAAGAGCAGGTATCTAATAAGTCACTTATTGTGAGGTGCTGCCACCATTTTTCCACCTCTTTTGTTTGGAACCCATGATAGTCTTCCTCGTTGGCTGGAAGACCTCACCTTGAACATCAAGTGTAGCCATCACTTTAATGCCTTCAGCTTCACAAGAATAGATGCCAGTGTCTTCTGGTACCGTAGGTTTAATTTTTAGCATGCTTACATTCCAGTCCTGATCGATAATCACTCGCTGCCCATCAGCATGTATTTCCTGATCATTTTTCTTCCATATGGCGTGTACTGGCCTAGAATATTGGCATATGAACTCTGCTGTGCCATCTTCATCAACAGTTATATCCTGCATGGGACTGACCACTTCAATGGTTGGATCTGTTAACCAACACGTCAGGAAGGACATGCATTAGTGGATCCTCGTGGAAATGACAATTTAGAGATTTTTTGACAAGCACAGAGCCTGTGGGAAGCAAGCAGAGTGACAGTGCAAGCAGGAGCTGACTGGGCACACTGGGGATTAGCGGTTTAGTCTGTGCTTGTGTCGGCATCAAGCAGGACTGAAGCAGAACTGGTGCATTAGAATAGAGCTATCACACTGGAAAATGGGCCACTGGCAGTTAAGGTCTGTGCTTAAACAGTCTTGAATGTGAGCTCCTGTGCAGAACAGCTGCTGGGATTCTCTACAGGCCTATTTTTCCTCCCAGCATTGCTGACACACTCTAGACTAGGAAGCAGTGGATGCAAAACACTTCTGCTTCTCAGAATGTGGTGAGAGTGCAAGTCTGAGATGGAGAAGTGCAATGGATGGGTCGCCACGAGTGGTTCCCTGTAACACTCAGCCTCACGTAGCGATAGGAAGATGCCACAAACTCAACTGGAGGTTCCTTGGTATGAGTAAACTGCAACCGTTCGTTGGAAAGAAATGCAATACTCAAATGCCAATACTCATCCCTGTCCTGTGGTGGTGGTGGCTGTATGTCAGGAGTCATTGAAGAGCAAAGCTCCAGGACAACTATGACAAAAAAGTGCACTTCAGAGGAGACAAGTACTTATTGTTTTGATTAAGCATGCGTTCCATTGCATCAGAGACAAAGTTTGGGGAAAAATTATTATTTCTTTTACAGTAGCTGATCTAGAGATGCAGCTGTGTGAACCTCCTGAGCTCTCATCCACGAACCATTGCAATCTCAGACTGGGAGCCTATAAAATGCTGGGAGCAGCTGGGTATGCAGCTTCTCTGAAGAAGGTGAGATCCATGAGGCTGCTTTTAAGCACCCAGTCTCTCTTAAAACACTAGTTCTGTTTCTAGGGAGGCAGCTGTAGAATGCAGTAGATCTATGTAACCCCAAAATATTGTGAGCTTCCAAAGCAGCCAAGGAGCCCCTCCTGAGATGTCAAATTGGACCACCTGCATACAACTGCAATATATATGCTAAAAGGAAAATTCTCAAGGAAGTCTGAAAATGGAAGTCTCTCTGCAACATCCTTGTCAGCAGAACTATGTCAACTGCCCCCCAAAATCGATGGGTCTACAATGGGACATTAAAAGATTATGGTCAGGGAAAACTGATGTATGTTCTTATATTTCAAATAGTTCTGATCACAAACCAGCTGGAATAAACTATGCTGGACCTCTGTCTGGAATGCTTCACTTGAAGCTTGGTACCTCAGGTTGAGGATTTATGATGCTGCTGGCAGAGCTTGGGAAGCAACAATAGTTTTGCAAATGTCTTTTAGAAACCTGTTGCAAGGCTTGATCCTGCTCTCTAAGGCTCCCTCTACCAGTCCGTGTGTCTGCGTGTGTGTTTGTGGAGAGGAGGCATCAATGGAGATGTTTTGGTTACACCAGGACTGAAGAATGAAGAAGATATCTCTGCAGATGGGGAGTAACTGCCCTCCCCTTTCGTAAGATGCGGATGTGTGCTCCTCACAGCAAATGTCGCCTGTGGTTTTGGAGAAGGAAGGTGTCCTTGTTCCACTGCCCCACTGCTCTTTGTCACTGCTAGCCTAAGATCTCAGTGGCCTAATTCAACCATGCATAATGGCAGAAAGCTCTCTGTGATCTAGGAGCCAACGCATACATTGGGGCCTGTAATTCTCACCCTGCCTAAGGTGGTCAGAAGAAGGCAGCAGCTCCTTCAACCTGTTCCATTTCCCCCCGACCATACGTGAAGATGCCACCTTGCTGGGCCACCAAATGAATGCAGTTGTAGGGCTACGATATTGTGAAGGCCCACCAAGAAAAGCTGTCGTGAGATCTCACTTATTACAGAATATATCCAGTTACAATCGTGTCTTACACCAGGAGAACGTGGCACATGGAACAGAGAAAAAGTCAACTTGTTCCTTGATGAAGAACAAGCCATGGATAGCTAGGTAGACTGAAATACATGTAGTTTGAAGACAGATCTATTTTTAGATTCCTGGACAAAATAAAGTACATGAAATTGGCTGTTAATACAAGCACAGTCAGAATTTTACTAGTGTTTTACTTTCCTATTAAGTCAAGTGTTATTGAGCACAGTGTAACCAGGGAATTTTTAAATATCTTTCTCATCCTAATCCAATTATAGTTGTACTCTACTATGATTCAGGTTCACAATAAAGAATTACTGCTTTAATAAAAGCACAAAATATCCACATACATGTGTGTACTAGCATGAGATGTGGGGTTGGACCAGATGATCTCCAGAGGTCCCTTCCAACATCAAGGATGCTGTGATTCTGTGAAATGAAAACTTCTCAGGAGCCCTTTATTTGATGGAGTAGAACACCTAATGATGCATTTATTTTTAATTCATGCTTTAGGCTCACTAGATTTCTTCGCCTAGAGATCTCAGAACCAGCTTCTGTCTCTGAAAGACGTGAAACTCAAAATTGATACAAATGGACGTGAGATTTGTGGTTTTTGCACACTATGTGTTTGTCACATAATTCTGATATTAGGAAGAAGTGATTTGACGTTTTATCTTTGCAGAGAGTTAAATTTTCTCAATGTACAAGGGACACATCAACCACTGACTACAATTCCATATTGTGGATCATTGCAGTTATGGCAGACAGTTACAGCATGGGGGTAGGTTTTAATAAAGTGCTGTTAACCCTTTATATCTCCGTATATACAAATCCTTTTTCCAAGTAAGGAATAAGTGTTGCTTTTGTCTGAAAAATAACGACTTTTCCCAATGACTATAAAAGGACTGGATGTGAAGGAGCTTGCTTTATCAAGTCTGGAGCTCAGTGTTATTTGCAGCTTGTGGCTACCCTTACCAAATGAGAAAAATATGTCTTCAACAGACCAGAAAGCATTGCTGGTGCAGTGATGACCATTTTCTGGCAGTCCAAAAATGAGGATTATTTTGCCACTGTGTTCCTGCAATGTCATATACCCTTTGGTTTCCAGGACAAGCTCTGGAGCCACCAATATAACAGCCCCAAGTCTTGTCCTGGGAACAAACTGAGCTCAGCATCAGTAGCCTTGCAGCACAGTGGTAATTCTGTGAATTTCCAGCTACATAATATATTGTAGCACTATAAAAACTGTTGAAGGGGGGACAGAAAAAATCAGGTGCTAGCATGGTGGTTTAAGTTCAGCTCTACTTAGATGTCAGATGAAAACAACAGCCCTGACCCTGCAGTCCTTCCTCACCTGAAACAACCACTGAAAAAATCCATGTGGTTGTACCTATAAGGCTTCTGGCATGAGCGTGGGTGACTTGCAGAAGTGCAGGGTTGCAGAAGAACTGTGAAGGGATTTAGTAAGGGTAGCCTGGAAGGCAGAAGCACTAGTGCGCTGAGTAAGTCCAGAGGTGGCCATGTGTTTCTTTCTAAAAATGAAGTACCTTTGACTAATAATTTAGCTGAAGATATAAGGGACCCGGCTCTGAAGGTGACAGTGCCGGAGTCATGGCACGCCACGTCATTTAGGGTTAAAGTGTGGACCATCCCGTCCTGCTCAGAGATTTCAGTCACAAAGTTGTTGTGAAGGGGAGATCCATCGAGCCACCACTGCACGTTCTTCACGCCCGGGTGCGAGAGCTCGCAGGTGAACGTGGCCGACTCACCCACAAAGACGTCTGTGTCCTTTAAACCAGAAACTATGACTGCTGCTTCTTCTGTATAACAGAGCGAGAGAAGGTGCCAAAGGAAAACAAAAGCATGAACATAGACATGTCGCTTCCTGCAGAACTAGGCCAAGCAACACTGCAAGATGTCCAGAAGAGTTAAACTTGTCATGCTGTTCCAGGTAAAAAGAGCTAAAATGTTCTTTAAGGGATTAAGACACCACCTTCCATCCTTCACCCACTTGTAAGAACAGTGTGCACATCTGCAAACACTGTTTCATTGGATGGAAAGTCTACTCCATGACCAGGTCATGACTGGCTCTCCTGTGTGTTGCAACCATCTGCATTGACACGGTATGAGGTGGGAGGCAGAGAGTTAGCTTAAGATTTAAGCGTTTACTTACAGTACTTTAAAAGAGTAATAAGAATATCAGCAATGATAGAAGCACTAATCAGTAATAACAAGAAATCCAGTATTTTTAAGACCACTGCTCCAAGCAAATAGTTTTTCAATAGTAACATCATCTGCTATGGTACACACGATGGTCAGTACATTGAACTACCTTAACTTACAAAAAATGGTCCAACCTCAGCCTGGGTGTGTTTATAGCTTCAGTGAAACCAGGAAATAAATGAGTGGACTTTTAACTGTTTGCATCTGTGATATGTTTGGCCAGCTAGTGTCGAAGATTTTGGAATAAGAAACCTGGGCAGCAAAACCAGAGCGTTTCCAGCACACCTCACCTTACCTTGCACATACACAGAACCTGTGGTGATCTCGTATCCAGTGCTACAGGTATAATCCCCACAGTCGTCAGGCTCTACACCATGGATGATCAGCTCAGCAACGCTGCCTTTCTGCTTCATCTCGTACTTGGCACTGGGCTGGATGACCACCCCTCCTTTTCTCCACTCAACAGGGGCGTCTGGCTTGGAGATCTCACAGTGCAAGACAGCAGTTCCCCCTTCTTCAGACTCTATGTTTTTCAGCTCCTTGTTAAACAGCACAGGCAGCACTGTGTGGAGAAGCAACTGCATCAGTGACAGTGATCAGAGGTGAGAAACTTGCCTGAAACTTCTCTGGCTTGGCAGTTCCTCACTTTCTGAACCACAACTTGCTTGCCGGCAATGTTTGGAGTACTGGTGGATGAAAGACTGGACATGATAGTTTTAAAGTAAAGGAGAGAAGATGCAAGCTTGACATGAGGAAGAAATTGTTGCCCCTGAGGGTGGTGAGAGCCTGGCCCAGGTTGGCCAGAGAGGTGGTGGATGAACCATCCCTGGAGACATCCCAGGCCAGGCTGGACGAGGCTCTGAGCAACCTGAGCTGGTGAAGATGTCCCTGCTCATGGCTGGGGTGGCACTGGATGAGCTTTGGTGGTCTCCTCCAACCCAAACTATTCTATTATTCTATTGCCAAGCTCAGAGCAAGACTTTTAGTCGCGCCATTGCCACTCATGGTGATCAGCTGCTGATACCATCAGAGTGTCCACTGCTGCTCCATAAAGGACTGACACGGGTCACAGGACCTCTGAGGGGCTTCACATGGGGATATACACAATTTTCAGTGTAAACAGTTAGAGGCACAACAGGACCAATCATGTAATCTGGACATTTAATCACCGAAACCACACTAAGCTGAACACTGGTTTGGGGGGCTAAACTCAGGATCTAAAAGCACTATCTTGTTGCTCAAGTCAGAAGACACAGCACTCAGTATAAAATGAATAAAACTCTAAAATCCTGAACCATAGCCATTAGAAAAAGGCAAAGAGCCACAATTGTTGGGCAGCTCAAGCACAGATAGGTATAACGGCTCAATTTAAAATGGGCTTGTTCTAGGTATGGTGAAATACTCAAGTCTCTCATTCTCAGGTAGCAGGCAAGTTTTCTAACTGCTCTTGTGCACACCCTTCAGTAGCAGCAGCTGCAGTTTTGCTCCCAGCTCTCACAGTGAGATCAATATTGCAGCTTCAGTAATAAAAATTGGTTTAAAAGGCATTATATTATTATTATTTGAAGAACAGATTGTGGATCAAACCCTTCCTGACAGTTGTAATTCACAGATATGGAGTGTTCATGACAATTCAGTGATAAAACTTCCCTGTCACCCCTCTGGAGGACATCCCTGTAGAGGACAACATAACTTTGCCTTCAAGCAAAGCTCCTCCTACCTTTGACTTGCAACGATGCAGTGGTTTGCTGATCCCCCGAGTCGCACGTGTAATCACCAACATCCTGAGCATCAGCATCATAGATGAAGAGCTCTACGCGTGTCCCCTCTTGCCGCATCTCGTACTTGTCGCTTGGCTGCAGCACCGTGTCTCCTTTCCTCCACTCCACGGGCACGCTGGGTTTGGTCAGCTCGCAGCGCAGCACGGCCGTGCGCCCTTCCTCCACCTCCTCGTTTTTCAGCCAGTGTTTGAAAAGCACGGGCAGGCCTTGAAAGGGAGAATGGTGCAAAGAGAAAAAAAGAAATGAATTAATCAAAAATAGAAAATGGAGAAATATTTTATTTTTAAGGTACTGAATGCCATTCATGAGGTTCATGCACGATTCTGGTTGCATTTGCCTAAGGAGTTCTGCCAGGGCAGGAATGCCTAAGTTTAAGCCAGACAGAGGAATTAATCCGCAGGAAAAAATTCATTTAGAATCGTAGAAACATAGAATCATTTTGGTTGTGAGAGACCCTCAGGATCATTGAGTCCAATCATAACCCAACCCTGCATTAATCCCATGTCCCCGAGAACCTCATCTCCGTCTGTTCAACCCCTCCAGGGATGGTGACTCCACCACTGCCCTGGGCAGCCTGTTCCAATGCCTGACAATCTTTATGGTGGAGAAATTCTTCCTAATATACAATATAAACCTCCCCTGATGCAACTTGAGGCTCTTTCCTCTCTCCACATCCTTCAGCCCCCTCACAAACTTGGTGGCCTTTGCTTCCCTTGCTCCGCTACCTCAACACCTGTCTTGCACTGGAGAGCTCCAAAAATTGACATGGACATGTCCACCTCTCACCTCTGTGGAGCAAAGAGGAAATCATACCTTTAACGTTGAGTTTGGCAGTGGTCTTCCCATCAGCGCTGTGGCAGCTATACTCCCCAGAGTCTGCCCGGTTCAAATCCTGAATGACCAGTGTGTGGACCTTCCCCTCCTGCTTGATGCTGAACTTCTGGTTGGAGCGGATCACGGAGGTGCCTTTCTTCCACTCCACTGAGACATCAGACCTGGACACCTCACAGGACAAGTGAGCCGTGCCACCCTCCTGTAGCTCCAAGTTGTGGAGTGCCTTTACAAAGGTGACCGGAGCAACTGTGGGGAAGAGGGAACCGAGACTGCTGCAACCACCTCATCCAGCACTGCCCCCACGTCAGAACAGGGTGCCTATGGCTACATTGTGAACCAGATCAAAGAGGAGCAAACAAGGTAAGGTATTGACATGGCCTATCTTCCAAAATAATTCTAGATGAATTAATGGAAACTTTTTAAGAGTTTTCGGACTTTTTTTTAGAGTAAATATGATCTAAAAACTTGGTAAGTAGTAGACAATTCAGGGCATATTCTTTACATTCTTTAGCATTGATTCTGACATATCTTATCTGCTTGTTTCAGGATAAGTTGGATGGTCTTCAAAGGACTCCTACTGCATTCCGTGGGCTATAAAAAGGACTGAAACGACTACTTCAGATCACAGGATCACAGAATTGTTTTCGTTTGAACAGACCTTTAGGATCAAGTCCAACCATTAACCCAAGAAACCACGTCCCTAAGAACCTCATCTCTGCATCTCTTAAACACCTCCAAGATGGTGACTCCACCATTTCCCTGGACAACCTGTTCCAATGCCTGACAACCCTTTCAACGTATCTAACTCTTACATGCCTTAATTAGGTTAGCAGAATCCCCCAAAATTTCCAAGGACCTCTCAAACAGACCTCTCCAGAAGCTAAAGCAATGTCGACAGTGCTCACCAGTACCTCCTCAATCCTTCTTCCCACGAGGTGGCTCACCTTGGACCGTCAGCTGTGCTGCTGAGGTATGCTGCCCGACTTTGAAGCTGATGGGTCCACAGTCTTCCAGCGTCACCTTCCTCAGGATCAAAGTGTGACGTGTCCCTTGGACTCTGATCTCATTCATTTCATTGGATTGCAGAGGAACATCCCCCAGGAACCACTGGGCATCCTGAGTTGTTTCCCGGGACAATCTGCATTCAAATACCGCGTCTTCTCCTTCACACAAAGTGACGTCCTTCAGCGTCTCCACTATGGTTGCTGCTGGTTCTTTAGGGAAAGGTCAACAGAGTTTGACACCTACTTTAAAGTGATGCTTCCTATTTTCCTGGATTAAACATTTCACTACGCTCTTTCTTGACCATACGATATTATTTGAAAGAATGACCACAAGGCATTAAGAACTACATGTGTAGAAATGTAATTACACGGGCATGGACTAATATGTTACCTTCTTAGAGATGCATAATGTATGTATGATTGTATACGTATATTATGTGCATATATTCAATAGTCCGTAAAGTATGCATGTTATAAAATCATAGATTCATTTTGGTTGGAAGAGAGCCTCAAGACCATCAAGTTCAACCATTATATGGTATTGTATGTATAATAAATATAGATATATTTTTAATGCAATCTATGTATTTTGAAAATATTGTCAACAGATTTTGGTGGGTGACATGAACATTAAACCACAGAACCATTGACTAAAGACCCATTTGTGGTTCTCTAGAGATAACCGACTCCGTTCTTACCCTTCTGAAATCAGTCTTATCTCCGAGATCCCCATGATTCAGTTTGGATAAAGGACAATGTCTAGCTGCCAAATTAGTTAATTATGCACCCCTGCCATGGTACAAAGCCCAGTTCAGCTTTTCCACATGCAAATCCCCACCTTTCACGAGCACGGCTGCGGTGGTTTGCTGGTCCCCTGTGTCACAGGTGTATTCCCCACTGTCAGCTTCACTCAGGTTGCGAATCATCAGCTCAGCCACAGATCCAGCCTGGTGCATCTTGTATTTTTCACTTGGTTGCAGCACTGTCCCGGCCTTCTTCCACTTCACAGCGACATTTGATTTTGAGATTTCACAGCTCAAAGTGACAGTGCCACCTTCTTCAGCTTGCTGGTTCTGGAGTGGTTTTGTGAAGGTTACTGGCAAAGCTAAACCAAGACAGATCAGAGGGAAAAAATTATGTTTCATTATTGTGTCACTAAGTCTTCTGTTTTGTAGAACTGTAGTGCCATTCCAAATTTGGTCCAAACCCTATTCCAAAATTACTTCAAAACTCAAACAAGAAATGTCAGAAAGTGCTGGATTTCCAGGAACACTAAGGACTTTACGCTCTCCAAGTGTCACTGGGCACTGAGTATCTCTTGGAACATGTTCCTTTACACAGAAGCAGTCATGGATACGGTCTCTTGAGTTGCAAAGTTGCAACTCAAAAGCCTACACATGATATCTAAATTCTTGGGTATTTGAGAAGGTGCACGGAGAAACATCATTATTCAATGCTGTTCATCTGAAAACTGGACCCAGAAGAAAGATGAACTCTGGAAGTCTCTACACTGGTGCGTATCACTGATGGGTCAAGATGGAGTTTTGATGGGTTGATTCACAATCTGCCACATGTAGAAGTTTAGGTCCTCAAGTCCAACTCCCTAGAAGAACCTTGGTGGCTCCACAGTTACAGTTGAGTTGGTATTTACAAGGGAAAGAGATGGGGTTCTAGAAATCAGGCTGAATTTGCAGGAATGGGGTAACAGAGGTATGTAAGAGGAGAGAGATCTGAATGTGCTTGTGGGTGATGCAGGAACTGATGGTGTATTTTGTGGGACATCTGGGCAATGGCTGGGGTCAAGATTTTTGTACAGTTGTACAAAATTGTACAGTTGCCTCTGCAGTGAAGACATCCCGTTGTGCAGATGAGTCCTGCAACCCCTGGCCTCTTATGATCCAGCAAAGGAATAAGTAGGAGAGAGAATGTATGACTTCGTGAAGACCTAGTCTGCCAGACTGCATCACTGTTGATTCAGAAATCCTTATCACAAAAAAGCACCAGCCTCACTGGTACAGTGTCCCTGACTCTTACATATGGAACATCTACACTAACCTAGAGCTCCCTAAAACAAGAAGCAAAAGCTTTTTGCACCTTTCACTACCAAGGATGCCATAGTTTGCTCATCACCAGAATCACAGATGTAGTCTCCAGCATCCTTCAGTTGTAGATCATGGATGAGTAGCTCCACAGCAGAGCCCATCTGCTTCATCTCATACTTGTTGCTGGCCTGGAGCAAGACTGACCCCTTTTTCCACCTCACTGGTGCATCATGTTTGGAGAGCTCAGCACGAAGGGTCACCATAGAGCCTTCCTTGGTTCCCGGTTTTGAAGTTTTTTTTCAAAGGGTGCTGGAGTGGCTGGGACCGCGCACAGAGACACAAATGGACAGCCACCATCAGAGGATCTGCTCACAGCACAAAAACTCGGGTGTCACTGAATTCTGGCGCCAGTGTCACAGCAGGCCTGACCTTCACAGGAGAGCCCTCAAGGGATATTTCAAGAGATGACATTTCACAAGAGCATCGTGACTCCTCTTTAGTTTTGCTGATCATGTACCTCAGAAAAAGTCGCTGTAATATTGTATTTCCACCTGAGTACATTTTTAAAAATTGATATATTGGCACATTGCACCTAGTTTTGAGGCCTTAGGCACTAGAAGTATTTAGGTGCTTCATTCATTTTCTGGAGTTGAATGCCCAAGTAAGTTTGAGCACTTTGATTCTTGAGCACCATTCTCCCAGGTGGAACCACAGCTCAAAGGGTAGTTAAACATCAGAAATGGTCTCATTCTAATTTTAGTTCAAGCCTTGGTTTTCCGAATGGCCAGAGAGACGCCCTTGGGTCTAGGACTGATGACACAATTGGTGTCCCTTTGTGTTCATTGCTCAAGACTCAACAGGACTTCTGAAAGCAAAAAGACTCAGCTGCTTTATACCAGCAAAGCACATCTGAAGCGAAGGACAGTTGTTAACACCATCTCATTAATACAAAGCTAATGAAGTAGAGCAAGTTTCTCATCTTAAAAAAACCCAAACCAACTTACCTTTCACAGTTAAAGTGGCTGTCGTTTGTTCATTTCCATTATCACAGGTGTATTTGCCAGAGTCTTCCGGTTTTAAGTGATAAATCTTTAAAGTGTGGATTGTTCCCTCCTGCCTGATTTCATACTTGGAGCTGGGGGCGATCACCTGGGTACCCTTCTTCCACTCCACCGCAGTGTTAGGTTGGGACACCTCGCAGCAGAGGACAGCTGTTTCTTCTTCCCGCAGTTCTGTGCTCTGTAATTTCACCTTAAAGACTGGAGGTGGCACTGAAATTACAAAGATAGCAAAGGTATTTACAGTGTACTACAGTATTTACAGCTGAACAGTTAATAAAATGTACTTTAGCTTCTGTGTTATATATCACGGAGTTAAAACAAGCGAACAGATTTTGGATAAAGCTCACAAATATTTGTTGAAGTTACTGAAGTACTAATAAAGTGATTTACAGATGTTTTAACTGGTTCAAGTGGGATGGGGACTTTTACCAGATCAACAGCTTCGAAGAGGGCAGGAGAAGGATGTTTGAGAACTTCTTTGAAACAGAGTTCAGAGAAAGACTCCAAAGAGTGAAAAAAGAGAAGAGAAAGATGAAGCAATGAAAAGTATGGATCTGTCAATCCACCTACTGGAGCTACCCCACTGATTTCTCCAGAATCCAGTCAGCTTCAGGACCTGTCTACCCATGGTAATGACAATATATCAGACCACGTTAGTACATCATGGATGGTGTGAAGCACAAGCATCCTACTGATGTGAGCTAACAAGGGGAGAACTACGGCCCAGAATTTACTAGTAGATAAGCAAAATGTCATGTGTTCTCACCAATCCTGTTCCTTTCCCACATCACAGAGAGCCCTTACTTTTTACTGTGAGCTCTGCCGTCGACGTGTGGGGTCCCACTCGGAAAGTGATGGTGCCAATGTCCTGCTCAGTCACCTTCCTTAAAGTCAGGGTGTGAATCTTTCCCTTCTCCACTGAGATCTCATTCATTTCATTGTTTTGCAGGGCAACATCCTGGAGCTTCCATTCAACATCCCTTGCGTTTTCATGAGAAACCTGGCACCGAAACGTGACATCATCTCCTTCAAACACTACCATGTCCTTTAGGCCACTCACAATGGTCACGTCAGGCTCTGCAAACAGACCCATCAGTAGTCAAAACATGGATCAAATCATAGAAACACTGAATACTGCAGGTTGGAGGGGACTTCTGGAGGTCATTTGGTCCAGCCACTGCTCAAAGCAGGGCCAGCTCACAGCAGGGTGCTCAGCACCTTGTCCAGCTGAGCTTTAAGTACCTCCAAGGATTCTCAAATCACGTTTCAAACACTGCTGGTTCACTACTTTCAGTGTACGTGGTAACGTGGCCGATATCTTTCAGTTAGTGGTTTTATTCCTTGCCCTTTCTCAGAGGTACACTGAGTATCGATTTTTTTTTAAATTACACGTTTGATAATGTAACCGAATGAATAAGATGTGAATGCTAGATGCCAAATTCAGGATTTTGAAACTTATTACATTTGCACTTAGATATCTTCACAGAATAACATTAAAACCTGATTCTCTCTGCTGTCTTTTTGCAAACAGAATGGCAAATACTCTGTGCTGGGGTTGCAGACTGGCTGGGGATCTGGCTGGCTCTGTGTTCTCAGCAGGACTAACTGGATTAGCTTGAGAACAAGGCACTTGCTCTTCAGTTTGCTCGAGTCCTGCTTCTAGGACAGCTGGGCACCTGCAGATCTGTGCAAAGATCATACAGACAGCCTGCAAGAGGCAAAAGCCGCATGTACCCTGAATCTACTGGGGAATACCAAAGGGGAAGCTGTGCAACTTTCGTCTGAGCAAGCAGAACACATATTCATACAACCGAGGTCACCATCTGCATGGAAAATGGTGCAGCTGAGCATAATGTACAGAGTACCTACAATATCGAGTAGCCTGTAGAGATGCTTGCAGTGATTGTTCCACACTAGCGGTCCAACCCAAAAGCAAGCTCTGTCTGTAATGATATGAAGGCCAGATGCAGCTGCCATGTGACTGGCAGCTGGGGAACGGACCATCTGTTCACTCACGTGCGTATGATGTCAAGCAAATATTTCAAGCCACGAGTCAAAAACTACAGCTGCCTTATCCTCCCCTGTCCACCAAGTGAATCTTTGCTTCAGTGCATTCACTGACCGTAATATACATATGTATATTTTTTAATGATATCGTTCCTATGCTTTGCGTTTATCACTATTGTTTATCACAAATAGTTTTTCCCCATATTTTTATATTATTTGTCTAGATAGAAGGGTGAGTCTAAATTTTACCTTCAACTGAGATTCTAGAAGTCTGGCAGTATTTGTATTTCATTGTCTATTTTAGCTGGATGAGCCTCGTAAGCTGAATAAGGCAGATGTAGAAAGCTATGGCAAAACTATTAATGAAATTTCCAGAAGGAACCTGATCTTGTCCTGCTCTGTAACTGAGGAAGACTTTGCTAAGGTGGTGTTCAGATTCATGAACTTTGATTACTTTTTGCCGCAGTGCCCATAAAAGATTGCGTTCCTATGCGAGAGCAAAGTTTGGTTGCTTTGGTTTTATGACAGAGTTATGGCAAAGAGCACAGCCCAGGGCTCTGAGCAACCTGAGCTGGTGAAGATGTCCCTGCTCATGGCAGGGGGGGCACTGGATGAGCTTTGAAGGTCCCTTCCAACCCAAACTAGTCCACGATTCTATCTTAGCATCCTAAAGTGAAAATCCCCTTGCCCAAATAAACGTGTCTTGCCTTTCACGGTCAGTTTTGCAGAGCTGGTCTCATCTCCAGCCTTGCAGGAATACTCTCCGGCATCACCAGGCTCCAGGCGGTGAACACGCAGCTCGCAGATGGTGCCGTCCTGCCACATTTCGTACTTGGAGCCTGGGCGAAGGACCGCTCCATCTTTCCTCCACTCCACTTCTGCCTTGCTGATGGAAATCTCACAGCGCAGCCTGGCCGTTCCTCCCACTTCCACCTCTTCACTCTTCAGCTGCTGCGTCAGCCGGGGTTTGACAGCTGCAAAGGGAAAAACAATTAATGCACGATCCGTTAGTTTGAATGTCAGGTCTCAACAACTCAATGCAAGGCACCTGGGGTCTGATGCTGCAGAAAAAAATTGCATTAAGTGGTTATGTGATAATAACACCCTTATTTTCTCTATAAACAGGCCTATGTTCTATATATCCAGACAAGCGGAGGATCAGAAAGTTCCCCCAATATGCTTGTTTCCCATAAATTCAAGGGCATTCACATTACACCTTTTGTACATTTGCTCTGGACATTGGAAACTCCCACACATAAGGATCTTTGATAAACAGAGTTTGGTACTTTCTGGTTATAACTAGTGCAAATCTGTTTATTTTTATAGAAATACTTATGACTTCCAACACCATAAATAATGTAAAGCTTTAAACACATCTCTCATTGCTAGATTTTCAAGACATTAGACCATCAGCAGTGAGCCCTTCCAGACAACGCACACACAAACCACATTCATACAAGTAGGACATGGGACATCACAGACAGCAGCTTGTCACTGATGAAAAAGAGAAGGGAATATCCATCGCGTGTGTGTGCGAGCAGGTGTGAAAACAGGAATATCAGCGCTTGTGGTGGTTCTGTCTAAAACCTGTTGCAATACATGCAAAGCAAACACAGGGCTCACTCATTTGTGGTTGACCCAGAGGCTACTTCGCGGGTCAGGTTCAGCCAAGAGGGTTTGGAACGTTGCGGCTTAGATCAAAGCCGCAAGTTCCACCCAAGAGTCTGAGATGACCACAAACATTTCAGGGATGCTGCATAATCACAGACAGTATTCCTGGTTTGTTTGAACGCAGTGTTCTCAGGATCTTCATGGGGGTGGGTTGCAAAAACTGAATATAGTAAATTTTTTTTAAATGCTTTTGTAAGTGACTTATGGCTGCTTATTGTTTTAACTGAACCAGCAATGGATGCGAAGTGCCAAAAATAAAGCTCTGTTAGAATTTCAAAATCCTCATGATGCAGAGTTTTTTACTTTTATCATGTCAGAGGAAGAGGTCAAGACACTGCACACCGTGCTTTGCAGGTTTAAATAACCATTCTACAAATCCTGTCCCACAAGATACACTTTTTTGTGTTCTACTTCATGACAGGGCACCTGCTTTCCTAGTTATCTTAATTTTCGGAGGGGTTTATTTGCCACTAAATAAAATAATATCCTGCACACAGTTTCACAAATGCCTTTTATCCTCTGTTCTGTTCTGGTGCAATGCTAACCATTCACTCTGAGGACTGCCGTGCTCTGCTGGTCTCCTGTATCACACGAGTAATCAGAGGCATCTTCTGGTTCTACATTATGGATCACAAGTTCAGCTGTGCGACCACTTAATTTAATTTCATATTTGGCGCATGGGAAGAGCTCCATGGTGCCTTTCCTCCACTCCACTGTTGCGTTATCCTTTGTCAGCTCACACTGGAATTTCACTGCGGCTCCTTCTTCTGCCTCCTTGTCTTTGAGCTCCTTTTTGAAAAGAACGGGCAGAGCTAAAGGGGGAAAAAAAGAAGCAAAAGGAGCTTTTATTGAAGACTGAGTCAAGTCCTGGTTAACACAGTAAGACGGACACTTAGGAGAACAAGATATCGTGTTTTGCATGTGCTATATTCTTAAGTAGGATCCATGTTTTCTAATTCGCCTGGGCCTACTAGTAGAAGTTGCTGCATCAGAAACAGCCGTCGGCACTTATAACATCTATTTCCTTTGTTCCTTGACTCAAATCCTTCCCAAGGTTGAATTCTTTGAATGAATTTATCCTTCAGTTGATCTGACAATTATCTCAAGAGTAAAGATGTTCAAAACATCATGGACAGCCTTGACAGATCAGGAAGGTCGTTGTCAGTCCACTTCCAGGATTTGGAAGAAAATCTTTCCTTAAATACTTAAACCACACGTCGTATGAAATGCCCAGACATTATGTTAAGGCGTTGCTCTTTCTTTAATTTCTTCCCAGCCATAAAGCTAGAAACTATTTCTTCTTAGAACCCAAAACTCGAATGCAGCACTGGAAGAACAAAGTATCATCCTCTTCCTTTCCCATTAAAAAAAAAAAAATATATATGTATATATATATCCTAGCATATCGTGAAAATATTTATAAAGACAAAAAAATCATGTACTTAAAAACCAAACTGTTGCTTTGTATATTGGATGGAATCTATTGCTTTAGGAGTCAGCTCACACCACCTACCTTTCACATTTAAAGATGCCTTAGTTTCCTGATCCCCAGTATCACAGCTGTATTCTCCTGTGTCTTCTAATTTGAGATTATGTATTAAGAGCTCTACCAGGCATTCCCTCTGCCTCATTTCATATTTCTGGCTGGGCTGCAGCCCCACTCCTCCTTTTCTCCATTCAACTGCAGCGTTGGGTTTCGACAGCTCACAGCGGAATGTGGCTGTGCTTCCTTCCTCTGACTCCTTATTTTGTAGGGGTTGCTTAAATGTGACAGGCAGTGCTGCAAAATTTGAGAGGGAAATGTTTTAAGAGTGTTTTAGTCCAAAAAAGACCCAGTCCTACCATCATTCTTCAGAAATGGACTATTATAGTGATTCCACAATCTTTGGGCTACAACTCTCTGTCTTGGTAGCACCTTTCTCGAACCATTATGTGAACCAAGAGCTGAGGGCATATGGTGAAGTGAGAAAAAATCTGGTCTTAGAAAGTGGTCCACAGAATGTCCTGCTTTGTGATCTGAAGAAATTAGACTTTTCTGTGGAAGTATTTCCATGCAAACCAGGGACGCTTTAGTCAAAGATCACTGTGACATAGAATAATTAAAATCATTTTGGTTGGAAAAGATCATCAAGCCCAACAGTTAACCCAACACTATCGCTAAACCATGTCCCTACGGACCTCATTATGCATCTTTTAAATATCTCCAGGGTTATGCTCTCCCTCACACAGGAACCTTGTTCCTTAATAAAGGTCTCTGAGTTTGCAATAGTAAGCAAAGAGAATTTTCCTCCCAAATAAAGTTTCTATCGACAAATGAAAGATCAAGTTATCATTCAAAACACAAGAAGAGGCTGTATAGTCAAAGACGACAATGAGGTGATAAATAGAAGAGGAAATTCAGATTTCAGTCAAGGCCTACTATCTACCAAGGATGGGAGATGGGGTGGAGGAAAACGGATGTGGATGACACCAAAGTTTAGACCTGAGGCTCAAAGCCTTAAGTAATAGCACATTCACATGTTCTAGAAATGCTTTATCCCCCAATTGTTGCATCTCTTATCATCCCAGTCAGGCATTAAACACAATTAGGCACCCCTTCTGCCTACTGAAGCAATCAACAACCCAAAATAACCATCATCCTGCCTGATTTATTTTCTGTTGTCCATTCCCATATGCAGCCACACTCCCTGCACTCAGAGGGCAGGAGAATTTATCGTATTTTGACATCATGACAGCATTTTGATGTTGATTAATGACTCCAGAAGAACCTTTCTAACTTGACCATGTGTCATTCACAAATAGAATATACATGCTGGTATGGACCAGCAGCGGAACAAATAAATAGCCATAGAGAACACGGAGAAATTCTCCTTCCACTTCATCTCTACTGAGTCAAGGGCAATACTCTGCCTACCGTGCACGGTTACTACAGCTGTTGTCTGCTGATGTCCAGAGTCGCAGGTGTATTGTCCTGAATCGTCCAGTTCTAAGTCATAAATGACCAATTCGGCAGTGGAGCCCTGCTGCTTCACCTCGTATTTCAAACCAGGGTAGAGAGTGGTGTCTCCTTTCCTCCACTCTACCGGAGCGTTGGGTTTGGTAAGCTCACACCTCAGTGTTGCTGTACCACCTTCTTCTGCCTCAGTGTTCTGAAGCTCTTGTTTAAAAAGTGGTGGTAGGGCTGAAAAATAGAAATATATCTTGGAACATGCTGCAGATGGGGTTTGGGAAAGAGAATGTAGAAAAAAATAATAATAATAATAATAAAGGAAGCCACCAAAATATCTTTTAGTCAGATGTCTCTAAACCTCAATGGTCTAGATTCAAAGCACAAGGCTAGTTCCCCAGAGAATTACTAGGAATATCTGCAGAACAAGAAGAAATGCATCTCAAGAAGTTAAATTTGTCATGAAGTATACAGAAGCTTAATCTAATCTGTGATCTGAAAATGGCAGGATATTTTTCCGACTATAAAAGTAGCCACCATGCTGCCATGGTCACTGAAGAGGTGTTCTGAAGATCAGCAAGTTGTAAGAGTTCAGATTGCCACTTGCAGGAGAGATTACAATTATCCTGACAGTAATGTATTGACAAAATACATTTAGTTCTGCATTGCAGTTCTTGTTTTCTACCTGTTCACTCTATTCGGCTATACAAACCATGCTATTCCGCACACCTTATGAATTGTAGACAGCTCTTCTCCATCAGTGACACTAAACCACAATTTTTATTTTCAGAAAATATTATAACTTTTTCCTTTTTTTTTTTTTACCATTGACTGTCAAAGCGGCAGTTGTCTCCTGATCTCCACACACACAGGTGTAATCTCCAGTGTCCTCCACATCCAGCTCATGGATGACCATCTTCGCAACAGCCCCATCTTGACTCATTTTATATTTGCTGCTTGCTTTGAGCACCTCCAGCCCTTTCTTCCACACCACTGCAGCAGGTTTGGTCAGTTCACAGCACAGAGCAGCTGTCCCACCTTCTACGGCTTCCAGGTCCTTCAGGTCTTTTTTGAATTCTGGAGGAAGCGCTGAAGAGTAAAAGGATTACCATAGAGAGAGTGAATATTCCTTAAAGAGCAGCTAGATGAGGTCTTGGGGGAGAGGATGCATGGTCAGCTACTGAGCCCTGGTCCAGGTCAGTGGGACACGATGGAAAAATCTGCCCTGGCTTCCCTGGACTCTGCATCGGGGCAAGGAAAGTAAGAAGGACCAGCACAAGTGAGGAGGACAGAAACCAATAGCCAGCCCTTTTCCCGTTTCTAACAGAAGAAGGAAACATGTAAGCAAAGTCCAACTGAACACAAACCATCAAGCAAACAGAAAGGGAACAGGAACAGACCATAGCAATAGAGACTTGGGCAGGTCTAAAGTTCGGAGGACCTTAGTCCCAAGGATTACTTTACCATGCACTGTTAGGGCAGCTGTGGTGGTCTTGTCTCCGCACGCACAGGTATAATCTCCAGTATCATTCACATCTAAATCGTGAACTACCAGCTCCACAACACAGCCTTTCTGTCTCATGCTGTACTTGTTGTCCGGGGTGAGGACGTGATGGCCCTTCTTCCACTGAACATGGGCAGGTGCCTTGCTGAGCTCACAGTGCAAAGTGGCCGTTCCACCTTCTACAGCTTCCTTGCTGGTCATTTCTTCTTGGAAAAACGGAGGTACAGCTGAAGGATGCAGGTAAAAAGCATTACAAAATGAGGATATCCAGGGATGGGCAAGAGTAGGAAGTCACAGGGGAAGGTTGTGAAGGTTATGGAAGGGTGAGCATCAGAAGCAAAGAGAGCAAAGAGAAATTAAAACATCCTAGTGGAATATATCCCACTCATCCTTTTGGTTTTATGCTGGCTTCCTACTAGCAAAGTTGCACTGTCCTCAGGAGATTTACACCTGCTTTCTACAAGTTTTCATGTAAGAAGAATTAAGAATATAATCTCTGAGCTCCTTCATTCACATCTGTGTTGCTGTTTTCCACAAACTTCAGGCCTTTGTACTCCCTTTTCCTGCTTACAGAGTAGTCCTGCTGAGCTTTGAGTGTTGGCACAGGTTGGCACTCATCATCATTTCTTCTTCCTTGAGATACCCTTGAAAAATGCAGACAGGGCTCACAGATTCTTCTTGACCTCAAAGAAAATCTCCAGATACCGTCTTCTTGTGTCAGAACATCTTTTCCCCACTTAACATAACTCTAGTACCCATTGCAAGTTATCTCCTCGAAATAAGTTTGGTGAGCTTAACATATGTCCCTCTATTAATCAGGTGGGATAATGTGATATTCCACCTGTTTATCAAGGCTGCATATCTCAGATCTCAAACTTAGTGACTCGCTCCATAGTAGTGCAGTTAAGTTAAAATATCCAGACTATCTACCATGTTTAGCTTCCCTGATTGTGCATGTTTCCCGTCTCCAGCAGTGTTAAGCTGAAACATCAGTTCCATTTGCACAGCAACTGGTTCTTACAGCAAAATAAGACCAAAAGGAGGTCACAGAAATTATTTATTCTTTCCTGCTTAGAAAATCAGTCTCCCAGTGCAAATCTATCTTTTTGCATTAGGACAGAGGCTATGGGCACAAAACCCAATATAAATGTAACTCAGTAGAGAATAAACTATAACTAACACAGCGTTATTCTGGATACTGCTTTTTATACCCTGTACTGCATTAAAATGTTAAGTATTGAGAAAGCCAGGAAGGAATGGCAAAGAGTAGAGAGATTTATGTTTTAGAGAACAAATGCAAGAAAGGAAAGACAAAAGAATAGTGGGTTTATATGCTAGGAGAGGAATGCCAGAAGGAAAAGATGAAAGGATAGCAGGTTTGAGCTTCAGGAAAGGAAAAGTCAAAAGGGTGGCACAGAAAAATGCAGCTGGTGTTTTCCAATATACACAGCCTGTGGGTCATCAAAGGCAGGGAATACTTTCAAATAATGGAACTTCAGTTAATAAGGCTGAACAAACAGACAAGGAAAATTGAACACATTAGAGGACAGAGGTTTCCTGCTAGGAAATAGACGGTCAAGGAAATAGGAAATAGGTGTTTTTTAGGGTTTTTACCCTGTACTGTTAAGACAGCTGTGGTCTGGTGCTCTCCGCACACACAGGTGTAGGCTCCTGCATCCTCCTCAGCTACTCCGCGAATCACCAGCTCTGCCTTGGTCCCTTCCTGCCTCATTTTGTACTTCTCGCTGGCTTTGAGAATCCTCTGGTCCTTCCGCCACTCCACCGGAGCAGCCTTGGTCAGCTCACAGCGCAGGGCGACTTCTGCACCTTCTTCTGCTTCCTTGTCATTCAGCTCTTCCTTAAAGAGCGGTGGCAGAGCTGGAGGATGCAACACGCACAAATGGTCATCAGAAAACCAGAAATTAAAATCCTAATTTCTTTTTTCATGCTTGGGATTATTTCCCCTCATGCCTCCCTTATTCAGTCTGTTATAAACCTGCATAGCTGTAGCCAAGTTCAGAAACTCTGAAAGCATTCTTCTTCAAGAGCGATGCGGTTTCACTCACCATAAGGGACCAGTTTCCTGAGTGTCTGTCTTTTTTCTTAGTGAAAGAAAAATACAGAAAAACCACATCTTGGATAAACAGCACTCAGAAATAACATTGCTGGATGCAGTGCTATTCTACCTGCACAGGTATGATTTCTTGGAGGCTGGTGTTATTACTTTCTGCTTTGTTTTTCCTAAAAAAAAACCCCTTATAGTCCTAGCTACATGAAATCAGCCAGATTTCAAAATAATACTTCTAATTTTAAACTGAAGTTTGAAGGGCCATTACATTTAATAAGAATTTCAGGTTCTCGCTATTTCGTATTTTAGAAATCAAAACCCAAAGACAGGATAACCTATAGGAAATAACCTTCAGAAAAACTAATTATTAACATTTACCCACAAACATGCCTCGTGCACAACTCCTGTAAACAGGTACAGAATACAAACAGTACTCCCCAAATGTATCGAAAAAAAGTCCATGCCTCAGGAAAGCCTAAGGAAGAGTCAAAAGTTTTTGGAAAAAGCTGGAAGGGACAGAACTGGGTCTCTGAGCAAGTAAGTCCCTCTGAGACAAGGATTGTTACTCCATTAAAATAGATACTCGGTGATGAGATGAGAGCAGAACATCAGGTGATGAGATCGTTAATGTAACACAAAGATTTATTCATGGATTGGTTTATTGAGAGCTAGCAGGATGAAGATAAGCTGATAACCTGTTGTTGGGTGGGTTTTTTTAACACTTAACTGACAAGGTAATTCTGATCCCCATGCACAGAGGTGTAGACCCCTGCATCCTTCATTAGCCAGGTTAGGGGTGACAAGCTCAGAAATGGTAATTCTTCTATAATTCTGCATGTTTTATACGCTTAAAGATTCTGAGAGAGCAGAGGGCCTGACAGACCACACGTGTGTTTTGGGAAAAACTATGGTTGGCTGAAGTGAACCGTGGGGACGAGGTGGGGAAGAGCTGAAAAATGTAAATGTCCCATAAGAGGGGACTTGGACAGAAGGAAACATCTAATTTTCTCCTTTTAAAGGGAGGGAGATTAATAACAACACAAAAATCTGCCCTGAGCTATTCTTTCTCAGTAAGAAATGGCTACACCTAGAATGAAGGGAGAGAAACAAACACAAGTCACTGACCCTGAGCAGAAACAGTTGAATTTCAGAATTATGTCTATCTACAGAGCTATTTGCCAACTTTAATAAGGTCTTTTTACCATGAACTGTTAAGGTTGCTGTTGTCTTCTGGTCACCACATACACAGGTGTAATCTCCAGCATCTTTTACTTCCAGGTCACGAATGACCAGCTCTGCAGTGGTGCCAGGCTGCCTCATTTGATATTTGTCACTTGCTTTGAGCACTTTGGACCCTGTTTTCCACAGCACTGGAGCTGCTTTGGTTAATTCACAATGCAAAGTGACTGATGCTCCTTCTTGGACTTCTTCGTTCTTCAATTCTTCCTTGAAAAGCACTGGCAGGGCTGGGAATAGAAAATCAGTTGATAGTGTATTTAATCTAAGTCCTCTGCATTTGCCATCAGCATCATGAATTCTCAACTAAGTTTAAATGTGGCCAAGTCAAGGTCTTTGACCATTGAGGTTAAGATTATCACTATGATGATCCAGAAAACTAAATCTAGCAGTGACAGTAAGAAGTGCTGTGCTGGTAGGTCAAAGAACAACAGGCTGGATGGATTAAAGATGGAATCTAAAGAATTTATCACAGGGAAATGCTCCATGGGGGTAGGAGATCTCAGCTGGTCTAACATAAGCATTTCCTAGGCATTAAATTTACAACATAGCAGTTTGTCTGCATGGAGAAATAGTCATGTCCTCAACTCCCTTTTCAGGAATATCAGACCAAAATTAAGTGTCAGAAGAAGAAATTCTCCTTTCCTTAACAGAAATTAATTCCTAGGAAAAAAAAAAACAACAAACTGGTAGGTGAACACTTTGTACAGCAACAGGATGTTTCAGAAAAACAAAAAACAACCCGTCATCTGCAAGATGAATTTACCATTCACAGTCAGAGAAGCCGTGGTGTGTTGGTCTCCACACACGCAGGTGTAATCTCCTGCGTCCTGCAGCTCTAGATCACAAATTTCCAGCTCAGCAAGGGCATTATCCTGCCGCATGGTGTATTTCTCACTTGCCCTGAGTATTTTGTTTCCTTTCTTCCACGACACGGCTGCAGCCTTGGTCAGCTCACAGCGCAGAGTGGCTGTTTGGCTTTCCGTGGCTTGCAGGTCCTTCAGTTCTTCTTTGAAAAGCGCAGGCAGGGCTGAAGGTCACAAAACGGACAGAGGACATGAAAAATGACGTGTGGCACACGGGTGATGGGAGGGATGGGGTGGCACACGAACAGAAAACACTTCAGGGTGGAAAGAGTTTCCTTTCCTCATAATTCTGGGACACTGGACAAACAGACAGAAGCAGAAAAGCAGCCTGGATGCAACCAGATTTAGATACAGCTCGCAACTTTAAATCATTAAATTCAGCCACAGGTGAACACACAACCAGTAGTGATGAGCTGGTAGAGAAAAACACAGCAACACAGATATACAGTTTTTACCATGCACTATCAAGGCAGCTGTTGTCTTTTGTTCTCCACACACACAAGTGTATTCTCCAGCATCTTTCAATTCTACATCGTGGATAAGCAGCTTCATGACCGTGCCCTCCTGTCTCATTTTGTATTTGTCGCTGGCTTTGAGCGGGCGGCTTCCCTTTCTCCACTCTACTTGAGCAACCTTGGTGAGCTCACAGCGCAGAGTGGCTGCGTGACCTTCTGTCACCTCCTCGTCCTTCAGGCTTTCCCTGATGCCTGCAGGCAGTGCTGAGGATGCAATGGACATGGGGTTAAAATGGAGCAGCAAACACAACCCCCTGGTGAAGGCCAGGGGTGGGGGAAGGAGAGTCGAGGGCTTCAGTGTCTTCAGGCCTGATCTCACATCTACGTGAGGGATCAGGTCCTAAAACCACTTTGTATACGGAATTAGAGTGAAGGTTTTGCCCTTAAATTGCAAATTAATTCTTGTGACTATGATATGCAAACTCAGACTCAGAGGACCTGTGCAGAGACAACAATGAAAATGGAGAAAACATGAATTCCAACCACAAGCTCGATCATGAGGCCATCTAGATGAAATTGGTTATTACCGTGAACTGCTAGGGAAGCTGTGGACTGCTTATCCCCACACACGCAGGTGTAATCACCAGCATCACCCTCGTTTAGATTATGGATCACCAGCTCAGCAGTGACATCCTTCTGCCTCATTTTGTATTTCTCGCTAGGTTTGAGTAGCGTGTGTCCTTTTTTCCACTCGACTGAGGTGGCTTTGGTCAGCTCACAGCGCAGAGTGACCGCTTCACCCTCCATGGCTTCCTCATTTCTTAACTCTTCTTTGAAGAGAGCAGGAAGGGCTGAGAAACAGACGAGCAAACATTTTCGTGAGAAGCAGTTCTTGGCCACCAAAAAAAAATGAACCTGATATTTACCAATATCTATCCATGCCTAGTTATTGATATGAGGATCATCTCATGGAAGGAAGATACTAATTTGTATCGTAGACACGAAAAGGTCTCATGCAGCAGGTAAATTTTCTGGTTGGTTTAGAGATGTATGGAGAATAAACAGCAGGAATGGGAAAACTTCACATATGGTCAAAACTGTAACTTTCTCAGTATAATTCAGCCTGGGAAATTGATCTAGCATGTTACACCATGATCAGGAAAAGAAAAAAAAACGCTAAAGGAAAAAATGAAAAGGTTTTACCTTATGTGTTAAGGATGCCACAGATCTAGCCTGAGAGTTAGAACAAGGCTGAAGAGCAAAATCAGAGAGACCACCTGAACGTGCTTGGGTAACAATAGAAAGGAAAAAGAAAGATGATGTCTCCCTTGTGGAAATCTGTGATGAGACCTTCACACCAGGAAGTTCAAGTACATCCTAACACTCCATCCCTTTTGGAACAACTGATAGAATCCTCCAGAGCATAAGAGTGGATGGTAAAGTGCTAATACGTATTGTGGGAGCAGTAGGATAGGACAAAGTCTGCTAAGTCTTTGGAATGGGCTGAGAACCACTTTAGGATATAGAATAATTTGGATATTCAATAATTCAAGATTTGCTACTTATGACCAAGCAGAAACAAACTTAGAGGGCAAGGTTGTTTAAGAGAGTGGAAAGCTTCTCAAGCAAACAATATTAAAGGTGCAATTACAGAGACTACCTCATTCCAAGGATCATTAGGAACAGCTTGACTAAATCACAAATTCCTCAATGTCCTGAAGTTCAAAAGACCTATAAAATACGTGAGTTTTAGATGAGTGCAAAAG
Organism: Pampusana beccarii; assembly: GCA_013399365.1. NCBI lineage: Eukaryota > Metazoa > Chordata > Aves > Columbiformes > Columbidae > Pampusana > Pampusana beccarii. The sequence continues at coordinate 185,040 of VWYH01001194.1, read as the reverse complement.
AAATACTACAGAATGTAGAGGCAAAACCAGAAAGGCCAGATTCCCTGCATGTCTCAAGAAGGTCAAGGGCAGTTCCCCATTCCTGGACTATCACCTCACGGACAAAGAGACCAGCACGAAAAGGGGCTGAAAGAAAATCTGCAAAATGATGCTGATATCAAGTGTCTCCAGACACAGCTGTATGCTGTGTTTATTTGTATACAGCAACTGGGTGGTGAGATCACTACTCAGGAGCTTTCCATGTCCTCTGCTCATGGTTCAACTTGAGGCTCTTGACTGCATCAGAATATTAACTTGTAAATCCCAGGAAAAACCTGGCCAACCTAGGCTAGAAAGAAGCAGAAATAATACAATTACATTCTATATGTAGATTAGAAGGAGGGAAAACAAGCGAGAAGCTGGTCTACAACCTTTCAGGAATGTAAGTTGATGTTAGGTAGTGTGGGGAGAGTTAAAATGTTTAATTACTTTTTCTTCTTTAATATTAAATGTTAATGATATCTAAGAAAGTAATAGGAATTCTGGCTAGGATAAGAAAATAATTAGTCAGAGAACATTTAAATAAACTGGATATTTTCAAAATATCTTGATGTGAAATTTGTCCTGGAATACTTAGGGTACAGGCTCAACCAATGTCAGACATTAACATTTACACCAGTAATCAAAGAGAATGGGTGATATTCCACAAGTATAGAAAAAAAGGGAAACTCAGAGGTGGAAAAGGTCTCTCAGACTTAAATGCACACTTTTAGCATTTTCTTTAGTGACCTCGACAATGAGATGCAGAGTCATTATTAACGTTGCAGACGACCTCAAGGTGGGAAGGAAGAGAAGCTGAAAGCACTTTGTTAAACAGGATTAGGAATAGAAGATCTTGATGAATCAGTGCTGAAAAAATAGGCTACGATTCAGCAAGAGCAGGTGCAAAATACTATATTTAGGAACGATCAACAACGCAAATACAAGATGGGGAACAATAAGTGGCAGATCTGCAGAGAGAGATTTGGGGGTTACAAGGGATCACAAAGCAAATGCAAGTAAAAAAAAAACAAACAAACAATGCAATTCTGATGCGAGAAAGGAGACATCATAATAGGGATATATAGAATGGAGTGTCATGTGCAAGACACATGAAGTCCTTCTATCCTACTGCAGTCTGGCAAAGCCTCAGATGGAGCACTGTAGTCTGCTTTTGGCCACCCCACTTCTAGAAAGATGTGGATTGACTGAAGAGGGTCCAGAAAGCAGCAAAGATGAGCTGAAATCTAGAAAACATGACCTACGAAGAAAATGTGAAAGGATTGAAGATGCTTAGTCCAGAAAAGAGGACACAGAAAGGAGATATAAGTTTCCAAATATTTCACAGAGAGGAAAATACCAAATATTTCTCCATTTCTACAGGTTATGGGACAAGAAGCAATGACTTACGCCAGCTCAGGAAAGACTTTCGTTGAAATTATGAAGAACTTTCTTGCAGTATTGATGACTAGGCAATGGAATATGTGTCCAGGGGAACTGCAGATTCTTTGGCACTGGAGTAAGGCCAGCTGGGTGTGATGGTGACTTGGGGCTCAAAGATGGACCAGATGACTTGTAGGGGTCCTTTCCAATTCTATTTTTCATGACTAAATTGGAAGTTCAAGACTGAAACTATTCTTGTTTTATTGATAAATATCCAGATGAAAAATTCTGGGTGATAAAAATAAATCAACTCATTGATCTATTGATCTATTGAATTTCCAGGTGGGAAAGATGACTGAAACTACTTCCTACCGTCCTATGTTAAGAGTGAGAATGACATTTCCCTCTCTCCCAAGGAAAGTTTGCAGATGGATGTGACTGAGGTCAGTGAAGTACTCTAACACTATAATGATGAGTATTCTGCAACACCAGAATACAAATCTACACAATCCTTGGTCACAGTTAAAAAGTATGAATGTTCCTGCTGTTCCATCTCTCTAGGCTTAAATCAAAAGTGAATAAAACAGAACAAAAAATGCAAGTACGTGTAATCCCTCAGACTTCAGTGTGGTGCAAAGTGGTATAACAGTGCACCAAGAGCAGGGAGAGGAACACAGGGAAAATGTTAGTATAATCAGTGGAACTACAATCTAGTTAGAATTAGATAAAAAACACAATAAAGACCCAACAGAATTAACGATGGCAAGATTAGAGAAAGAACTCATCGTATGTCAGTACTGAGGCTTCCAGGGGGAACAGGAGAAACATCAAACAAAACCTTCCCATTTCTGTTTTCTTTACCATGCACTGTCAGCGCTGCCGTCGTCTTCTCCTCTCCACACACACAGGTGTATTCCCAAGTATCCTTGACTTCTAAATCATGGATCACCAGCTGTGCTGTAGCACCTTCCTGCCTCATGGTATATTTTTCACCTGGTTTGAGCATTTTATGTTTCTTTTTCCACTCCACGGAGGCAGCCCTAGAGAGCTCACATTGCAGCGTGGCTGTTCCACCTTCTGTGGCTTCTTCGTTCTTCAGCTTTGTCTTGAAGCGTGCGGGCAAAGCTGAAGAGTTCAAAATGAGCAGAATGTATGACCACGGCAGCTATTCCAGCAACAATTTATCTGTGGTCTGTCAACCACAAGTGACAAGCAAAGCCTTCCCTAAGCAAGTGGGATCGATAACCACTCTGAGAACCATTAAATGGTGACTTTGGAAAGCTGGAAAACACCTTATTCATAAGTCAGAGCTTGATTTTTTTTAATGGTAAGGTCTATGGCATGAAATGGAGAACCACATCAGTCTCAACTTCTTCAGACTTTCCAAGACTGAGCCCTACTTTACTTTGGGTATTGCCTATCACAATGGAAAATAAAGCCTGACTAGAGTGTCTCAGTTCTATCACAATGCAAATTATTACTGAAAAAGTTCATAAACTAAGCCATAACTGAGGCATCAGTCTGACTTTTCCATGAGATTTCTCCTCAGATAGTGGTCTAGCTGAACTTGATCATCGAATTATTCTGAAACACTGAAAAATGTATCAAAAATATCTCATCACAAAGTTGTAATATTCTTAACTTTAGGACTGTAACATCCTCACAATAATATGATTTACCTTTTTTAGTAACGACTACTGAACAGGGGCATCAAAGAAATGAGTAGGTACCAAAATGAATATCTGAAATTTTTGCGATGGGCATTTGATCTGTGCCTGGTACTGACCAGTGCATTTATGCCCATGTCCAACCACATCAGAAACGGGGCTATCATTTCAAAGCTGATACTGCTATGCTCTTAAAAAAACCAAAACAAAAACCAAAACCAACAGAAAAACCACAGCTAGCTGAAAATAATCCCCTTAATTTTATATATATATAATTTTTTTTTTTACCATTCACTTTTAGCGCAGCAGTGGTTTTCTGATCTCCGTAACAGCACGTGTAATCTCCAGCATCTGCCAGATCTAAATCACGGATCACCAGCTCAGCCATTGTGCCCTCGCATCTCATGGCGAACTTGTCGCTTGGCTCCAGGGCTCTGTCTCCTTTCCTCCATCCCACGGCAGCCGCCGGCTTGTTCAGTTCGCAGCAGAAAGTGGCTGTGCCATTTTCTGTGGCTTCCACGTTCCTCAACTCTTTTTTAAAATGCGGGGGAAGGGCTGAAGATCACAGGTGAAGAGAGAGCACTTTAAAACTGGGGAAATACTGTGTCTTGACTGCTCCACTGGATTAAAACCCTTTAACCTCTAAAAGTTTCGGAATATACAGTACCTCAGAGGAAAATGATGATTTCAGGGGTGTCCCTGCCTTATGCTTTGCAACACATCACATTCAGCAGGTCACAACTGATTTGGCAAAGTGTTGTAAAGCTACAACTTCAGTACTGGAAGGTGTGTTTTAAAGGCATTTTAAGGTATAATGACTGAAAGCTGATCCCAAGATTTCAAGGAACTATGCACAACTCTGTCTTAAAATCAGATGAATAATTAAAATGAATGGTATGCTATTTAAAATTCCAGGCTGCAATGTATCATTCTCACCAGTCTTTTTCATTTGTTATCACAACAGAACACCTTTCCATTCCATTCAAGAAAATCAAGTGAAACCTTAGTGATACGCCTAGAAAAATCAACTAATGGAAGTACTGAAAGTGCTATTTACTACTTCACCAGGATCTTCATTATGTGCTTCTGGATTCCTTTAATGTGAAAGAACGGGGACAGAAAAGACTGTATAGTGCTATTTCTCACTCCAAAGATAAGGACTTTCAGTAAAAGATATTAATAGAATCATAGAACCATTTTGGTTGGAGAGACTCTCAAGATCATCAAGTCCAACTGTTACCTACCCCTGGCACTACCCCATGTCCCTGAGAACCTCATCTCTGTCTGTCCAACCCTCCAGGGATGGTGACTCCAGCACTGCCCTGGGCAGCCTGTTCCAATGCCCCACAGCCCTTTGGGGAAGAAATTGTTCCCAGATCCAACCTCAACCTCCCCTGGTGCAACTTGAGGCCGTTTCTTTGTGTCCCTGTCTCCCCTCAGCTCCTGTTCTCCAGCTGAACCCCCCAGCTCCCTCAGCCGCTCCCATCACACTTGTGCTCCAGCCCCTTCCCCAGCTCCGTTCCCTTCTCTCAACTCACTCCAGCACCCCAAGGCCTTTCTTGGTGTGAGGGGCCCAGTGGCTGATACAGCTGTCGTAACAACTTAAAACAATAGACGGGTTCAAGACCAGCTTGTGATCACAGATGACAAAGTAGAAAATCCCTACTAAACTGATGTATTTTACCATGCACTGTCAGGGATGCAGTAGTTGTCTTCTCTCCGCACACACATGTGTAATTTCCAGCATCTTGTTCCTCCAGGCTATGGATTGCCAGCTCAGCGATGGTGTCCTTCAGTCTCATTTTGTACTTCCCACTAGGCTTGAGCACTTCTGGCCCTTTCCTCCACTCCACTGGAGTGGGTTTAGTTAGCTCACACTGCAGAACAGCCGTCCCGTTTTCGGTGGCTTCCATATCGACAAGTTCTTTTTTGAACAGTGCAGGCAAAGCTATGGGACGTAATATAAACACAGTACATCAAAACTGTTAACCACACCTTGAGGAAATTAGGACTAGGTCCTAAGGTCAGTCCTTCACTATTACAGGAAAACAAATCACATATCCTTGAAAACTGCATCTATTAGAAAACTACTGTAGGATCTCACAGTGATTATTGCCACCACGACCTGCCTCAAATGTTGACTTACACAGCATGTTCATAATTTCTCAGCTGATTCCAGTAGTCCTCTGTACCTATATCAGTGTGAATTAATTTATCTTGAACATTAATGACCTTAATGACGGCACTGTTAGCTGGACATCTCTACCTTTCCTGACACCATAATTTATCTTTCTTGTTCAGAAAAAAGAAAAAAAGAAAAAAGTAATATAACTTCAGGTGAAGCCTTAAACCGTAATTTCCAAGGATATAGTGGCTCTAATGTCAGGAATACAGAACTTTTTCTAGCAACATTCAGCAAGTTGCCTTCAAAGCAAAAAGAAAGCTACTTGCACAGGGATGAAAGTGCCAGCTCAGAGAAGGGGAGAAACCTCAAGCTGGGAGAAAGGAGAGGGAATAAAAGTGTGCAGAAAATACAAGACAAGAGAGTTTTGCCTCCACATCTTTGCCCCTGTCCTTAGAAGATCTTATCCTTAAGATATATCTCAAATAACTGTTCTTTCGTCTATTGGGACTATATATGAACTGCCTGTGTTGGAAGAGCAACCAAAGCTTGTCACTATTGACCACAGCAGAGATGGGAACAAAAATTTGGCTCACTATTCCTTGTATCAGGACAGACAGAATAATGGTTTATTTTGGAAAGCATGAATTCCTCGCCAGAATCTACCATCGTCCCACAAAGGAGGCGGACAGTCGTTCATTCCTGAAAGGAAAAATCTCCCACTAAACTCAGTGTTTTTAAAGAACTTTCCCTACAGTTAAGCACCAAAATCCACTGACATCAGTGGAACGCAAGGACAAACCCTCTGAGAACAGCTTGCTGGTAATGGTCTGCTCTTGGCCTTGTATACAGGTGCCTTTTTCACTTTTAAAAAGTGAAGACTAAGATGGGAAATCCTCACAACTCTTCCTTACTTTGCAATAAAGCCACCAGTTTCAAACCTGCAGACAAGGGGAGATAAGACACGGCCAGCAAAGCAAGAAAATGCTGCAGAATCAAAACATCAAAGCAAGAGGGAAAGAGACCTCTCGGAGAAAAGGGACATCCCTGAGATACTGCTATCATAACGGAGAATGGCTTTTTTACCATGGACTGTCAAGACAGCTGAGGTCTTCTGATCTCCACACACACAAGTGTATTCTCCTGTATCTTCTACCTCCAGATCTCGGATCAACAGCTCTGCAGCGGTATCTTCTTGTCTCATCCTGTACTTATCGCTCGGTTTGAGTGTCTTGTCCCCTTTTTTCCACTCCACCGGGACCCCGACCTTGCTTAGCTCGCAGTGCAGAGTGGCTGTTGCGCCATCCGTGGCTTCTCTGTTCTTCAGTCCTTCTTTGAAAAATGCAGGCAAAGCTGAAGGACAGCAACACGAGCAGTGAGATGTAATGTTCCAAAGAGTTAAAATTAAACATCGACGTCTGATTTGCCTTTTCCCTTTCCTCTTGAACTGATTTATCTACAAGAACATAGATTCTCAATAAACTCCGTGAAGCAGCATGAAGAAAGAAACGTCATCACCAGGAAAGGACTCAATGCTTACAATAATCTGTAGATATATCTTACATCATAAATGATCTTAAATCAATACAGACAGAAGTAGAAAACACATTTTTTTTTCCTGTGAAATTTCAAGCAAAAAGAATAAACACTAATTTGAAATTTCTGAAAAAAAATCGGTTTTCTTATGTGACTTTTTAAACTGTAACAGGAGGAATGTTTGCTATATTTTCACACACTTAAACAAATGAAAAGACATGGCTCATTAAAAAAATGAAACACTGAAGTTTCATTCTAGAGGTCAGTTTGAAATGAAATTGTTCATTTCAATACTTGATAGGAAAACAAGCATTTTCAGCTGAACTGACATATTCTTGCAAACATGTCCATTGCAGTAAAACTCAGAGTTGTCCCTGAGAATGGGCATCCCTTAGAAAGCTTGGGCTTGCTTTACACAGGAGAGTAACTGAACACAATGACAACTGACCTGTACGTACAAAAGCACCTCGCTGTCCCAGGAATGCAGTATGGGAATAAGATTCCAGGGAAAAACCCAATCTTTGGGAATTTTATGAAACTTTAAAATCCCTGCATCATGGTCCCTTTGAGGCAACCCATTTTATTGGGCTGAAGCACAACAGGGAGTCTAATAAACAAACTTTCAAGGCAAAAAGCAAAATGATGGACCCTAATTAAAACAGTAGTGGCAATCCAGGTTGTCTATTTGTTTCTCTGAGCTTTTTAATGGAAATCTCTCTTTTGCCCAGCACCCCAGCTGCACTGACACCAATAGGAACTTCATTGGCATCAGTGAGCTGTGGTTAAAGGTCTGGCAGAAGGAAGGAGACAGTCGGGTAACCAGGTATCTGTCCAAATGAACAGAGAAAACAGGGTAGTTACTTCTAGTTATGTGTCTCGTTTTGTTCGTTTTACCATGCACTGTTAAAACTGCTGTAGTCTGCTGGTCTCCGCACACGCAGGAATAATTTCCAGCATCCGTCGTGTCTAGATTTTGGATTATGAGCTCAGCAACAACACCTTCGCGTTTCATTTTATATTTGTCGCTTGGTTTGAGGGTCTTGAAGCCCTTCTTCCACTCCACATTAGCGGCAGCCTTGTTCAGCTCACAGCGCAGAGAGACGCTTTTACCTTCTGTGGCTTCTTTGTTTGTCACTTCTTTGGTGAAAAGAGCAGGTAGGACTGCAGAGTAAATGCAATACGGACACAGCATCAAAGCTGAGAAAGCCTGACCCATGATATATTCTCTTATCAACCCTAACCTGCATGTTACTGAAGCCACAAGACCTTCTTCACACTCCAGGATTTTGTTCCAGTCTCTCACATTTCGAAAGATCACAGAATCATAGAATCATTTTGGTTGGAAGAGATCCTCAAGATCAATGAGTCCAACCATAACCTGACTCTGGCACTATTTCAGCCTGATTTTTTAATTTTGTTGTCCTCACACTTTAAAACTTGCTTTAAAAGCAAGTCTGTCTACCTGCAAACTTAGCTGACAAACCATCCATCCTTTATTTGATAGACCATAAAATCAGGGGGATAAAACTAGAGGCCATATTTCAATATGAAACAAAAAGAATTTTGTTTCCTTTGAGAAAAACAGCAGTTCTGTGGAAGTGCCTGATTCATGGCGCTGTTTGTATTTTTATAAATAGAGGCACTTGAAAACAGAGCAGTTACAAACATGCTGTCAGCATTCTGCTGAGATAAAGTGTATGCTTTGGAAGAGTTAAGCCAAAATTGGTAAAAAAGGGCAGGGAAGAGCAGAGGAATAAAAAAGGCAATTTTTCATTAGCATAGTCCTTGTGTAGCATCATACACCGATGAAAACTTGTTCCTCTTAGCGGCAACAAGTGTAACAGTCTAAGTTTCAAAAAGTAAATCTTGTTCCCACTTTTAGTTCAATCCCTATGGGAAAACTTTTAAACAAGGGATGAAGAAGATTGCGTTGAGTTGGGGACCTGTACTGCACTTGTCATAGCACCTGGGAGGACAAACAGCACATCAAGAGGGCATCAGGTGGAAGGAGAGAGAGAGAAGGAAAACAGGATAGAAAAATTAATTAGCAGAGGGGAGGATAGAAAGTGTACAGGGACGAGATGAAACAGGAGAAAAAGAAGAAAAGTTTGGAGTTATACTTGGGGCACGTGCTGAGAATTTATTTTTACCATTTACTGTCAAAGCAGCCGTAGTCTGTTGATCTCCACACACACAGCTGTAATCACCAGCGTCTGCCAAATCCAAATCCTGGATCACCAGCTCCGCAAAGGGACCTTCCTGCTCTATTTTGTATTTTGCACTTGGCTTGAGGACCTGATTCCCTTTTCTCCACTCGACCGGAGCCGATTTGCTGAGTTTACAGTGCAAAGTGACTGCCTCCCCCTCTGTAGCTTCCTTGTTCAACATTTCTTCTTGGAAGTGGACGGGCAAGGCTGAAGGGTGCAACACCAACAGAGAAGGAATCAGCACCAGCTCGAAACGAACTGGGCTCTGCTGTGAGTTACTGGGCTGCCATGTATACATTTAACCAAAAATGCGCTATTGCTAGGTGGATACAGTTGAAAAGGGGGTAAAACCTCCTAGAGTGGAGAGGAATAAATTAGAGATAAAAATATACAACATAGCTGGCTGTCTCAAAGCACTAAAAAAAGTAAACAGAAGGGAATATTCTCTAGTGGGGTGACCCTTTGGTACCACAGAACTGAGAACATGAAACCTCTAAGAAAACACACTGACCAAGCATTGGATGATGAGCAAATGTTGTCAAACACACTAAGTTTGTGGCTTCACGACAAACATGAGTGGAACGGTTACCATTGACTCTCAAAGCAGCTGTCGTCTCCTGGTCTCCACACACGCAGGTGTAGCTCCCAGCATCCATCAAGTCCAGGTCTTGGATCACCAGCTCAGCAAAACGTCCTTCCCGTCTCATTTTGTATTTGCCGTTTGGCATCAGGACCTTCCCATCCTTCCTCCACTCGACCGAGCCGCCCGCCCGGCTCAGCTCGCACTGCAGCGTGGCCGTCCCGCTCTCGGTGGCCTCCTCGTTCTTCAGCTCTTTTTTGAAACGGATTGGAAGGGCTGGGAGATGCAGAACGAAAAGGGATTGCAAACCAGGGCCCTGCCCAGATGTCTGGTCAGAGGCTGAATCGCGATTTATTGAAGGACTACCTAAGCCTTATTCCAACACCCTTATCCTTAAACACAACCTGTTAATTTTTTTGGGGGGTGTGTGTGGCTGGTAAAAAAACAATCTCTAGTAAATTGTTCTGTGGGAATCAAGGTATGTGTGATCTTGATTGGGATCATGCATATAAATGACAAACTCATCCTCATTATTAAAGGTGAACACTCCCTAACAGAAAATCCTGAGGAATCTTGTATTTCCATACTAATTCAGGAAAACACACATGCATGTCAGCAGCCTTCACTTGAGGAAAGATGAGAAGACAAAACACACACACAACATTAGACATAATGAAAGATGATGGTAGATGGAGACTGGGGAAAGGAGTGACATGCCGACACGAAAACATGGAAGGGTGACAAAAGTAGAAGCAGGACATAAAAGTAAGTGTTGTGAGGGAATGTACAGAAAGGAGGAGGGAAGAGATGGACTAAAGCGTTCCAGAGTTTCGCGGGTTATTTCTGACATTTTACCATTCACTGATAAGGCAGCTGTGGTTTTTTGGTTCCCCACTACACATGTATAGTCTCCAGCATCCTTTGGGTTCAGATCATGGATCAGCAGCTCCACCACCGTGCCCTCCTGCCTCATCCTGTACTTGTTACTCGGCCGGAGAAGAACGTGCCCCTTTGTCCACTCTACGGGGGCCTCTCTGGTCAGTTGGCATCTCAGGGTGGCCGTCCCACCTTCCACAGCTTCCACGCTCTTCAGCTCTTCTTCGATGAGCGCGGAGACGGCTGAGGAATGAAGCGTTCTCATTTTACTTCAGGAGCATCGTTACCAACTGCTGACCCCATATAGGACATAAAACCGAAACAAGTTCTCTTGGCACAGATAATAAGCTCTTGACTTACCTGCATTTCCAGGACTCTACTTGCATTTACAATAGCACACCAGGAGTTTGGGAGGAAATAGAAACAAAACAATTATTTTCCAATAATTAGAATATCAGAGTAATTACCCTTCTGATTCCCAGATGTTGATGGTCAAGACACACGAAAAACTTGCTGAGAAAATGCAAAAAAGAACTGCCTATTTAACAAAATGTGTAGCTGAGGCGCTTCTTACATCCTGGCTTAGAGCTCAGACAAGCACCTCTATCCAGAGCAGAAAGCAGAATGGTTATTTCAGAGGCAATATATCCTGTTATCAAAGATAAGTGGTTGCTATGTTTTAGCATAAAATTATGGCCCTAGAAAACAAGGAACATAATGGACCCAGCCAGAGCTGATTTTTGTTTGTACTGATCCATATTTTTTTTTTTTTCCTGAACACTCGTTATAAATGTGCAGGAGTAGCAAGACCATGGCAAGAACAACAACAAATGGTCACAAGCAGGTGTCTCATTCCTACCATGGATTTTGACTTGGGCTGTGGTCTGCTGGTCTCCAGTGTCACAGGTGTATCTTCCCGCATCTTCTGGTTCTGCATTATGAATCACCAGCTCTGCCACTGTCCCCTTCTGCTTCATTTCATATTTGGCACTTGCCTGGAGTGTGGCTTCTCCCTTCTTCCACACCACGGTGGCATCAGCTTTGCTGAGTTCACAGCGCAAGGAGACAGATTTCCCCTCTTCCGTTTCTGTGTTCTCCAGGGCTTGTTTAAAAAGGACGGGCACAGCTGGAACACAGAACCAGGGATTAGGACACGTCCTCCTAATCTGCTGTACAAGTGCCCCGTGATAGAATCATAGAACCATTTTGGTTGGAGAAGACCCTCAAGATCGAGTCCAACCATTAACCCACCGCTGGCACTGCCCCATGTCCCTAAGAACCTCATCTCTGCATCTGTTCAACCCCTCCAGGGATGGTGACTCCACCACTGCCCTGGGCAGCCTGTTCCAATGCCCCACAGCCCTTTGGGGAAGAAATTGTTCCCAAGATCAAATCTAAACCTCCCCTGGCGCAACTTGAGGCCGTTTCCTCTTGTCCTACCATTTCTTATTTGGGAGACCTACCCAGTTACAACCTCCTTTCAGGCAGTTCAGAGATCAGAAGGTCTCCCCTCAGCTCCTGTTCTCCAGCTGAACCCCCCAGCTCCCTCAGCCGCTCCCATCACACTTGTGCTCCAGCCCCTTCCCCAGCTCCGTTCCCTTCTCTGAATAGCTGTGACCTCTCAAAACCAGTCCTTTTCCACATGAGCAGAGCAGCCCTAGGACTTCCTTTGGCTGTGTGGTGTCAAAGTGATTCTGCTTGAGGGCTGGAAGAAATCTCTCCTCCAGATGTTATCATCTCACTGGTGATTCCTAGGAGTTTGGGGGAAGTTTCCTCTCATGTTTAATAAGGACCCCTTCAGAGTCCTCTGAGCATTCTCATCTAGTGAATTCCCTGCTGCTGCAGGGCTTTAAGACAGTTTTAATAACCTATATCTCTCCTGCTTTCTGCTCCAGCACATACTACTTTTGCTACACTACTGAATGTACTGTATTGGTTTAAGGGCATTGGGGAGTGTAAATGGCATCTGAGAGCCTTTAAAAAGGATATTTTGGGGAGTTTGATGGTCTAAACATTCATCAGTGGGCCATCTGCAATTTGCAACAGCTGATAGATCAGGAACTACGGCACATAGGGTATGGAAAATGAACTCTCTGTATTATTTATTTTTTGCTCATTGGGAAGTTGCAGATTTAGAATTGCAGGTGCATAATGTGAGGTTCCGTGAATGGAATATATGCAGGTGCTTACAGGTATGCAATATTACCTTTAAATTTTACATATGAATTCGTAGATGGCACTGCCACAAAAAGAGCTATGTGATTTTTTTTCCATAGAAGATCTGTTAAGCAAAGCCTTAAAAAAGCGTATCTAACTCTTCCTACCTTTTACTTTCACCTGAGCAGTGGTCTTCAGTTCCCCGGTGCTGCAGGTATAGTCCCCAGAGTCTATCGATTTGACATCTCGAATAATGAGCTCGGCCACAGTACCATGCTGCTTAAATTCATACTTCTCACTGGCATAGAGAACTGTGTCTCCTTTCATCCATTTCACTGGGGCATCAGGTTTACTGAGCTCACAGGTCAGCTTGACTTGTTTTCCTTCTTTAGTTTCTTCATTTTGGAGCTCTTTCTTGAAAAGAACTGGTATTTCTGAAAAAGAATATTGCGAATGTTTAAAAAGACATGAGACTGGAAACCACTTTTCCCTTTTTCTTTCAGACTTGGTTATTCAGATAGAAAAGCACAGGAACAGAAAAGCACTAACAAATACTAAACAGATTCTGGCAGCTAACATCTGGCTGCCATCACTCTACAAAAAAATATTTGAGACCATATGCTTATTTTCCCTTTAACCACTACCTGTACTATTGAAGATGTTGCTACTATTACTGTCATCATTATCAATATTAGTGGCAGATGTTGCACTGCTATTGATGACACAAAGTGTGTTTCAAACGGGTGGTCAGAACTTGACCACTGGCACAAAAACCATAAAATTTTACTGAGGTCAACTCGCACATAACACGGAGGACACAGAGAAATGGCCAAGCGCTTGCTGCCATGACCAGCGGTGTCGATTTCTCATTACAAAAGAATGAAAAAACACAACATGTTTTTGTCTGACATGAATATAGACTTAAAAACAGCACAGAGCAAACGCAGAGAGGAAAGCACAGCTGTAGGTGAAAGGGTCCCTGTGGAGATTCCTGTGCAGGCTCTGCCACAGCCTGGGATTCAAGGCTTTAAGGCGAGCTAATGTAGGGAAGGCACAAATTGCAAAAAACCCCTCAATTTCTTTCTGGCTTCTTCCATCTTCTGAATATACAGCTCAGCTACTAATTTGTGATGCAGTTTTCCTGTGGCTGTTGAAAAATTACAGCCTATTCTACCATGCCCTTTTAGCTCTAGTTTGGGACACCCAGTGTTTCATGGCTACTGACTTTTTTTTTCCTATTTTTGTGTTCTGCTGTTCTGATGTGACCCTAATAGGTAACAGAAAATTACAGCAGTGTAATTTGTTGTAGGGCATCCTTATTACTTGACCCCTTCACATCTACTGGTGATCTAAATCCATGTGTTCAAATCCTACATCCATCCACACGCTTCTCTGTGAAGAGATAATTGGGGCTGTTGTGTAACATGGACGCGTTTCTATTAGAAAATTTTTCTTCATCATGGATGAGATCCAAGTCTTAATGAAGTCGACACTGAACTTTCTTTTGTGTGTAATGGGTATTGGGAAAAAATCCTAGTGCTACAGAAGGACATAAAAAATTGGGATCACTAACCATGACCTCTCTTCTTAGTTACATTGTCAAGTTCTTCTCTTTCCTTGCATGGCAGACCTCAACCTAAAGTTGGCTTGTTTCTTTGCACTCTAGGTAAATACTGTGAGCAGATTGCCTTCCCTCATCATGCTCTGAGGTTCAGGTTGACTATTCCAACAACCAAAAATGCTTTTGGTTCACACTGACTTCTCTAATCCAGGTGCAGCTTCCCATCCACCCTTGCCCAGTGCGTTATACCAGCCTTGTGCAGGATGTCCACTGGTCAGGCTCAACACAGCCTGTGCCTGCTCAAACCTGCCCACGTGAATGAGCAATTTTGCTCACAGAACCCAAGCTCCTGCTCAACCTCGGGCTGGGGCATTGACTCAAGACAGGTAGGAGTGGTTATAGAAAGTGTAGTAGATGAGCCCAGTTCTGACATGGCTCAGGTCCAACATTGTCCTACTTGGTGCTTACCCGACATGCTCGGGGAAGTACACTAAAGTCTGGTGTGTTTAAGAAGAGAAATTCTGCTTCAGCTCAGAAAACAGCCCTTTAGATAGCACCTCCTGCCTGATCACGCTCTTTGGGTGCGTGACTCAATAAATTTGGCTGCCTAAAGCAATTACCCAGACAAATGTGGGTGTGTGAGCTCCTTTCCTGGATAGAGACACCAGTGGAGACAGCTTCAGAAGGTGATTCATCCTTTCTCTGGAACACCTTTTAGGATGGGTGGGTCTCCTATAGAGATATCCACTGACTTTTACTGACCTATTGCTCTGTTCTCTAGAGATCTTGGGCATTTAGCTTACAAAGAGTAAAACCAGGTAAGATGAAGGATTTTGCTGTTTCACATTCCATCACCTCTCCGGGTGTGTTCCTGATGACTTGATGAGAACCTCTGTGGTGCAAAGACATAAGGTTCCTAGACTGTTTTGCGTTTTTGTCATTTCAATTTATTCCTCTGACCTCAATGTTAGATGACAGGTTAGGACCCAAACCATCACTCCAAATGTTCTTACCCTTGACAGTAATAACCGCACTACTTTTAGCTGCTCCAGCCTCACACTCATATCTGCCACTGTCTCTTTCTTCTGCCCTGTGAATGACAAGCTTGGCTTCAAATCCCGACCGGCTGATGTTATACTTGGAAGAATTCCTAAGGCTCTTCCCGTCTTTGCACCACTTTACAGGGCTGTCTGATTTGGAGGTTTCACAGTGAAGGATCACATCCTCTCCCTCAGTGACTTCAGTATCAACCAGCTCCTTTGTGAAGATGCAGGGCTTCTCTAGAATCACATAAAAACCATCTGAGATGTTTCAGAAGAGGTGTGGATTTTCAGATCACAAGTAATCTGTGAGATTTACATCCAAGACCACTTGTATCAAAATTACAGGTCAGGGTTAGTAACAAATAATTCGGTGTTCATGACTACAAAGCCCTCAGGAAGACACCAGCCATGCTGTAAAATGTTGTTTAGTAAATACCTAACACCATCTGGAAGAAACTGAGAAGAAAATATGCCTGTTGAAGGACATAAAATCCCTTTCGCATCTTGCTAAATATGAACAAGATAGAGACACGATTTTCCTAAGTCCTTTTACACATGAGCTGATTAGTTTGAACCTTCTAACTGAATGTGGAAAAATTAATTCTGCATCAAGTGACGTGCAATAGAGGTTTCTGAAAACCACTCATCTAGAGCAGGTCTCATCTCATCAGTATGAATAATCTGAAAACCAGGCAGGTAGTTCAGACTGGAGGATGACAAACACCTCCAGAGACCAGATGCTCATTTCCAAAATAGTTCGTTAGGACAGAGATTAATTGCTCTCTGGAAGCACTTGTCTTTTTATATAACTTATAGAAGTAGCCTAAACTAGATACCAATAACTAAATTGGCCAAGGTAGGTCTTAAAAACCCAATCAGAAAATCAAAACCTGGTTTTGGTACCATAGCATTGCACATTACTGCTGCCAAAAGGAATCAGTTTTTTGCAAGTAATGTCTTTCATTTGCCTTCAGAAACAAAACAAAACAAAACCAAAACACCAAAACGAAACAAAACAAAACACACCAAAATAAAACAAAGCAAAGCAAAAGAAACCAAACAAACTGGTTGCATTTCTGTAGCATGGCAAAATGAGGGCAAATTTTCAAAATTTGAGGAAAAATAATTCTTTGCAAGAAATGTGATGGTTCTGAAAAGAATGAAAATGTGACCTGACACAGTGGAGACTGTGTGGTTTACATCTCTGGGCAATGAGAAATATTTATGTTTCCACTAAGAAAACACCTCTCTGATCCTGTACTTTTGGGCTGTCTAGAATTCATTTTTTCCCCTCGCTACTCAGTTTTAACTTTTCCAGAGAAAAAATTAATTTTCAACAATGACTAGCAGAAAACACATGTAATATTGCCTTTCAAACAATGAAAACTAAAGTAAAAACTTTTTTGTTACACTTTTTTTTTTTTTCCTCCTTGAACTAATTGATTTCTCCTGATTTATCACCACCCTATCAGCTCAACTCAAGGAAAACTGAGCAAGGCATCCAAAGTACAATCAACAGAATATAACGTTCCCATATAACATCCAAAAAACACATGGAGAGTTGTCCAGGATTACAAAGTGTTTATGCCCCAGCCCTAGCTTCATTATATAGGTAATGCTATTTTTGAACATATACAGATATGATGGGGCCAAATTTGTAGCATTTTTGTTCTTTTTTTTTAACCTACCCACATTAACCCATACTTATTTCTACATATTCTTTCCTTTCCTTCAGTTTTTATTATTGAATTACCTTTAACAACCAAACTGGCAGATGTTTTCTTATCACCAGCTTCAAATGTAATGACCCCCGAGTCCTTCAGTGAGAGTTTTTTCAACGTTAGCAAGTGATATCCACCAGGCTGAGACTGGATCTCATTAAGTTCATTGGTATGGAGTGGGGTTTTATCCAAAAACCACTGCACTTTGCTATAGTCTACAGGAGAGATTCTGCATTTGAACATGGCAGATTCTCCTTCTAACACAGTGACATCTTCCAGGTCTTCTGTTATTAGCACTTTCTGGCCTGAAAGGAACATAGATACATCAATTACTGGAATCTTCAGCTTCTAGCATGAAAATTGATATGGAAAATTCCAAGATTTCCCGTTTGAGTATTTCAAGAAAGAAATATATTCATG
This sequence comes from Pampusana beccarii, assembly GCA_013399365.1. Taxonomy (NCBI): domain Eukaryota; kingdom Metazoa; phylum Chordata; class Aves; order Columbiformes; family Columbidae; genus Pampusana; species Pampusana beccarii. The sequence continues at coordinate 167,749 of VWYH01001194.1, read as the reverse complement.
ATACACAAGACTGAAACACAATTCCCCCAATTTTGAACACAAAAAGACATTCACAGGAAGATAATATATACAGGACACACACCAAAATAGGATGAAGACTTCAAAGCACTAGAACACATATAGCAGAACACATAGCCGGTACAATGCACATCCGTTGTTTTAAAGTTTCTCTTAATGGAATTATCTGGAAAGGCTAACGGCTGCAGTGCTGACAGCATCACTGGGCTGTAGACATCACTAAGCAGGTGATCCCTCCCATGACGACCCCCCCGTTTTCTGGAGAAAATGTAATTTATTGAATCATAGAATCATTTCAGTTGGAAGAGACCCTCAGGATCATCGAGTCCAACCATAACCTAACTCTAGCACTAAACCATGTCCCTAAGAACCTCGTCTAAAGGTCTTTTAAATGCCTCCAGGGATGGTGACTCCACCACTTCCCTGGGCAGCCTGTTCCAATGCCCAACAATCCTTCCTGGGAATAATTTTTTCCTAATATCCAATTTAAATCACCCCTGGTGCAACTTGAGGCCATTTCCTGTTGGCCTATCACTTGCTACTTTGGAGAAGAGACCAACTTGTTTTCTATGGGACAGGACCACTCAGCCCCTATCTTCGTTGAGCTTAGTCTAACCAAAAACACAACGGGAAGGAGAGAGAGTGTCTAACTACAACTTCAATAAAAAGAAACAAAAAACAGCCCTGAAAACCTGTTTGTATAGATATAGATATCTATCTATAAATAAATCTAAAAAATAAAGATTATTACTGTATACAAAGATATACATGATGTTTCTCCTACTCACAAATCCAGTATAGGGAATTTTTACTTAAGCTTTGTGACAGAGAAGTATTTTTTCACTCAGAATATCTGGTGTTATAAACTTCACAGTAATTTCAGGTAGCTCACATCCTGAGGCCATGACAGGGATTAACCACACTTCTGCGCTTCTTAAGGCTGTTCTAGCAGATGATAAGAGGTGGAGGAGTCTGGCTTTACCCTGAGTTTTTAATAGCTAACTATAATAATTAATAAATGGACACTAACACTGCATCTCCATGTGACTACTCTTGAACTGTTCCTTCTCTTTGCTTTCTCACTTCATCTACTTCAGCTGAAGAGTCTCCCACTTGGAGCTCCAGTGAGGGAACTATGAGGAGCAGTAACAACCAGACCTCACTCCTTCCCTTAAACACTGCCCTGCTGTCAGCATTGGCCACCACAGCTCATTTACTGCCTGTGGCATCAAACAAAAGCTGCTTGGGTTGTACTTTTCAGCTGGAGACCTTATTGTGGCCTTTCCATACCTAAGAGGGGCCTACAAGAAAGATGGGGACAGACTTTTCAGCAGGGCCTGTTGTGATACGACAACGGGTGATGGTTTTAAACTAAAGGGGGGGAGATTCAGGCTGGAAATGAGGAAGAAATCTTTTGTCACTGAAGGTGATGAAACACTGGCCCAGGTTGGCCACAGAGTTGGTGGATGCCCCATCCCTGGAGCCATCCCAGGCCAGGCTGGATGGGGCTCTGAGCAACCTGAGCTGGTGAAGATGTCCCTGCTCATGGCAGGGGTGGTGCTGGGTGAGCTGTGAAGGTCCTTCCAACCCAAACTACTCTATGATTCTATGAGATTATGTCGTACCCTTCATCTCTTGAAGTGCAGAGGGACACTGAGCACTTCTTTAAGTGGACTTCTTCATTCCTGGACTGCCCATTCACCCGTCCCTTCTTATAAGCCACTACTGGAAAGAGGCATCAAGGCATATGGAGAAAAGCCTGGAGGCAGAATAATTTTTCCCTCTTCTAACAGCAGGCATAATGAATCATGTCCATCATACATTCACACAGGAACACCAGCCTCTCCTCACATCAGCATTTTGGGGTTTAAATCATACCCAAAGTACTCCAAATCCAACTTCTTCAAATCAACACATTTCTCTACATGTCCAGCTCTATATTTTTGTCCACGTGCCCTGCGTAGTCTATATACATCATGACTAAAGACCAGAAATCAGTAGATCTGTTTTCTATATGCTAAGAAATAGATCTGCTTCTGCATATAATGTTTCGTGGTGGAGAAACAGGATGCACAGTCATGTTCCTCTCATGCGTACCTTGCACGACTAGCTTGGCTCTGGACTGGGCATCGCCAATGTCGCAGGTATAAGTGTCACTGTCGCTCTTCTCCAAGTTTTTTATGGTCAGCTGCAGGACTTGTCCTTTCTGTGTGATCTCGTATTTCCTGCCAGCCCTGAGTTCAGCCATGCCTTTCCTCCAGACCACAGAGGATACAGCTTTCTCACTCTGGCACATAAAAACTGCGGTTCCACTTTCATCGACTTTTAGGTCTGAAAGTTCCTTGACAAAATAATTAGGTTTTTCTGAAAGGAAGAAAAGAAAAATACATAGAGACAGATTTGTTACCCAAACAAGTCCTGTGCATACAGAGTGGTCTTGGATCCCCTCTGCCCTCCTTGTAGAATCGCAGAATATAGGCACGGAGAGGATCTAAGAAGGTCACCAGGTCCACATATGTCACGGAGAATATCAGATAAAATATTTCCAGAAGATACCTGGGAAGTCTAATGCCATTGCACAGGTGCTAGTGAGATCTTATCTGTCAGATTGCACACAGTTTTGATCACCCATATTCAAAAAAGACTAACTCAAACTGCAAAATTTGGTTGGCTCATTATGTAGCACATAAGGTTGTTCGGTACCTACAAAGCATTTTTCCTGAGTTTTTTTAAAAGCCTTTAATCCATGACAGTTTTGAAAACTAAAAATTGGTCCTGCTCAGTGATATAGAAGAGAAGAACATCTCCCACAGGTTGCAGTTGTTTACCCCATCTTCTGTACATTCCAGCCCCAACGCATTCTTCAACTGACCTTGCACTGTGACCCTGGCTTTTGTTTTGGAGACCTCTGTCTCGCAGGTGTATTCCCCACTGTCCTTGACCGTGGAGTCATGGATAATCAGAATGGCCTGTGTTCCCTCTTGGTGCAACTCATATTTCTGGCTTTTTCGGATTGCTTTGCCGTCCTTGTACCACCTGATGTTCACATCGGGTTTTGACAACTCACAGCTCAGGCTGATGTCCTGCCCTGCTGGTGATGTTTTATCCTCCAGCTGTTTTGTAACCTCAGTAGGTTTTTCTGAAGAGGGGAAAAAAAAGTAAAAGGAACTTTGAATAAAAATCATGGTCGCTATATGACTGGGATTTTTGCAATTCAAATATCCAGTATGTTTTCACATTCCCCAGTGAATTATTCGTATTGTCTTAAGAAAGTGAGGAAAAAAGCAGTCTTACTCTTTAGTATGCAATAATTGCAGTTATGGGCTCTCAGTGAATATTAATTATTGCTTACAGGAACTGAGGACTTGTACTGATGGCATCCATTTCAGGGAATGTCATTTTGTTGTCACTGAAGCCACTGTAGATGTACAGTTACGGTAGAATCTATCTCATTAAATATAGACATTTACACTATAGAGATCCATAGCAGAGGCACTCACTCCAGGGCCACTCTACAACCAGCAGTGATCTGCTAAGTACAGGCAATGGGTCTCAAGGAACAATTTATTTTGTTCTGAATAAATCTAACTGTGGATGATGAACTATGAAAACTACCTGTTTCTTCTCTCTACTGACTGCCAAGGAGCTTTGGTGGATCATCTCACATGCACATATTTTGGGTAGTAATTATCTGTACAATTACACAATCCACTGCGTTCTGCAATTCTCAAATACCTATAAAAATTTACACCTTTCACTTGCTTTTAAGGGAAAATCTCAGTGCTCTAAGGTTGACAGAGAAGGCTGCTATCCGCTTTGGTCATAACAAGAGCTTGCCCTCATGGTTTACTGACATACCTTATGAAAAGACACCCAAGAAATCAAGCCCCAGAACCTTCCTGATCTCATTACCTTTCACAACCAGAGAAGCCTTGGAGGTCAGACCACGGGCAGTGAAAATGACTTCCCCAGCATCATCAGGAATCACATTTTTGATACTGAGTGTGTATTTCCGCCCCATGTTAGAGGCTTTAAATCTCCCACCACTTTCCACTTTGCTCCCGTTCAGCGTCCAGTTGAAGTCATCAATGCTTTCATGTGACAAGATACACTCAAAAGTGCAATCTTCTCCCTCCTGAATTTCAGTGTTCTTGAGCCGTTTGGTGATGCCAATGTTCAGTTCTGGAAGACAAAAAAAAAAAAAGCAGGTTAATAAAAGGAGAAAAGGTTTTTATGGTTAACATGAATAGTAGTATTGACATTTTTAGCTCATGAGACTGTTTTATCTATAGAATTGACAGGACAGCACTGCATTCCTTACAGATATATTTGACATGAGAAGGATTTCTCAGATGTTATCCACTCGGAATCACCACAAAGCTATAGATAAAGGGACACATGAATCTTGTGGCTTTGCTCTGGATGGACTTACTGAAGAACAGCTCATTCAGTGGAGAAGAGTCAAGATTCAAAGAGAGAAAAATTGTCAGAAATTAAACCTCTGGGATGTTGTGTGAGGTTTTTCTCCATGCTGATATAAGAAATATGATGTTTGTATTTGTTAACTTGTTACCATTGTACCCCTCCTTGTGTTGGAATCAGACAAATTCAAAATTCATCCCATTATCAACATGAGTTTGGGAGCCATGGACATTCCTCTTTCCTTCAGGCAGTCACAAGGATGAGAGGACAGGTTGAATTTCTGGGTTCTTCAATGCTGTCATACTCTTATGTTCCCACAACTGAGTCTGAATTACTAGCTGAACCATATGAAACACAAGTTGCTGTTTTGTTTTCTTTTGTTTTTGAGAAAGTAGTTAGTTGCTCTTCTGGGAGGAAATTTAGTGATGTTCAGGAAGGAAACATGGGAAACGTTGCCAGTACATCAACAAGTGAATGTCACTGAAACACCAGATATACTTCTGTAAAAGAGCAATGGGGATTGTTCAAACATCTCTGTTATGTGGTAAATTCTGTTAGCGCTGTTCAAGAGTGGAGGCCATTGAGGCTCGTTGAGGAACAGATGTGAGAGAAGATGACCAACCCCACCCATATTTGCAATGCTCCTTGATTTGCCATCATCTACAATACTTACCCTGAACGCTGACCTTTGACTTGGCAACATCAGTGCCAATATCACAGGTGTATAAACCTGCATCCGTCTTTTCGAGGTCATGGATAAGGAGGCACAGGGTCTTCCCAGACTGTATGTGCTCATACTTGTTACCAGGAGTGAGCTTCACACCATCCTTTTTCCAAACAGGTTTGACCTTCTCTTTGGAGACTTCACATTCCAGTTTAATCACACCTCTCTCCTCGCCAAAAACATCATCCAAGGACTTCATGAAGACAGCAGGCTTCTCTGAATGTTATCAGACAAAACAGAACAACCAAGATATTTAGGTTGAGACATTTTAAGTTGCTATCAAGTAATTAAAGAGAGCTTAAGTAAACCCTTGGCAATGCTGATGATACCAGTGCAGAACCTGAAGTAGTCTCACACCTCATGAGTGGAATGAGTTGGGACATCTGTCAGGCCCAGGAGACCCCATCACAGGGAATGAGGCTTGAAGAAGTCATGCTGGGCCCTAGTGAAGGCCAGAGGGGCAGTTTCACACTCCTATGGAATAGCTGCTCGACAAGATAGACTAGATTTAAGGAAGCACTTTTCTGCATTGTGGAGGAGCAGAAAATGTTCTCTGGGAGCGTCCTTTCCCATTGCAGCAGTCTACAAGTGGAGAGGGGTCAGGTGGATACAAGAAAAACGTGTGAAGTAATTGGGAGGTCGGCCTTCTAAAGCCAGAGAGCTGACACTGCCTTTTCTTGAAGCAGGAGCAGCAATAAAAAGATATGCTGCACATTTTCCTCACTTTTCTGAACATTTTCCTCTTGCCTCTTTTTTTAATTGATTCCCTTTATCTGATTTAAAATATATTCAACACTGAAGATTTTTATACATGGGAAATTTTTGACCAGATATAAAAGGAAGAAGGAAGAAAAAAATCCTTCAGAGCCTCAAAGTGGACAGGGTAAAACTATTCAGATACTCTGGGAAGGACGAATTAGTTGCCATTAGTCGGGAAAAATGTGAAGGAAATCAGAAAGATGATTCTCTAAGAGGATATGGAAGAAGTCAGACTCTGACTTTCAGAGACAATGGCTCAGAACGTTTCCCACTCATGTTTCCAGATACATGAAAGAGTTAATTTAACCCATATCAGGTTGCTCAGAGCCCTGTCCAGCCTGGCCTGGGATGTCTCCAGAGATGGTTCATCCACCACCTCTCTGGCCAACCTGGGCCAGGCTCTCATTGAAACCCTCATTGAAAAAATATTCCTTCCTTATGTCCAGCCTGAATCTCCCCTCCTTTAGTTTAAAACCATTACCCATCGCTCTTGAGACTATCCTGATGACAAGTGAAAGGATACTAAATAGCTATGGAAAGTTTTGGCAGGAGAGCGAAACAGTCTTCCTTAGAAAAATCATCAGTTACAGTAGAAACTTAGACTAGAAGAAAGCCCTTGCGCACTTATAATTTGACCCCAGAGAGGTGAAGCCTACGAGTACAATTTCTGGGTGGATATGGTAAATAAGAGCTCCTTTGCATCTCTTATTTACATTCAGGATGTGTGAGATCATGACTCACCTATCACCTTCAGACGGACACTCTCTGACACCTTGTCTGACTTCATTGTCACTGTGCCGGCGTCCTCAGGCTTGACATGCTTCATCGTCAGCGAGTAGCAATTGCCAACGTTCCTGATGTCATTGAAATTGTTGGTGTAAAGGAGGGTGCCGTTGAGGAACCATTCCACATCCTCGTCGTCGTGGGACAGCTCGCAGGAGAAGACGGCGGAGCTCTCCTCTTCAACTTCCACGTCTTGCAAGTGTTTGAGTACTTCTACATTGCGGGCTGTAGGAAACCAACATGCGCCATCACCACTTGTACCATAAATCAGTAGATTTCAGAGTGTTTACGGTTTATTAAATGATTCAATCTGGCCTCTTGTACACCATGGGTCATGGCATATCATTTACTTGGTTCTGTATTTGATCCAATTAAAAAAATCCGTTAAAAATACTACATTGTCTGGAGACCTCAATTCTCTTTTTACACGTAAAATTCTTCTGCCTTTTTTTTCTTTTTAATTTAAATATAAGTAAGACTTTCTAAAATAGTAATGACATTACAGTGATGCCTAAATACCCCACGGAGCTCCAATCCCTGTGTGCTCATCATAGCACACATTCATACTCTTTATGCTAAATTGACCCTGACTCACTGCTAGGGAAATAGAGAGGGTGAGATAAAGACAATAGTTTTGTCCCGAAGGATGAGATGAAGACAGTGCTTTTCGCCACAAACAGCAGGTACAAAGATATTAAGCAACTTGTTCAGGGAGCGACAGGAATTGAATTATTTTCTATTCCAGTCCTTGGCCAGAGATTTCTCTTTGCAATTTCTCCACTTACAAAATGCTGTTTCTCAAGGACCAGCTAACTCGAAGGAGGGCTGGGGAATATTAAATCATTTTGACGTGTGGATGAACCTCTGCAAGGCCAAACCATTACCAGGAGCTGCTCCCTGGACTTCCGTAAATGATTCAGCAGCTCATCTCCAAGTCTTGCTGACAGTATGACAGCAATCATCTTTTCTTACAGTTTCACCAGAGGTGAAGAACTGGTTAAAAATAATTCCAAACCTTGATGAGGTAGATCACTATGAATAACAAATGTAAGGCAGATATAAAAGTTGACACAGTGGTCAGGAAATGAAAACCACCTGATTCAGAGGCCTGTAGCAGTTTAACATAAATAACATTTTTAGCACAAAGTACCAGAGTTTTGTTTCCTCAGATGAAATGAAAAATAATGCGCCATGAGAAAGACACATGAACTTCTGCCTTACCCAGATGGTGCCTTTCCACAGGCACCACCATCATGGTAAGTGCTGGATTTCAGTATCATGGAATATCAGCATAGTGTGTAATACAGTCAGTTCACTTAAGATAGCACATTAATACAACATCAGCAAAAGGGGGAATCTACCTCTACTCAAGAAAAGAAACCCAGAGTGAAATACTGAACCATAAAGATATCATAGAATCACAGAATAGTTTGGGTTGGAAGGGACCTTCAAAGCTCATCCAGTGCCCCCCCTGCCATGAGCAGGGACATCTTCACCAGCTCAGGTTGCTCAGAGCCCCGTCCAGCCTGGCCTGGGATGTCTCCAGGGATGGTTCATCCACCACCTCTCTGGGCAACCTGGGCCAGTGTTTTACCACCCTCATCGTAAAAAATTTCTTCCTCGTATCTATGCAACAGGCATGCAAACCACTTGTACCTTCAACAGTCAGCGTGGCCTCGGTCTCCGCATTTCCAGCCCTGCACTTGTACACACCAGCATCTTCAGGCTTCACCTTCAAAATCTTGAGCTCTGCTGAATGCTCTTCCCGCTTGATTTTGTACTTCTCAGAGGGTTCGATGGGCGTGTGGCCCTTGAACCACTTCACAATCTTTGGAGAAGGCCTGAAGTCGCAGGACAGGATGACTGAATGGCACTCCAGAGCTGTCTTGTCCTCCATCTTCCTGGTGATCTGTATGTGGTAATCTGCAAAGCGGGCAAGAAGAAAGGATCAATCTGAAGAATAGGAAAGTTTCTAATCTGTATTTCGTGCCAATTGATTTAATATATGTCATTCGCAACTGTTTTGTGAAATGCTCAGATGATGCTACAGTTTCTGTTACAGAAGTGATTTTATTTGAAGCTAAAACAACATGATGATCTACAGAGAATGCTGGTTTCTATAAGATAATACTGTATATTAACTGCCAAATGCACAGTCTAGTTCTCGTTCAGTGCTTACTGAACCGCTCTTGAGTTTAGGACTTGATGGAAGTAAAAGTGAATTAAAGACAAAACAAGGACTTCAGGATGTGATCAGAGATATTCACTATGGTGACAGCGGAAGATAAAAAGCCTTGAAGCTTTGCCCCAGATCAAATCAATGACAAAGTGGATTAAGTAAATGAGCTATCAAACTTGTCTACTTTAGAAATGGGACAAAATAAAGTCTCCTGGCAAATTTGATCTGTTTTGTTCTATTTGGCAAAGTCAAGAAGGAAACAAACAAATAAACAAACAAAACAGTCTTAGTTCAATAGATTTGAATACCAGGTTTGAATACCAGGCACACGAAACTCATTTAATCATATCCCTTCCTAAGACATTGCTGTTTCATTTCGTGCATTCAACACTGCACCCAACAACTTGCAACTGAGAATTAAGCAGATCTTCCAGGTACACAAACATTTCCAAGACTTCGGTCAGTGGAACCTTCACAGTAGACAGTTTGTCTGATAAATCACTTTCCAGGGACTGCAAAAAAGAGGATCCTTCATTATATAATCCAATACAGGACATATCACATTACCTCTGACACGCAGGTTTGCTGTGGATTTTGATTTTCCAATGGAGAACTGAACAGTGCCTGTCATATCCGTGCTGGTTTTCAATATCGTCAGCCTGTGGATGGTGCCTTCTTGTTGCATGATGATGTTTCTGCCAGCCTGCAAGGCTTCTCCACGTAGAAACCATTTGGGGGGTTTCACGGATGGGATGGATATCTCACAGGCAAAATTGGCTTCTTCAGGCTCAGTCACATCCTCATCACACAATTCCTTTACAATATTAATGGCTTGCTCTGGATGAAGGGTGGAAAGCAGGGGTTTAGGAGTCAAGAAAGAACTCTTTCATTTGCGTCCTGCACACTCATGCCATCTTTACTGCACTTGAATACTGCACTTACTGTCTCAAAAGGTCTTAAAACTTTATTTTTTTTGCATAAAAATAAACATCTATTGCTGGTCACAGTCACTGACACTGTGAAACTGCCTCAAGAGAATCCAGATTTGATTGCAAGTCCTATTTCTAAAGCATGTTCCTGCTCTGATGTTGAATTCCTGGCACTGTATAAAATGGAAAAGAAGATCCATTGAAATGCAGGTATGGATAGTAGAAAAGACTTCGTCTAGCTACAGCAACTTTTCTCTGAACAACAAACATCTGATAAATTTCTCTGGAACTGGAATTTCCTTACGAGAATATACCATATATTCATTTTCTACGATGTTCCTACCCTTATAATCCTAAAAGAATCAATATCAATGGTTATTGAGTGAAATCAACACTGAATTGAAATAGTTTTTAAGTGGTACTGTATTTTCAAAGTAAATGACAAGGGCTTTTTGAATCAACCAATCCTCCTTCCAATGCATCTTAGAGGGGAAAAAATGGTTTACTACCTTCAACGAAGAAATTAGCACTGCTTTTGTCATCAAAGGCATCACAAGTGTACGTGTCTTCGTCTTCATAATCCGCATCGTTGATGATGAGTTTCCGATAGACACCTTCGCTCACAATTTCGTATTTGTCGCTTGGGTGAATTTCAACGTCCTTTTTGTACCATTTAACTTTGGCGTTGGCACGAGACACCTGGCACTCCAGGAATCCCCGATGCTTTTCAAGAGCAATTTTATCTCTCAAAGGCTTCACAATTTTTACAGGCAGCTCTAAAAGGAGTAAAAAAAGACAGAATAATCAGTACAGTTTCCATGAAAGATGTAAATTAAAAACTCACTATCATTATTTCTTTTTTGGGCAGTTATGTGGATAATGACAGGAATCTCCATGATGCTAAATACACAGCACATGACGAGCTAGTGAAAGCAAACCTTTTTATCCCTATTTTACCATTTGAATGGCTGAACTGCAGAGATAATAGGTAATTTACTCAACACTACACAGAAGTGCTATGGCACAGCCAGGGACTGATCTGAGATTTCCCAAGCTCCTCATCGGTGCGTTAATTTAAATGTCTTCCTTCTCTCTATCACACTGTTAATGTTAAACCAAAAAAAGAGCTGCATTATTTTAAAACATGCACCAGAAAGAAAAAATGCAGGAGAAAGTCAAGCTACAGCTTTTTGTCCCTCGAAGTTCAAACATGACTTTTAATGTCTTAGAGTACAAAATCAATCTCCTGAGAAAACAAATGGTGTTATTTAGCAAAAGCAAATTCCCAGCAATGAGGTTGATATTTGACGTGCAGTAGGTAGGCAGGAGTTTTTCTTTCCATGAAAGCTCTATGTGTTGTTTCACTTTCCCCATGTTAAAAGCAAGGGAAGTTGGTTGGTTTGCATAATAGCATGAAAGAGCTTAAGCAGTATAGGTATGAAAAGTATAATTACCTTTTACAGTCAGTTGGGCACGAGATTCTGCCTTTTCTGCTACAAATTTGATCTCTGCTGCATCTTCAACTTGGACGCGTGTGTAAGTCAGTGAATAGGTCTTTCCTGAGAACAGACACACAACCAGACATGGGTTATCCTGAGCAAATATCTTCACTCTCCAAGGCAAACAAGTATCGCTCATCTGTCTTCAGTGCATCAGGACCTGCTCTCATGGCAGAAAGGCCGACCATTCTGCTACATCTGTGTCCCTGCCTCCAAGGACTGACAGAATCATAAAGTCATTGAATCACAGAATAGTTTGGGTTGGAAAGAACCTTCAAAGCTCATCCAGTGCCACCCCTGCCATGACAGGGACATCTTCACCAGCTCAGGTTGCTCAGAGCCCCGTCCAGCCTGGCCTGGGATGTCTCCAGGGATGGTTCATCCATCACCTCTCTGCCCAACCTGAGCCACTGTTTCATCACCTTCATTGTACAAACTTTCTTCTTCATGTCTAACTAAATCTCCCTCCTTTAGTTTAAAACCATCACCCCTTGTCCTATCACAACAGGCCCTGCTCAAAAGTCTGTCCCCATCTTTCTCATCGGCCCCTTTTAAGCACAGAAAGGCTGCACTAAGGTCTCCCCAGAGCTCCTCTTCTCCATCTGAACACCCCAGCTCTCTCAGCCTGTCCTCCCAGCAGAGCTGTTCCAGCCTTGGATCATTTCTGGGGCTCTTCTGGCCCTCTCCAACAGGTCCGTGTGTGTCCTGTGCTGAGGAACCAGAGCTGGACGCAGTATTCCAGGTGGCATCTCAAATGTGGTCCTGACCATCTGGAAAGTTCTTGGAACAGAAGGACTCCACCCACTACCAGATGATACAAATTCCTACCCACTGCTGGCGGTATGGGATGGTAGGGTGACACCAAATTTACCTTATTAAAGTTCCCACCATGTCAGTGTCCCAGCCCAGTTGCAGCCCCAAAACAAAAGGAGAACTCTGTGCTAAACCTTCTTAACTTGAATTTGAAGGTGAGACCCTTCTGAGTAGTCTCCAATAACAGCGCCTGTTCCAACCCACCCCATTCAAGAATGAAATTCCCCTTTTTCATCTCACCATCTTGGCGCATTCTAATATTGTCGGCAGCCTTCAGCTTGTTGTCATTTTTGTACCATTGGGTTTGGACCTCATCGTGTGAAATCTCACAGACGAAAGATGCACTCTCATATTCATTCACTTCCACATCTTCCAGTGGTTTAACAATCTTGATATCTCGGGCTGTGAAATTGTAGAGACAAATATGTGTTTGTGGTTTCTCCACAACTGAGTGTGGTGTGTCTACCTTCTGCATACTTGCATTGAGAAAATGAGATTTATTGAACACCAGCCTCCCTTCCTCAGTAGTTTATCTCTTCAACACGGTAAATACTTTTTACTCTTGAACCTACAGGTAGAATTACCAGCTACAGTGGAGCCCACTGCAAGGGGATTTTATGGATGCTGGAACTTTACACAGGTTTTAAGAGAAGTTAAACTTATTAATGATAGAAAATCTGCCAAGGAGAACTAAACACAATCTCTTGTGTCACTACAAATCTGTCTCTTCATGCTCTCCTCTTACTCCCTTACTTGTGTGTATCAGCCACAGGGACCTCAGACACACGTTTTACCGAGGAGATAACTTTTCTGTTGTCTTCCGAACTTAGTATAATCCTTTAACTCTGCAGCTTTGCACTGATTTATGTCAGAACTGACACATATTTCTGTGCTACTGCAGCGTTTTCCTTTTGAAAGGGAAGGTCTTGATACACCTTGAATTAGCCTCAGGAGCAGAGTTCAAACGCAAACCAGCCAGCATTCAAATAGAAACCCATCCCAACCACAAAGTCAGAGGGAAAAGGAGGAGTTCAACAGAGCAATGGAACAGGATAGATGTTCGTGAAGATATTGCTGAATCCAAGTGGCCACATGAGGACAGCATCTAGTAAGCAATAAGAAAGAGCTGATCTGTCTTTTCAGATGTCCCTCTGGAAAATGACATCTGCAGAGCTGTCAGTTCAGAACTGGCCTTTAGCACTAGCTTATCTCTGGTGCTTCAGAGCCCAGTGACAAAATACATCTGGTGCTTGAGCAGCTGCACAGTGCAACACACAGAGGGAAAAAATGTCTTGAGGATAAAGGAGATGTGCAGGCAGAAATTGTGGCCCTTTCCTTAGCATTTGCAACATAAAAAGTAGGACACTTCTTGAGATCAACCCAAGGCTTGTCCAGTCCCTATTTAGACAAAGTCCCCCTGTGACAATGGCAGAAGCCAAACCAAACCGCATCAGCACCAGCCACTGAATCCCCGATTTGTGCCAGGCTGTCTGGTATTTGATAACTTGTCAACACAGAAACACCATTCAAATTCCGGAGAACAGAAATCTCTTATGATAAATGGAAAACTAAACTAGCACTTCTTCCAAAAATACTCCTCTAAAGGTAGAGCAAGCACAGGACAGCTCTGCCAGCACCTTCTCACTAGGAAGAGAAATTCCAAAATGAGTAAACGCAAAATACACAAACTGTCCCCCAATCATTTCTCACTGTGTAGTCAAAATACTGTAGTCAATGTAATTTCCTACTTCAGTCAAACATACCATGAACCTTTAGGGTAGCTGATGTCTTGTCTTCAGCTGCTTCACACTTATAGGTTCCCTGGTCTTCATATTCACACTTGTGAATGATGAGGCTTCTCTTATTTCCCTGGGAAACAATCCCCACTTTTTTACTTTGACGGAGCTCCTTCCCATCCTAGAAGGGAAAAAGTCCAAACCAGATCACCATCAACTCTTCTACGTTTGCAGTGAGCAAAATACTCAGATCTGTGCTTAATTCACCTCTCTCATTGGACTTGATGGAACTGTGCTTACTGAAACATTTGCTGAAACTTAAGCACAGTGCAAAGTTTTTAAGAAGCAGGAATGGCTGAAGAACGTTCCTAACTTTCGGTTGACATTAGGCACCTACTTGAAGGCTTAAGGCACTGTGTAGGGTTGTCAATAAGCCCCTAAAGACATTACCTTAAAGAAATGCTGTTATTCCCATTTAAGGGAAGTATCAGCTGGGCCCCAGGGAAGATACATGAAATGCCTGAGCTGATTCCCAAAATGACTGTCAGGTGCAAAGGGAATTGAGGTTTCACCTTAAATCACAGCTTCCAGTGAGGCTATAAATCCCTGGTGAAAACTGCTAGGTGTGAAGTAAAGCACAAGACTGCATTGCTATCAGCAGCAGTGCTCACGTCCTATGCAAGAATAGAAAAGTTTAGCTTCCAACCTGATAAATACACCCAGTAAATAAATAACAGAGTGACGAACTGGGCAAGTCAACGAACATAAGTACAGGAGAGCAACACTGAGAGTTGTATAGCAAAGGCTCAGACTCACATCCCCTGGAAGTGAAATTAAAGGTTCTCATTCCCTTCCAGAGAAGTCAGAAATTAAAATATCACTATCTGTTAAGTGCTTTACCTTGAACCACTTAACATCCACGTTGGGCCTGGACAGCTCACACTCAAATGTGACCTTGTCCTTCTGAGTTGCACTGATGTCTACCAAAGGTTTGCTGATCCTCACAGGCAATTCTGAAAAAAAATATGAAGTCCGGTTAGTGGGGAATTAGGTCTCCAATCTCATCTGGCACAAGCAATAATTAATAGGTAAAGAGTAACTTCCATGCTTAATACAACTTGTGACAACAAAAATGTATTATATTGAGTACATTAACATGAGTTGTTCTGTGGACAACGGTGTTAAAATAATCCCATTGACATCACAAGGATATGTTACCGATGATGTTCCAGTGCTTAACATCCTTCACAGTTACCAGGAAAGTTTGTTCCTCTCTTAAAAGCTCGGTGTCTCAGCCAGTAGAAGACAACCATGTCCCACACCAGCCAGGACTTGAAACTTTCGGGTCTATGTACCTTTCACAGTGAGCCTCCCTGATGAATGAATGCCCTCTGCTTTGAAAGAGAAGAGTCCTGCATCTTCCAGAGCCACTGAAGAAAGAGTCAGCGAATGTTTCTTCCCCAGGACACCAATATTGATATTCGGCGAAGGCCTCAACCGGACGCCATCTTTCTGCCAGGTCCCTTCCACGTCCTCATGTGACACCTCCACCTCGAAGGTGACGGTCCCTTTCTCAGATACTTCGAGGGGCTGAAGACCTTTCACCAGCTTGATCTGCCTCACTGGAAAAACAAGGACAAGTTGGAGATCTCACACCGACAGCTGTGAAACATCTTGGGGACTTCCAAAATAGATTATTTCCCTGTTCCTCATGCAGGCACCTGCCAGCTAATTGCTATCTGCCAATTAAACAGCCACCCTTGCAGAAAATAAAACCTGCTCATGACCATACTGCTGGGGCAAACATATCAGCCAAACATGGCAGAAAATTGGCCCTTTGTCTAGAAAGATCCACCAGTCTCACTGTCTGTGCCAAAAATAAGCTTTGAAGTTGTGCACACACACAGAGAAGCAGAGGCGTTTCTGTGCTGGGTGAGGTGGTCACCAATAACCATCAGGAAGAAACACTCTAGAAGAAGATGGTGCTGTTGTTACTGGCGCTGGGACCAGGCTCCCTGTGCTGTATCACAAGAGAGTTGTTGCTGGAAATACTTGTTCTTCATGCACAATTCAAAGGAAAGAAGATGGTCAATAGAGATTAATAGAGCATAAAGAAATAAACAATATTTTTCAGCTTTTCAACCAGAATAAAACAAGGGAGGGAGAAAAGTAGCAGGGAGAAAGNAAAAAAAAAAAAAAAAAAAAAAAAAAAAAAAAAAAAAAAACAAACGTTACATGATGTGAAGTGCAGTGACACCTTACAGATTGGGAGAAAAAGCATTTGTGTTTTGTGTTGGTAATACCTGTTCCCAGTACAAGACATTAGTGCCCTATCAGCCAGTAAAATGGATTTAGTGTTTAAACTTGTCTCACCCTCAAAGGAAATAAAGTTGACAATTAAAAATAAAATAAAATAAACGGAAAAACCTCAACCAACAAACAAACAAAACCAACCAACCAACCAAAACCACCACTCTTCAAAGCCACAAACTACTCACAAAAGCCTTCAAACCTTCAGCTCCCTGTGGATGCCCTGGGAATAGTTCAACTTTCCTAGTGTATGTTTAGTAGAGAGAACCCACATTCAGACAGGATCTGAATGCAAACCTGGCCAGACTGAGGGCTCTGTTCCATGGTCTGCACTCAGCTCCTGGGCTGGGGACACCGTGGCCTCTCTGAGGCTCAAACATCTCCTGATGGTATCTGTCCCTGTGCCACGTGGGGAACAACAGGGAACAAGCTCTTTCTCCAAAGGTCCCACAGAGGTGCCAGAAGAAGACTATGACTTTATGAAGAAACTGGGTAGAAGCGCAGTAGTGATCTTCCCAGAAGGACAGTGGTGGACTCCATGAGGTGCCAGATCCTTGTGCCTTTCCAGACCCCTCTGTTGCTGTCACATCTCACAGCAGGTTTACAGGGGAACATACACATCCTTTACAGGATCTCATCTAACTCCCCTCTCAAGGAAACCACACTGACTCCTCTACCATGGTCTTCTCCAAGCTCACGACCACTTAAACACAAGTTTGCCCCAATGGCATGTCTTGAACCAGACAAATGAGTGAAGCACAGACACTTCCAGGAGCTTGTTCTTTGCTTCCCAAACTAGGATACCAGCTCTTCTAGCTTTGCTCACTAGAGGTTGCATCATTCTCTGCTTTCTGAACTGATTTTTAGCCAGTCCCTATCCCCTCAGGGTACCTTATTCTCTAAACTGAACAGCGTCCCTGCTACTCTCTTACCTCTCCCTTAGATTAATAGATACTCCAGCCCCTCAAACAGTGAATGGACTGAGGATCAAACTGAAATTATTCCAATGAAACAGTGAAAGAAACTTCCAAAAACATTAACTAAATAACAGAGCCATTTTTAACTCAGCAGGTGGCCTCCTGGTTGTATCCTCACCTGGTTCTGTACACAGGACTGAAAAAAAAAAAACAAAACTTTTTCAAAGGTCTTCTCATAAAACAGCAATAGCTGGAGGATGGTAGAGCTCTTACAAGATTTATTTTAATAAGCAATATTTTGTGTCCAGGGATTTGAAATTTCATACTCATGATCCCGGTATAATTTCTGCTATAATTAATTGACCTAAATATCCTTTTCCCTGCTGAAAGCTTAGAGGTGTATCTGAGGAAGAACCACTTTACCCATGACTGACTTAAGTTTTCCACAAATATCTCCTCCTGGTCACAACTGAAAATAGACATTCAGCCAGATACGTTATTGGTTTGAGCAGCTCAGTTGTTTTTAGGATCTTGTGGCATCTTAAGATCAGAACAGGTGCTTATCTTTTGATGAAGCAGCTTCTATGCTGGAGTAAATCAACAAATTTTCACATAGCTATTCCTTATTTATCTTGTTCTGAAATCAATTTCAAATGAAACAGTATCAGTCCAGCTTCAGATTTTTTATATAAAGGTCCACTAAAATCAGGATTCTTAACCTAAAGCTGAGCATCAAATAGTAGCAGGTCAGTTCCCTGGACAGTGAGCATTTAAAGAACTTCTGCTGACCTCAATGTAAGCTCTAACACATTCTACTGAAAAGAGGCCTTTTGCTTAAATGCCAAAAAATGGAGCATAATTTTAGACTTTTAGATGCTTGCTCTTGTTTTAAAGCAGGGTGGGAGCTCCACGCTGTCTCAGTTGGAGGACCTGGGTGCAGAATACATATAGTACAGTGAGATTCTTGTACATTGTCCTTTTCCTGCTGCATCTCATAACTAAGGCTTGGATGATTATACACAAAAACAACTCCTTGCTACAGTGAGCCCATTCCCCTTTTTGATCGTGGTCACGCTCAGATCACCTTGAGTTCCCATCACTGTATGAAACTATCTCAATTCATCAACAGAGAAGCTACTTTTTTCCAGTGACACTGAGTGTAAGCAATGAGAATGCAGCTGGCTGCCTGGGAAGCACAAATCAAAATCCTCTCTCTCTATCAGAACAGGATGTTTATAAACCAGAGGCAGACAAGCATTTATTCTTGCGTGACTCACCTTGCACAAAACACTTTTGTCAGCTATCATAACAAGCCAATTACTTCCTATATAAACACTGTTCCATCACTTTTTTATTTTACCACTTGGCTATAGCAATAGCCAGTGCCTAAAACCAGGTGTAACTTAATCTACAACCAACTGCTGAAACATCTTGCTGGAAGGAAACCTGAGTATCACCCAGAGCCTGGAAAAAAATACCTTGGGGTGCAATGTGTGGAAGTGGATGGAGCAGCAAACTTTGCATACTGCGCTGCATTCTTCCAACACGCTGTGACCATGGAAGGGCTGTGCTTCTTTATCTGCTGTGTTCAGTTCATTCCATTTAACTGAGACCATAAACCTGAATCTAGTTCTAAATCAGGACTGCAGTCACCCATTGTAGCTTGAATAGTCAGAAAGACACTCCAGAAGGTAATTCAGTGCATCTGACACTTAAAACACCCTCTGGAGGTCTTTTTCTTTCTCTCTGTTGATTACAGAAGGAGCTGAAAGTGATGTGCTAGAGTCAGGCTGAACGAATCCAAGTTTAACCTACCAGCTGCTAGCCACTGGTAATGTCTGTTCTTTTTTCTAGAGCTATTTATTTTAGATAAAAGTTGAACAACTGCCAATAGAAGCGATATAACTGCCCCATACCAGGATGCTAAAGCAGTGGGGTTTTGACAACAGTCAGACAGGAAGATTTTGGAGATGAAGCTGTCTTAGCAGTGCGTGAAAGTGATTTGACAAGCCCTGCTCTGTATGAGGCAGTCTGTCAACATTTTTTTGTGTCTTTGGTACCATCAGAAGAGTGCAATATTATAAGGCTTGAAAGAGATAGAAAAATCATCTAGCCCTTCTCTCTCTCTCTAGGACATGCTCAGCTTATGTCATCCCAGACAGATATTTCACTAGCCTTTTCTTGAACTCATGATGGAGGCTCCAAAATGTCTCCAGACAACCTATTCAGTCATCTAACCACTAAAAAGCTTTTTTTATTGTTTAACCTGGATCTTTCTCATTGCAATTGAAGTCCATTATTTCCTGTTGTTACATGGAGAACAAGCGGTTCCCTTTCACTTTACAACAGCCTTTTATGTACTTGAAGTCTTTTATCAAGTCCTTCCTTACTTATTATTTATGACCTACACAGCACCAATTGCTGGTAGGGGCTTTATAGACAAAATTAGATAGTCTGTAAGTGCTTAAATCCTTCCTTCTATCCTGTAACAATCATGACAACAGGATGGAGGAAAAAGGACAGAAGTACAGGGCTACAGCTGAGACACCATTAGCAGCATTCTGAGATAGACAATTTGCTTTTGTAGTTTTTTTAACCCTGACTGAATATAAAGAGACATTCTGAAAGAGGTGGTTTGCGAAGAAGAATTAGGCACATGGATGGCTGAAGAAGGAATGGTTTGCTAAAAGCCATACAAAGGAAAAAACAGAGTGAACCAGACAGTGAGAAATTTCTGAGGGAGGAGAGGAATCAGCTAAAAAGCTTAATGGTGAACAGCATGACTGAAAGTTGGTGGGATGAGGTGGAGGGAACAAGAATCAATCAGCTATTCTCTGTTTATTGCCCTTGCTTCCACCTCCTCTTAGTCATTTGATTGGTGGCCAAGCCCATGGTTGTGTCCCCGTGTCCCCGTAGCAGGTAGGGGTGGTAGTGGCCATTATAATCATGGAAGAGACCAGAATCCACCTCCAAACCCTGACCAGGGTATTTATAGAACTGGAGATCATTTAACTTACTTTCCACATTGATCTTGGCTTGGGTCTTGTCATCAGGACTCTCACAGCAGTAGAAGCCCCTGTCTGCAAAGGAGATGTCCTTAACCACCAAGGTATGTTTTGTTCCCTCAGCTTTGATCTCTATTTTTTCACTGGGCTTCAACACGATGCTGTTCCTCATCCACTTCACCTCTGCAGGCTTGGTTAGCTCTACCTCCAAGGTCACTGTGTCCCTCTCTTCAACTGTTTTGGGCTCCAGTTTCTTCTTGAATGAGATTGAGGCCTCTGCCAAAGGAGAAAAAGTATTAGTAAGAACGTAGATGATCCAGAAAACAGGTTTTGAGAGAGAACTAAAATGGTGGCTCATGCATCTCCAGTCCCAATGCAACGTGAGTATCTGTATTTAATGATGCAAAAGCAGAATTTCCCTACTACTAACATAATCAGCCAGAGAGAAGGACATGTAAAACAAGTCACAGCATCAGTGAAAGCCTGTCAAAGGGACATTATTATCTCCTACCTCGGACTCTGAGATTGGCTTTGCTTTCTACACCTTCAGCGTTGGCAGAGATTTCAGCTGCATCTTCCAGCGTCAGATCAGTGATGGTGAGGCTGTGGTTGGTGTCCTTCTGCGAGATCACGTACTTCTTGCTGGCTTCGATCTTGACACCATTCCTGAACCAAGTGACCACGGCATCACTGGGAGAGACGGTGCACTTGAACACAGCTTCTTTTCCTTCCTCAGACGCCACACTGTTGAGACTTGTAACAAATTTCACCACTCTTGGAGCTGATGGATAGGAATAAAAAATTTAGGAGTGTATCTTTGAGGCATGGTATAAAAACCTTTAAAGAGCAAAAAGCTTTGGTGATTTTCAAAGAATCATAGAATATTACAGCTTGGGTTGGAAGTGACCTTCGAAGCTCATCCAGTGCCACCCCTGCCATGAGCAGGGACATCTTCACCAGCTCAGGTTGCTCAGAGCCCCGTCCAGCCTGGCCTGGGATGTCTCCAGGGATGGTTCATCCACCACCTCCCTGGTCAGCCTGGGCCAGGCTCTCATCACCCTCAGGGCAAACAATTTATTCCCCATGTCCATCCTGAATCTGCCTCGTTTAGCTTAAAACCATCACCCCTTGTCCTATCACAACAGGCCCTGCTAAAAAGTCTGTCCCCATCTTTCTAATAGGCACCTTTTAATTATGGAAAAGATGCAATAAGGTCTCCCCGGGCCTTCTCTTCTCCAGGCCAAACACCCCAACTGTCTCAGCCTGTCCTCATAGAAGAGGACTTAAAATGGCCGAGGACAAAACCAAGGATTCCTCCAAATCGCCACCATGTAGTTCTAGAGACATACCTTTGGGGGTGATGGTAATGCTGCTCTTGTCATCCCTGGACTCGCAGGAGTATTCTCCCTCATCCTCAGCCCAGATCCCTGTTATCGTCAGTGTTCGCTTGAGCCCCTCCTCATGAATCTGGAAACGCTTGCTGGGCTTGATCTGAACTCCGTTCCTGCACCACACCACCTTCCCCTTGGCATGGCTCACATCACAGGTCAAAGAGACGCTGCCTCCAAGCTCAGCATTGACAGCTTCAAGTTTTTTGGTAAACTTCACTGGAATTTCTGAGATGCAGAAGGAGGAAAATGATGAGAAAGGAAAAGGTAGGAAATCTGTTCCACAAAACCATATCTGGCCAACTTTAAACAAAACGAACAAAAAAAATGTGGGGATCAGGGTAGATAGAAACAAATCCATTTCCGACTAGATCATGTTGCTCAGAGCCCACTCCAGCCTGGCCTTGAATGTTTCCAACAATGGAGCACCTACTACCTCTCCGGGCAACCTGTTCCAGCGTTTTACCACCCTCATTGTAAAAAATGTCTTCATCATGTGATGACAGTGGGGAGCATACACCAGGAAAAGAACCCATCGTAGGCCTCATTGTTCCTCTGAGTGCCCAGCAAAGCACAAAAATTGGGTATTTACAAGCAGAAGAACCTCTCTGGCCCATGGTAGGGCAGCCCCAGCATCTGCCACAGCAGTTCTAGCCTTGAGTTCGGAACAGTTTTAGAGACAGTTTGGACCTCACCTCCATCCTACCATGAGGGAAACGCAGCTGTTGGGTTGGAACACGACCTGTGCGCTGCTCTGTGCTCACCTTTCACTTGTACTTTGAATTCCTGCTTGTCGGTCTTTGTCTGGCACGTGTACACGGCAGTGTCTGTGCTATCGGCCAGGTTCACCGTCAGGGTCCTGGATGCCCCCTCACTCTTGATCTCGTATTTCTTGCTCGCCTTGATTTCTGTTCCGTCCTTGAACCACTTTACTGCAGCTGTTTCGAGAGTTACTGAAGTAGCCAGTGTGATGCTTTCATGTTCTTGAACGATGAGAGGCTCTTTCTGGACAACTTTCTTTTCAAATTTAGCCTCTGGTTCTAGGAAAGACATTAAAATAGGAAAAGTAATAACTTTGATCTCAGGTCCTTAACACAGCAGTTTTCTATTACCCTCTCTTCATGACTCACAACACCAGCTCATCCATAATCTGTAATAATTGAGGGAATATTGGTGGATATTTGTGGCTGGTGTAATCTTCTGCTGATCTGACAGGCAACCCAGAGCTTTTACTTAGAAGAGAAGCAAAGGACAAGGAATGCAAATATATATATTTTATCTGCTAAAATCTCATTTCTTAGAAGTAAAATGACCTGTACAATTATTTCCTCTCCAATTTTTAGGATTTTAGATCTAATTAAGAAGAAATATTAATATGTTAAACCTGAATTTATGGCCTATTTTCCCTTCTGCTTGCTCTATTCCTTTTCTCTTGGCTCCTTCTCTATCTTGTACAACACTTTGTCACAAAACCGGGCAGTTTTGGGGCACACACAGCAGCAGACCAACTTTTCTCGGTCACCTCTCTCAATTTCTGCTCTTCAAAACTTCCCACTTCTACTTTCAGCTCCCCACCACTTAAAAAGGTTGGGCAACAGGGTGCATGAAGGAGACACTAAGCAAATAACTGTATAGTATTTCCATAGTGAAAAAAAAAGTCTTCAGCCAGATTTCCCATCTCCACATCGCTAGATTAAAAAGGTCAAATTAACATGAGAAGTGGTTCACCGATGTTGCTCCACGGAAAACGGTGGCTGTACCGTGGCCACTGGGTAGGGAACACCCAGTTTTCCTCTAAGCTTCACAGAGAGCTGCTTAGGTGAGTCCTCACCGGTTGGTTCCAACTTGAAGGTCATCTTCTGGCCTGCAGCCTCACAGATGTATTCTCCAGCATCTTTCTTCTCCAGCTGCTCTACAACCAGGTGCCGGCTTTTGCCCACAGTTTCTATTTTGAATTTTCTAGAGGGTACAAGCAGTCTTCCGTCCTTGTACCATTTCACTTCGGTTGCCTCCTGTGCTACCTCACAGCTGAGGGTGGCACTTTCTGTCAGGACAGCGTTCACCTGCTTCTGGACCTTTTCTTCATTTATAAATGCGGGTTTTGGCTCTGAATGCAGAAAAGGAAGAAATTATTGATTGAGGGATTAAAATGAGATTAGTCTTACAGATTTCTGTGCAGACGTTTGGAAAATATTTAGATTGCCACTTGTCAAAACCAATTGCCTTCACTGGGTGATATCTACCTTCTGTGTGACCAAATCACAATGTGGAAAGTAGGGAAACAAGATCCTAGGAATGGAGAAGACCAACAGGGTCCTTGATACAAATCTTATTGGTGCAAGTCACCAAAAAAAAATTAATTCAGACGTTCCCAAAGTCCATTTTTTTCTGCATATCGTCAAAAACTCAAATTCCTTTTACTGAAGACCTACAGTGAAATGTCAAGGTCACAAATAGAGCACTATGGGCTTGTGGAATAGACTCTTTATGGTCTTTTCCACTGTCACTAACATGACTTTCAAAGGGACAAAGGAAATGTGACCTTCCTATAGTACTACTACCCCTATAGCCAGGGTTATGGTTGGCAAGGTACCCAAGGTTGTTTGCAGCGTCAATGCTCCCTTCAGCATCACATGCTTAAAGCTGTTTGGGCACCTTATGAATCCTGCTCCAAAAGACCAATTGCTGGGAAACTTCTATGACAAAGGGACATTTTGCACCTGGCAGAAGTAGTAACACATCTCAGAAGGTTGAGATCTCAAACACACAACAGCACAAATTCAAAAAAATTGCTGAGTTTGCAACCCATCTTGATGAGTCCTGCTGTCGAAATTGCAAATGAGAAAGCATATTCCAGCCTCTCAGTTTTCAGAAATGAGATCATAAGTCTAACAAGGAATGGAATTTTGAATGGTTCTTTCCTTCCAAGAGGTTCAGCACACAAGAATCAACCTTTGGCACCCCAGAAATGGAAGAGATCTGAATAATATGTTTATTATTATTTCTATTACATTTATATCTGCAATTTTTATATAGAATTACTGAGATAGGCCTTTGGGCTGTGCTAGAACAAAATATTCCCATGATGCAATCAGGCACAGAAAATCAGGTGAACCCTACAGGGTGCAACGAAGTGCAGACTATTGTAATGAGTCTTTGTGTAATATTTGTTAGTTTATCATCTTGTACTGTAGTTCAGACAAGATATGTCTCACCTGTGACATCAATCTTGAAGGTGAGTTTCTGGCCGGCAGCCTCACAGGTGTACTCCCCAGCATCTTTCTTCTCCACCTGACCCACCACCAGACGACGCGATTTCCCCTCCGACTCCACCTTGAACTTCTTGCTCGAGGTGATCAGTTTCCCATC
This sequence comes from Pampusana beccarii, assembly GCA_013399365.1. Taxonomy (NCBI): domain Eukaryota; kingdom Metazoa; phylum Chordata; class Aves; order Columbiformes; family Columbidae; genus Pampusana; species Pampusana beccarii. The sequence goes on along the minus strand of VWYH01001194.1, from coordinate 142,898 downwards.
CTTGTACCATTTCACGTCGGTCTTCTCCTGGGCCACCTCGCAGCTCAGGGTGGCATTTTCTGATAGTGCAGCTTTCACCTCCTTCTGCACCTTATCCTTGTTTGTAAACACAACTTCTGGCTCTGAAAAGAGAGAATTTCAAAGTGTCTCCAAGATATTATCTTGAATGATCCTCTTATAATGGCTAACATACAACACTGGAAACCAAGCTTCTGAATTCACAGTACACATCTAAAGCTATTAGAAGAATGTGCAAACTGTTTAGTGTTGAGGTTTTTTGTGGTTTGTTTTGATTTTTTTTTTTAAAGAAGCTTTTTCCTTTGTCACAAATGACACTAATATTACTATATTTATGGAAGCAAGCTAGGAGATCATCTGGATCATTGATAAAAGCACTGTATGGTAGGCCCCAGTCCAGGCAAGATACATTTTAGTTGAAGTTGAGAGCAACCTAGTGAATTCCTACTGGGACAAACTGTCCCTTGCTGTGTCGCAGCCCCACATCGTTGTTTCCCCTTTTTAATCCAACAGCTGCACCTGCTGCCGTTACTGTCCTATAGGCACCAGGTACGCTCTTCAGTGCAAACGGTGCTAAGACCAGGGGGTTCATGTTCAGGGTTGTGTTATTACTTCCTGTGCAACCTTGAGAAAAGCCCAACCCATCTCACATTCTTACATCCACACTTTGAAATCCCCTTGCCCTCCGGTAAGCACGTTAGTCAGCCCACTTGCGAAAGCATCAGGAGGCAGGGAGTGAGTTGGAAAGCTGAATCCATTCTCTCACTCTACAGTCCCAACAGGGCAATGCATCTGGAATGAGCCTCTGGGACACTTTCTCTAGTTGCCATTTCAACGATACCTTAGAGACCTTGACATATATCAAGCCTTAAAGCCTCCAGGCTGAAATGAGCTTCTTCCAAGAGAAAATAAAATAAAATAATAAAATTTTTTAAAAAATAAAATAAAATGAGGGCAGACATCAGGTAGACACCCAACTGCTTTTCTCCATGAGCCTATTGTGAAAGGCACTGAGAATCAGCTGCTTTGCAGAGTCATTCTGGTTGTACCAACACGTGGGGATGGAGATGTGTAATCAGTACTTCCCATTAATCAGACCTGTCCATAGAGGGATGGGTAGCCTCAAAGTTTTTCAAGGATGGAGCTCCCTGTCTTAAGGATTTTGTAAAGTTTGACATAGAAGTTATAAAGATAATTGCATCTGTAGTTTTTTTTGGCCCATTTCTCAATCAGAGTCAAGCCATCTAAATTAAGTTCTCCAAAAATTCAATGCATAACAGGAAAAACTATTATGAAATAATATTCATTTTTACAAATATTCTAGAAATACGAAGAATATGAGAAAGAGTCTTCGCTCACCTGTGACATCAATCTTGAAGGTGAGTTTCTGGCCGGCAGCCTCGCAGGTGTACTCCCCAGCATCTTTCTTCTCCACCTGACCCACCACCAGACGACGCGATTTGCCCTCCAACTCCACCTTGAACTTCTTGCTCGAGGTGATCAGTTTCCCATCCTTGTACCATTTCACGTCGGTCTTCTCCTGGGCCACCTCACAGCTCAGGGTGGCGTTTTCTGATAGTGCAGCTTTCACCTCTTTCTTCACTTTGTCCTTGTTTGTAAACACAACTTCTGGCTCTGAAAAGAGAGAGAAACTCAGAGTGTCTCCAAAATACGGTGTTGTCCTATCCCTTTATCACAGCTTACAGGTAACGTGGAAACCAAGACTCTGACTTGAGAATACACATCTAAAACTATTGGTAGAACACTCAAACCACTCTGTGGTGAGCTTTTGTGTTTTGAGCACAGACATCGGGCAGACAGTCTGCCATGCTTCACCATGAGCCTGCTCTGAAACACACTGAGAATCAGCTGCTTTGTTGAGTTGTTCTGCTTGTATCAACATGTTGGGATGGAGATGTGTAATCAGTACTTTGCTCTTGAGGGCCCTCCTCCTACAGAGATGGGGAGATCTCAAAGTTCTTCAAGGATGGAGCTCCCTGTCTTAAAGATTTTCTAATGTTTTATGAAGATATTAATATACAATAATATTAATTTTTCTAAATGGTCTAGAAATGGGAAAGCTGGGCCGAAGAATCTTCTCTCACCTGTGACATCAATCTTGAAGGTGAGTTTCTGGCCAGCAGCCTCGCAGGTGTACTCCCCAGCATCTTTCTTCTCCACCTGACCCACCACCAGACGACGCGATTTGCCCTCCGACTCCACCTTGAACTTCTTGCTTGAGGTGATCAGTTTCCCATCCTTGTACCATTTCACATCGGTCTTCTCCTGGGCCACCTCGCAGCTCAATGTGGCATTTTCTGTTAGTGCAGCTTTCACCTCCTTCTGCACCTTCTCTTTGTTGATAAAAGCGTCTTCTGCCTCTGGAATTAAGAACATAGGGATGGATTTAGAAAACTAATCTTTCACACACACACGCATTCCCAAAAGCACACATCAGCCTCTGGGTTGTGGTGATGAATATGGATTTCTCATTCACATTCCCTGCCTGTCAACTGAATGTCAGTATTTGAGTTACATCAAGTGCCAGTGAAGGATTCCTTTACTGCTAGGCCAAGCCAGTTAAGATAATCCCAAAGCTGCTTTCATCTTCACCACCAGCATTCTCCAAAATCTGCAGAAAAGTTCATATGTCCCAATGCCCAGCAGCACGCCCATGGATGCAGACTGTAAGAAGTCCATTTGCTGTTGGAGTACAAGCATCAACTTGTCTAAACTACCCAAGAGCTGCACTTTGCTTTGTCAGCCAACGTAAAGGTATTCTTGGGAAACAAACTTTGTGAGTCTATTCTACATCTATATCCTTATTTCCCAAATGTTCCAGAGATGTATCATTCCAGAAGTGTTTTTTCTCTACCAAATAAAAATTAGCCACCTCCCATAGTATTTGCTAGGAAATGGCCATGCCAGAATAAAAAAGTAATGTAACATATGAACTCCTCAATTTGCTTTAAATTCATCAAGACCCAACAAAGGGATGTCAAGGTTTAATACTGTTCTTGCTAATATCATGGAAAAGAGACCTGATTTCCTCAGCTACTGCTTCTGACACCAGTTCTAGTATTTCCTTTTAGCTGGCAGAGGCCATAATAATAAAGATACACTTTATCTAAGGAAAGAGCATTCACAACAGAGTGCTTGTGCTCCTAAAATTTACTCTGTCCTTCAATTTCTCCTGCAATTATTGAATTCCCTTTTTCTATGAGTGCATCTCAACCAGATTCCCAGGGAAATTCCCCAGTGACCTTCAGCCTGCTGTGTAAATCCACTGCATTAATAATTTACAAAGAAGAGAGACAGGTCTTTTAGTTTGAACATAACTGCATGAGTAAAATAGCACAATTTAAATACTGGCTCCATCCTAGTCAGCTGAGATGGAATTTGAAGAGCCACGTAATTTTTCTCTCCTGCAGTTTTTTCAGGATTTAAAACAGATATACAGTAAATTCACTTACCTGTGACATCAGTCTTGAAGGTGAGTTTCTGGCCGGCAGCCTCGCAGGTGTACTCCCCAGCATCTTTCTTCTCCACCTGACCCACCACCAGACGACGCGATTTCCCCTCTGACTCCACCTTGAACTTCTTGCTCGAGGTGATCAGTTTCCCATCCTTGTACCATTTCACGTCGGTCTTCTCCTGGGCCACCTCGCAGCTCAGGGTGGCGTTTTCTGATAGTGCAGCTTTCACTTCTTTCTTCACTTTGTCCTTGTTCATAAAAGCATCCTCTGCTTCTGTAGGGTGGGAGAATCAATTTAAAAACAACTCATATGTTCACACCATCCAGAGTGCCCAAACCCAACTGAAAAATCCTGTTAATGACAACTGCCACAGCTTTGTCAATTTGGAACGATCCCACTCACTGCAAAGATACAGTCAGGACACAGCCCTCTGTACAGCCTGAGAACAACACATCAGCCATTTCTGAGGAAAATGACACAATGCCTCAGGCGTTTAACTTCTTCCCATCTTGATGGATAAACATGAAATCTGACTTTTCTTCCTTAATGTAATGCACAAATAATCTCCCAATCATATCCACTTCTGGGATCCATATGTAAACCTTGCCCATTCTAGGTACTTCTTGAGTAGACTTGTTCTCCTACTTCTTCAAAACCTATTTTCTTTCACATATGAGAGCTGGCCCTACCTTTATCCCTATAAATCACAACAATGAACGCAAACTTTAATTTTTCCTTACTATGACAACAGGAAACAACAAGGACTGCTGAATGGGATTCGTCTCACGGATGAAGACAACTAACTGTGGGCACCTGTGTGCCAGTGGGTGCACACAAGCTGGTGCCTGATCAGCCTCACTACACAATGAACATCTGGGCTACACAGTCCGTGGATCCTGGAGAGGGATTCGTTTTGCTCTGTAGTAAAGGAAACTCATGGACCAATCTGTGTTGAGAGCAGACATCTCTCACCTGTGATGTTAAGCTTGAAGGTGAGTTTCTGGCCGGCAGCCTCGCAGGTGTACTCCCCAGCATCTTTCTTCTCCACCTGACCCACCACCAGACGACGCGATTTGCCCTCCGACTCCACCTTGAACTTCTTGCTCGAGGTGATCAGTTTCCCCTCCTTGTACCATTTCACGTCGGTCTTCTCCTGGGCCACCTCGCAGCTCAGGGTGGCGTTTTCTGATAGTGCAGCTTTCACCTCCTTCTGCACCTTATCCTTGTTGACAAATGCATCTTCTGCCTCTGAAATAGGGAAACATTAGGGAGATAAATGTAAGATATAAATAGCTTGCAACAAGACAATATTACACATATTTTGTGTAGGTGCTTTACAGGACCATTTCTTGTTAAGGAACATTGCTTTGCAATTCTTTTTATCACATAAAATATTACACACTCAAAACATAGTCGATATAACTATCGTATCTCTCCGGCTAGAATTCACAAGTAAAAACGATCTCATTCAAAATTTTCAGATTTCTTATAATGAAGACCAAGATAGATGTCCCCCTTTATATCTCTATGATATTTCTACACACCACACTTAGAACTAGCCAAATGTAGCACAACCATGAGTTACCACCTTCACTATCACATCATTTACAGGAATTTACCAGTATCTCGGTATTTTAGATTAAGACTGCGTGTTCTTCAGACAATATCTTGGAATTCAACCCCAAAGAAATGACAAGGATACAGTTCTCAACATGCAAAAGTACTTGGCCCACGTTATAAATTAAACTGGCTTATAAAATTTGAAGTATACTTTTATTTCCTCTAAAATCTCTAATTTTTCAAAAAACTGGCCACGAGGATTCTTGTCTTAACACAAGCAATAAGAATGAAGAGTTTAAAATCATTTTATTCCACAGTACCGCTTGGAACTTCCAGCTAAACAAATGGAGTTGGCATCAAAAAGATATCATGTGCAATAAATAGTTTGTTAAGTATGCAAAAAGATTCAGTCATCACCTTGCTAAGTAGGACTGATTGATAAATTACATATTTTACTGATTACTTTAACAATTGTTTTACTTGGTTCTCCTTTCACCAGCAACTTGTGTGGTCACTGTTAGCTTTTGTATCAGTGTACATTTCATGCAATCATAGAATATCCTGAGCTAGAAAGGACCCACAAGGATCATCGAGTCCAATTCATGTCTGTCATCTGAGATGTAGGAGGACAAACAGGTCGTAAACAAATGACCTGCCACATTTTTTTCCACTGATTTACCCTAAGAAATGTCTGTACAAGAAGTCTGGTATCCCTACATGATCGACATCACATAGCAACAACTGTCCAGCATTTAGCACAGGTGGCCTATGCCTATTTGGGTCCCAGGTATGTGTTTGAGCGCTGAAGCCCATGATTTCACTGCTACAGAAGCGTATGCTCCAAAGATAAATGTTGGAATAGCAAGAGTATGGGGTTGGCATTGCCCCTAAGTTACATAGAATTGTAGAATGGGTTTGGTTGGAAGGGACGTTCAAAGCCCATCCAGTGCCCCCCCTGCCATGAGCAGGGACATCTTCACCAGCTCAGGTTGCTCAGAGCCCCGTCCAGCCTGGCCTGGGATGTCTCCAGGGATGGTTCATCCACCACCTCTCTGCCCAACCTGGGCCAGGCCCTCACCACCCTCAAGGGCAACAATTTCTTCCTCATGTCTGGCTCGAATACCCCTCCTTTAATTCAAAACCATCACCCCTTGTCCTATCACAACAGGCCCTGCTAAAATTCTTCCACTCAGCTTCAGACACCCAGGTTACCTGGTTAAAGTGACCTGGGAGGCTCTTGGTTCTCCCTGGCAGTCGTGGTGAACCCCTCCCATGACCTGTGCTACTGCCTTCCTACCCCCAGCCACTCTCAACTCCTTCCTAGTGCTGTCTACTCCTCCTTGATGACTTTCTCATCTGCATTCCGCCTCTGTCATGTCTGTACTCCGAGTGACAGCAGCTGCCTGGGAGGGTGAGGACTCAGGGGTAAGTTCAGGTCAAGTTCCGACACTGCTGACCGCGGCACTACGTGCAATCCTGGGAGCCACATCACAGGCCTGTCGTCAATATTGCACAGTCCACGGAAAGAGAGAGGCCCTACGAAGCAGGAACCCAGCTTACACACTCTAAATTTGAGCTCCTCTGTTTATATTGGCTGTGGAAGTGGTGCAACGAGGTGTCTTTGTAATTAAGGTGACGTTAATGAGGCCTGTGCTGGGCTGTGCAAAACTCCTCAAAGGCACAGGTCAGCCCACTGCAGATTAAGCGGCATTTTGATATCTAAAAGAGCTCCAGCACACACCGTGGTTTGCATTCAAAACTGATTGCAGAAATATAAATATTTCAACACTCACCTACAACTTGGGCTGTGAATATGCAGGATGCACTAAACAAATGAGTTACAAACTGGCCTTTGTTGATGGGTGCTGTACCTAAAATTTCAAGTTGGCAGAGCAGGAATATTCCAGATGGGTTACTCTTTGTACTCTACATTCTCTCCATTTAATATAAACCATTTTTATAATGATAGGACATGTGACTAAAACTTTTAATCAACTTATTAAGCGATTTACACTAGCTAGTAATCTGCCTTAGAAGATTATTTTAAAGTTAAATAAGTATTCAGTGCAGATGACATTTCCAGCCTCAGATGAAGCCGGTTAGCAAAGTTTCACTGAAACTCAGAAAAACGATTTTCAGCATACGGAGCTTTCACCAGCTTCAAATAAGGATATCACTGTAAATCATGGATCTTGAGATAATGATATTTCAGAACCAGCTCTTTTGGCTACACATCTAGCACAGTCCCTAAGTGTGCAGCACCTGCTTCTTTTTATATTAAGCCAAAAAGTTATATCTGCATCCCAAAACTCAACACTGGGCATCTAACCTTTAAGCTGCCCATAAATAGGGAAGGTTTTGTGGCACCAGTGGAACCCTGGAGCACAGGAACCCTGAAAAGCTTTCCGAGTGCAATGGTAAGAGGATAAATAAAGACCCAGAAAGCCACTGCTCTTTGGGATAATCTAGTCAGATGAGGATTTCTGCAGCAGAAGAGCCAACCACTCCGAGTACTCATAATCCCTCCTGACTTTCACACTAGATCATTTTCCAGCGAGTGTTGGGCTTGCACGTCGTGTTACAGTCGTACACATGAGAAATACAGCAACGGTATCCAGGCAGAGCCCTCTCTGCTTGCGATAGAGGGGGCGAGGTGTTACATTACCCTGCGCTGCCGTGAAGTCATCCCATTTGAAAGACAACCGAAAACCTTTGGTTTCTGAGGCAGACGGCTAAGAATAGCCCTCAGCCAGAGAAATTCAAGGGTAAAAGCACTAAATTTCCATGTTTTCTGGCTACACCTCTGCAGTAATGTATAAGATGGTTTCAACAACTTGGTTTAATACCAGTCTGTGCCGTGGTTTTTCTATAAATGTCTATGTTGCATTTTCTCTGAAAGATGCCTCTCAAATCTAGCCTTACTGTAACCCATCCCTCACTGAAAATAGCAGTTCCCTGAGCCAAAAGCACGAGCTACACAATTTGTGAAAAACAGCCAAAGTGCTCCAACATACACCCTGTGTACCCCGCGCAGAGTGGGGACACACAACAGCGGGTGGTTCACAACACATGCAATGGGGAGCAGCAAAGCTTTGTGCTGTGGTAGCAGTTGTATGTTGTACATAGAAGACAGAGGCAAAAGGGTGCCCCAGGACAGTGGGAAAGCACTAAAAACTGCAACATTTACAAGGGAACAGCACGCAAGCTATGCCCTGCAAGAACTCAGAATCATTTAGGTTGGAAAAGACCTTTAAGATTATCGAGTCCAGCTGTTAACACAACACTGTCACTAAACCATGTTCCTAAGAACCTCATCTTTTAAACCGCTCCAGGGATGGTGACTCCACCACTTCCCTGGGCAGCCTGTTCCAATGCCCGGCAGCCCTTCTGGTAAGACATTTTTCCCAATATCCAATCAAGATTTTCAGGTCTCCACCATGGTTGTGAGCAGGAAAGTCAATAGACTCTCAGCACAGTTGCTCTTCTACATAGCTGATAAAATGCCAGACCTCTGCCAGCATTATGGTCCCAGTATGTTTGATGTCATAGGAAAGCAGATTAGAAAATAGATTCCCTGTTCTGATCAGCTCAGAATATAAGTGTAACACTAACAGAGAGGCATTTGGCTGCAAAGACAGTAGAGTTTTATGAATAAAAACCAAACCCCTTCCTATTACCCAATGCAGTAATGATCATTCAGAATGTACCCATCATGTCCATCGTTTCCTGGAGCCTGAGATGAAATTTACTGTACCTCTTGCAAAATATACTGAGACCAAAGAAATCTCTAGTGTAATCAAAGTGAAAGAATGGCCTCAGTATTAAATCCCCAGACTCCAAATTATGTTTTTAAGGAGAAAAATGCAAACAGAAATAAACATTCCTGGACTCATGCCTGTCATTGCAGATGTAGAATTCATAATGAACAGTCATCACCTTTGGGTTCAGCAGGTCACAGATATATGCAAAGCAACTTATCCAAAATTTTTAGGACAATATGCTACCCCTCACTCCAAAACCTCCTCAATGCAGCAAAAACGAAGTACGGATCTTGTAAATGCTATTGTTTAAATATTGCTTGGTAGGCAAGGATTTGCGCCACTTCTTATAGCTTTATAGATAACAATTGGGCACCCAACGAAATATAAACAAAGTGGCAGGGGAAGAGCTGGATGAAAGGCTGTTAAATACAATGCATAATTCAAGTTCCACACATCTGTATCCATTGGTTTTCATCATGTATAAAGTTTCATGGTGCATGGGAGTACGAGGCTGTGTTCACATACGTGTTTGTGCAGCCAGACCAATGGAATAACTGAAGTAATTAAATGGTTTCGGAGTGAGGACGTGTAGAGGAATGATGAAATGAAGAGGGAAGAAAACAGAGACTTTCGTCAAGGACTAGCAAGAAGAAGAGGAGGAAGAGCAATACTGATGATCAAATTGCAAGAGGTCCTTTAGCACAGTGCCTGCTAATAAAAATTCTTCATTCACTATCTGAGCCTAAAGACACATACAGGGAGCTGAGGAGCTGATATCAAGACACCTGCACATAACCAGTAGATCCGCCCAGTCCCACACAGCCTCACTGAAATGGAAGCTTAGACCAACATCAGAAAGTACTTTAACAACATTTCTAAATTTTGACAGATAAAAGAGAAGACACCCAGGCACAAAGAAAAGGCAATGAAATATAAACCAGACTGTGTTTCACCTGTGACATCAATCTTGAAGGTGAGTTTCTGGCCGGCAGCCTCGCAGGTGTACTCCCCAGCATCTTTCTTCTCCACCTGACCCACCATCAGACGACGCGATTTGCCCTCCGTCTCCACCTTGAACTTCTTGCTCGAGGTGATCAGTTTCCCATCCTTGTACCATTTCACATCGGTCTTCTCCTGGGCCACCTCGCAGCTCAGGGTGGC